>CM021762.1:755285-774316 GCA_011075105.1 Heteronetta atricapilla
GGGGGTCGGGGGAGGGGGGTGCCCCGGGGGACTCCCGTTTCCCCCCCTACCCCCCCAGGGACCCCCGTGTCCTGCCCCTGGGGACCCCCATGTCCTGCCCCCAGGGATCCTCGTTTCACCCCCCCAGGACCCCTGTGTCCTTCCCTGGCACCCAATTCCTCCCCCATGGCACTCGGGTTCCCTCCCAGCAGACCCCCATATCCTCTCTGGGCACCCATTTCCCCCCCCTGCACCCCCCCATCAGGGATCCTCCGCTCTAGGAGCTGCTTTGTCCCCACGCCGTGTCCTAGCAGGACCAGGAGTGGCGCTGGGATGCCGGCTGTCAGCCTGAGGCCGCGCGGTTTATTTCGCTCCTTCTGATTCCTTCGCCCGTCTCCGGCAGCTGTTGGCATGAACAGGATTCGGATCCACGTCTTGCCGTCGAGCCGAGGCCGCCTCACCCCCGTGCCGCGGCCCCAGGAACCTCTGGCATGTGCCTTCACCCACCGGCAGTGCTCGCAGCCGCGCCTGGAGGGCCAGGAGTTCTGCATCAAGCACATCCTGGAGGACAGGAGCGCCCCTTTCAAGCAGTGCAGCTACGTCTCGGCCAAGAACGGGAAACGGTGCCCGAACGCTGCACCCAAACCGGAGAAGAAGGATGGGTGAGTCCCGCCGGTTCTCTGCTCCTACATCAAATGGAATTCAAACGGGTGGGGGGAGGTTTTTCACACACGGCACGGGCGCTGCGGGGCCTTTTGATTGAGCTGATGGGCTTAAGTTAACCTCAGGCAGGTTAACGAAGTGCTTCTGAGCTAGAAGAAGACCCCACGAGTGCTGGAGACTTCATGTGGAGCCTTTCTGCTCCTGGCGGGCCGCGAGGCTGCCGCCCTGTGCCATGGCAAGGTGGCTGCACCCAGGTCCTTTGTCAGAGCCGTCCTCGCGCCCACGTGCCCCTGGGTTCAGCCCAGCAGATTCGAGCTGGGCTCTGTTCTTGCGGCTCATCCCCGGGGTGTTGGCTCTGGGTTGGGTTTGATTCAGAGGTGCTGTGGCTGGAAGGACCTCAAACGTTACCGCATGCGGCCAGCGCGTCGCTGGGGTACGGTTCTGCCTCTGCGAGCCTCAACCCACGCGGCTCATCCTCGGAGCTTACCAAGAACAGCGGTACTCTTGATTCTCCTTGGTCCCTCTGCGATAAAAAAGCTCCCGTCTGCTTTGGCCAACGTGAAAAGTCCAATGTGAAGGCTTGGAAGCAGAATACCTCGCCTCAGCGGCCTGAAATAAAAAGCTCTTTTCTCCCTCTGCTCCTGCGCCGTGTGGCTGCCAGCCCTGGAGCTGGGGGTAGCGTTTGAGCGGCGCTGTGTGGTCCGCGAGCCGCCTGGGGCTCTCTGGCATTTCCCCGCTCTACCTGCAGCCAGGGGCGGGTGGTGAGAGCGAGCCGCGGAGCCGGGCACACTTCGGGCGCCGGGGGGGGAAGGTTTCTCAGTGTCTCTCTTGTTCGTTTTGCTGGCCGAGGGTTTGGAGTGGTAACGAGCTCCTAATTTATTCCTGCAGCGTGTCGTTCTGCGCCGAGCACGCCCGTCGGAACACGCTGGCGCTCCAGGCTCAGATGAAGAAGTCCAACCCCGGCCCCGTGAGCGAGACGCTCCTCTGCCAGCTCAGCTCTTACGCCAAAACAGAGCTGGGCTCCCAGCCTGCGGAGAGCAGCCGCAGCGAAGCCAGCCGCATCCTGGGTAAGCCCTGAAAGCAAAAACCACGCCCCGGTGCTCCCCTTTCTGTGGAGAAAGGAGAGGGAAGGAGGTGTTAAACCCGGCGAGGAACAGATCCCGGGGACCCACGGGTAGAACACGGGGGATCTGCAGCCCCTGCTGCGTCCTGGTGCTGCTGACCTCACACAAATCCCATCACCAGCCCCAAATCCTGGAGGTCCCCTTCCCTTGCAGCTGCAGGGCAGAAACCCTGCCTGGTTTCCCTCCGTGCTGCTCGGTGCCTGTCCCAACACCGGTGCTGAGCTCCGGGGTCGCTCGGTGGGCACCATCCAGCAATTTGTGGCCCCTCGCCAGGTGGGGGCTGTTTCCCAGGTTGGTTTCTTCTCATTCCACATCCCCTCTGGGGAGAAAGAGCCCCTCCTGGCACGCAGCAGAGCAGATTCACCTCGGGGACGTTGTGGAGCTGAGCACCCCTGGTGCCTGGCCGGGCTCGAGCAGCGAGCGCGGGGCTGCGGGGCTGTTCCCTATCGCTCTTCCCCTCGTTCCTCAGATGAGGACAGCTGGAGCGACGGCGAGCAGGATCCTATCACCGTGGACCAGACGTGGCGAGGGGACCCGGACAGCGAGGCTGACAGCATCGACAGCGACCAAGAGGATCCCTTGAAGTGAGTGAGCGGCTCCTGGCCGCAGCACGCAGGGCGGTAGCTTGGGGTGGAAGTGAGAAGTGGCCGTTACGTTAACGAGGTGATGTTATTAACAGCGCTGCGCTGGGGCTCTGTTCCCTGGTGAGTTTCCGGGTGTGGAAGGTTTGCCAAGGCTCGGACCTGGTGGTTCTGGGACGCTTTGGGTGCCGATTCTCTCGCAGTCCGGGCTGGGCCATGTGAGCAGCAGTCTCGGGGTGACCTCTTAATTAAAATCAGAAATAAAAACGGTGATTTCTGCTTGGCGCCCGCTGCTCTGTCTAACTCGGCCGCCATTTCTGATCACGTCCACGTCGCTCAGCGAGGGGAGCACAGCCCGGAGGCACCCTACAAACCATACCCTGATTTCTGGGTGTTTTCCAGGCACGCAGGCGTGTACACAGCCGAGGAGGTGGCGCTGATCATGCGAGAGAAGCTGATCCGCCTGCAGTCCCTCTACATCGACCAGTTCAAGCGGCTCCAGCACCTGCTGAAGGAGAAGAAGCGCCGATACCTGCACAGCCGCAAGGGCGAGCACGAAGCCATAGGCAAGTACCGGTGCAGGCAGTCACCGGTGCGTATTCTTCCATCCGAGGGCACCGGGCTTCTCTAAATCTACATTTAAAAGATGCTTTTTGAGAAAAAAAATAGGGGCAGAGAGGGTATTTCTGTGGCTGGCCCCGTGCCTGGAGGTTGGTATCGTTTAGGTTAGAGAGGTTGCCGGATTTCTTTTGCTCTTCAAAGTTTGTGCTGCTGCCAGGAAATGAGACTACAAAGCGAATTCGGAGACAAAAGTTCTTTTTTTGTCGGGGATTTCCTGTTTTTGGTCTTATAAACAAACAAAATTAATTCATCTGCAGGGTCCTGTCTGCATCGGCAGAGGTTTGTTGCGGTGGCTGCACCGGTGCTGCTTGTAATGACGCAGTCCTTAGCACGGATACGACTTTTTTTTTAACAAAAGCACTGCTGCCTCGCTTGGATTTCTCCCTGAAAACCCTCTCGGAGGCAGGAGCTGGTGGCTGAGCCGCGGCAGGCCCGCGTCCTGTAACCGGCTGAAAGTCCACAGCTCAAAGAACGCTTCCCTAGCGCCGTCTTGTAATCGCTCGTCTCGAAAAGTGGCACGGGCCCGAGTAAAAATAACTGGAAGTTTGGGACGTAACCATTTTATAGAACTCGTTTTAGCAAAGCAGAGATGCAGATCCTGAGCGCCGCCCTGTAATTACGGCTGGGAGCGCTTACGGGAAGCTTCCAGAACTTTGCACGGGAGTGAGCTGAAATTTGAAAAACTCATTCTGCCTGCTGAAATCACAATCGACTTTGGCCAAATTATTTTAAAAGATTAACTGAAAGGTTAAAAACAGTCAGCCCCAATACTCCTTGCGGGCACGGGGCAATCGGGATAAGTTTGGGGTCTGCTTTGTCATCCTCTTGTGTAACCGAAAGATGCGCTTCCTGTTCACCCGCGCGGCCCTTCGCCGCGTTGACTTCTGTCGCCGGTCAGCTCCCGGAGCTCTCGAGGGTCGATTTCAGCTCTCGGTACCCCCAAAAACGAAATGGGAAGAGCGTGGGCGGGTGGGCGGCGCGGTGTTTTCGCTCACCCCTCCTTTGCCTCCCCGCAGGCAGCAGCCTCCTGACGGGCCCCGAGGGGCTCATGGCCAAGGAGCGCGAGAACCTGAAGCGCCTCAAGTGCCTGCGGCGCTACCGGCAGCGCTACGGCGTGGAGGCCCTGCTGCACCGGCAGCTGAAGGAGCGCAGGATGCTGGCAACTGACAGCGCTGCCCAGCAGGTACGTCCGGCAGCTCAGGGCCTGCCTGGGCCTTCGGCCTCCCCTGGAGGCTGCATCTCTCTCCTCTTGGTCCCCTGTGCCCCTCGTGAGGCTCTTGCTGCGAAGAGGAAAGAGTCGGTCCTGCCTGGCATCCCCCCGTGGGCTGAAATGTTTTGGGTTCACGGGGGTGTTGTGAACAGGCACCAAAACTCCACGGAAATGGTGGTGTGGGGGTGCACAGTTGTTTGAAAAAAGGGGACTTCAGGGACTTTCCTTGCTGGAAAACACGTGGAAAACGTTCCTTGGCCTGGCAGCGACGCGCAGCCTCCTCCCAGACCGGTGGGGACCCGAATGTGGGCCCCTCGCGTCGTAACGAAACTCGGTTTGAAGCTGTTTGTGGCCATTTCTTTATAACCGCTGTAAAACTTGAAGCCTCCCCTGAAAGTTAGGAGATAAGTCAGAGAAAAGCCATTCTTTGAGACAAACGGACGAGGGGAGGCTCTCCTGGTAGAAACCCGGACTTGCTGCGTTATCTCAGCCCTGTCTCAACAAAAGCACGAATGGGAAGGAGATAACGAGGGCTGGGGAGCCGCTGCAGTGAACGAGACTTTAATCTTGTGTTGAAAGTGGAGCGGGGGCGTTGTGTGGCCGAGGGGGGGTCTCTGGGAAGCCAGCAGAGTTCAGAGCTGTTCTCCTGGACTTACCCTCGCTACAAGAAGGATATCAAGGTGCCTGAGTGAGTCCAGAGAAGGGCGACAAAGCTGGTGAGGGGCCTGGAGAACAAGTCCTATGAGGGAGGGGCTGAGGGAGCTGGGATTGTTCAACCTGGAGAAAAGGAGGCTCAGGGGTGACCTTATCGCACCCCACAGGTACCTCAAAGGAGGCTGTAGCGAGGTGGGGGTTGGTCTGTGCTCCCACGTGCCTGGGGACAGGACGAGGGGGAATGGGCTTCAGTTGCGCCAGGGAAATTTTAGGTTGGATGTTAGGAAGAACTTCTTTACCCAAAGGGTTGTTAGACACTGGAACGGGCTGCCCAGGGAGGTGGTGGAGTCACCATCCCTGGAGGTCTTTAAAAGACGTTTAGACGTAGAGCTCAGGGATACGGTTCAGTGGGGACTGTTAGTGTTAGGTCAGAGCTTGGACTCGATGATCTTGAGGTCATTTCCAACCTAGAAATTCTGTGTGATTCTGTGCAGGCGCACACCACCCGCTCCAGCCAGAGGTGCCTGGCCTTTGTGGATGACGTCCGATGCTCCAACCCGTCTCTCCCGATGACCAGGCACTGCCTTACTCGTATCCTTTGATCTCGGGCCCGGCCGGCAGCGGTTTGATCCTCCTTTGTTTTTCCCTCTTTGGCCCTAAATCAAGGCCATCGGTTTGCTGTAGCCGTTGGTTTCAAGCAGGAGCCCAAAGGAATTTTCTTCCTGTGGTACGCTGGCTGATCCAGAGCATCTCAAAGGCGCGGCCAGTTCACTTGGAAGTGACAAGGGAACCTTGCGAAGCCGAGGCGGGCCCGAGCCGGCTGTGCGAAGGGAGGATGGAAGCAGCTCCACGCTCTGTGAATCCCTGCTCCCGCCTTGGCTGCGGGTGCTGGGTGCCAACAGCCGTCGGAGCGGGGTCTGCCGGGCTCTCGGTGCGAGAGGCGGGTGTAGGAAGGGATTTCTGACCGCTGCAGTGCAGATTTGGGGAGGATTTGAAGGAAGGAAGAAGATTTGGCCTGGTTGGGGCTCCTTGGAAGGCTCACGCGTGCCAGATCAGCCTCAGCGTTTCGAGGGCTGGCGCTGCTGTTTCCCCGGGGATCCCCGAGCCAGTCGTGCACCTCGTGTGTCCGTGGGACGGGACGGATCCGGCCGGGAGCAGCTCGGGGCCGGGCACGGAGCTGTGCTCGCAGCTGCTGTGAGTCAGGAGCAGCCCCGGATCCCAGAGCAGAGCTGGCAGGCAGGGGGAGGATGAGCCTCGGGTTTGTTTTCTTACTGGAGCTGGCAGATCCTCCTCGAGTTCTGCGCGGGGAGCAGCCCAGGGAGCAGGAAGCTGCCATTGTTTCTCTCTCCCGCGGCCGTATACTTGAAAATAAAGGCAGGATAAATACCTACAAAGCGCTTTGAGCAAGTTGCTGATGGCAGCTGGCTCAGAGCGGGGAAGGGAGTGGAAAAAAAAACGAGGTTTTATTTCCTTGTGTCTGAGCCGTCAGCTGACTTTGACTGCCTCAAACGAGATCTTTACTTCGGGTGACCCTGCCCGGCCGATAACATCTGCAGCCTGCTCTGCTTTGTGCCTCGTCGGGAGGCTCTCGGGCTTTGTTTGGTTTTTCAGGAGCTCGATTGTTTGTGACAAGGCGTTAAAGGGAGCGAAGCAGCTGGCTTGGCGGGCTCCAGGTGGAGCTCGGGCTTTCGTCGTCTTGGCAGCCCGTGCTTTTTGGCTCCCAAGAAAGCGAGCGCTTGAGCTGGAGGCATCCGGAGAGATTAAAATCTGGCAACCCCCCTGCCCCGCTGCTCCTGCAGAGGCGTTGCCCTCACCCTCCAGTGCCTGCCAGGTCCTGGCTCCTCGGGGCTGAGCCCCGCACCGTTAGGGCCAGCGCCCGTCAGGGGCTCTGCAGCGGGAGAGGTGAGGAGGGGAGAGAGGAGGAACCCGAATGAAACCTGCTCGGCTCGGGGGACGGGGTTCAACTCAGCACCACCCGGTGGCACCTGGGGGGTTTGGAAGTTTGTTTGTCCTCTCCCACCCCGCGTTGCGTGAAGGGAGCTTGCCAAACGTTGAGGACGTCGGCCTGCCGGCCGTTGGGGTGGCTTTGTCGTCGAGGTGTCCGACCCGAAAGCCTTGCTCCACGCTCCAGAGCTGCTGCGGCACCCAGCGGGGGTTGTCACCGGGTGAAGAGAGCGGTGTACTGGGTCTACTGGGACGTACTGGGTGTACTGGGACGCGATCCCGGGGGTCCCAGATCCCAGAGAGAAGCCCTGGGCTGCCTGCCGTGTCCCTCGGGGATCTTGTGCTGGACGAGGCCGGGGTTTGGGCTCCTGCTGCCGCTGGCGGATCGCTCTGCGAGCGCAACCGCAGTGGGAGCAAAGTCTCTGCTTGTGATGAAAAGGCAGGAAATCCCATTTACACCTCTGGCAGGAACGGGTTTTCCACTGGGAAGGAAAATGCAGCGGGAAGATAGAAATACCGGAACTAAACCCCTGGCTGTGGAAAAAGCATTGTGCGCCCTGCCGTCCCCGCTGCCTGCTGGACGTGGAAGCGCTCGCAGATGCCTTTTAAATGGACGTCTGCAAATGAAAAGTAAGCCCGGGCGTGTGTAATATCTTCCATCTGAGGATCTGCGAGCGCTTTACGGGGATCCAGCTGAGCCTTCCAGCCCTCCCCCCCACCCCGTTGTCCCCGTTTCCCTTCACCTAAGTGGCCCACGCCGCCGGGCGCTCGGGGCGCAGGAGCCCCGGGTTTTGCCCTTTCCGAATTGGAGCTTTTTTAACATTCAGCTGGAGAATGGGAGGACGCCTGGGGAGCTCTTAAAGCTTTGGAGTCTCCCTAGAGCTTGGGTGCTGTAACGCGCGGGTTTCCCTTGACCGCATCTCGCCAGACATCTGTCAGGACACTAACCAGACGCTGTTCAAACCGTGTCAAGGCTCGGAGGAGGTGCCGTGCAACAAGCCCGTGCCTGTGAGCCTCTCCGAGGAGCCCTGCTGCCCCCTCCACCTCCGCCTGCCCCCGCAGATGTACGTACCCGAGCAGGTGCTCTCCGTCCCCGAGGAGCTGGAAGCGGCCCCCACGGACCTGTACTTGAGCGCTGCCGAGCTCCAGCCGACGGAGAGCTTGCCCCTGGAGTTCAGCGACGTAAGTCGGAGCAGTCGCGCAGCCGTGCTCCAGGCAGACGAGAGGGGGTCCTGCAGGAATTCCCCCAAATTGGCTGGTTTCAGGGACGTGCTACGAAGCCAGGCTGAGCCGGCTGCGGTGCGGCAGACCCAGCGCTCCCAGTGCGGAGCATCACAGAAAGCCACCGCCTCCCCAGCACCCGGAACGGGGTCGGTTTTCATTCAGGCTGGCTTGGAGAAGAAACGGCTTCTTGAAAAAGGAGCAGAAACGCGAAGGGTTTGGGAGATGGTTCACTAGGGTTAGAAACGGCACAGTCGGTGACTGCTCTTTTGGGAGGGCTCGGCTCTTGTTTCAGTCAGCATTTAGCTTTTTTTTTAAAGAAAAACACATCCCCCCCGCTTCTCCCCCATGAGGAATTCATGAGGGTTTTAATCCCCAGATTATTCCCGTCGACGTTAAGCCCCCCGTGCTTAAAACCCTCTGAAACTGATTGAAACCAAAACCCCACGGTCGCTGGGAGCCGCTCCTCCGGATGAAGCGCCGCTCGCTATTAGCGTGGCCGAGATCTCGAGCGCTTCCCTCGGGGGGCAGCTCTGACAATTTGCTGACGGCCAGGGGCCCGTCAGGGGCCTGGGGCCGGAGCAGGGACCTCGCTGCCCTGCTGTGGGGCCGAGGCGGACCTGGCACCACCGAGGTTCGGCAGCGCTGCCCCGGCTTTGGAGCGGCGCCCGGCTCCTTCCTGTGGGGCCGAGCCCTCGCCAGGCAGAGCCAGAGCACGGCGGCGTGAACGCGGCCTTTGTGGGAGGAGGTTTTTTCAGGGCAGAAAGGAGAAACGGAGCCCTTCTTCTCCCCCAGCCGGTCCCCCGAGAGGGCTCCCCTGCTTCGGGTGGCGCGGGCAGGAGCCCAGCAACCCTGCCCCATCCCCTGAAGGATGCATTTGCCCGGTCTTGGAAGCAGCCCCGTGGGTGCTGGTGCCCCTTTGTGTGCTGCTGGAGCACGGTGGTGTGGGGCTGCCTGCCCTTGGGCCGCACCGAGGGCCTTCCCCCAGAGCTTCTCTCACTTGGATTCCCCTCGAGAGCCCCCACGTCCTCGGAGCTGCGGCTGCGGAGGGTGTCCCGCGTCCTGCCAGCCTGGTGAAGCAGCTCTGGGAGCCGCGGGCCTTGATGTCAGACACCCTCTGAAGCCAAACCCAACCTTTAAAAAGAAAAAGCCTTGCGGGAACCCATCGGGAGGGTTAGCGGCACGCTGCGGAGGGGTGAGGAGGAAGGCAGAGGCTGGATATCCCCGCGGTCTCTGTCAGGGGAAGCAAAGAGGCTGCTGCCCAGTTTCGGTAGGGGGATGAGAGCTTTGGGTGTCCCGAGGACATCGGAGCCCCTTGGGCACGTCCCGCTGCCTCCCCCCTCAGTAGAGGGAGGGCAGCGCGCTGCTTTCCTCCCCTGCCTCCGAAGCCACAGAACTGCCCTCAGCCTGTCCCCACCCTGCAGAGGAGCGAGGAGCCACCGGGAGGGCTGCGAAGGCTCCCACCCGTGTCTCCCGTGGGTCTCCTCCTCCTGATGGGGCCGCTCCACCTGTGCTCTCTCGTAGGACCTGGACGTGGTGGGCGACGGCATGCAGTGTCCCCCGTCCCCTCTGCTCTTCGATCCCTCCGTGGCCCTCGACCAGTCCCTCAGAGACGTGGCCGAGGCCCCCATAGACATTCTGGCCCTCGAGGAGACGTCCCAAGCGGGCGTCCCAGCCCAGGCGGTGCCTCCGGACAGAGGGAGCTCATCTGCCCACGGCTTCTCCGCGGCCGCTGAGCCTCCTGCCCAGGTACAGCCGGGGAGATGAGCCCACGGGGGGGGTCTCCAGCCCTGGCACTGCTCCTGCTGCAGGCAAAACCGCGTCCCCCGGGGCTGTCCCCGAGCCTGGGCTGTGCCATCGCAGTCCCCGCGTGCCCACGGGGGGCTGCAGCAGGCTGGGGACGGGATTTGGGGCTTGACCCCCCTTGGGGGAGCCCCTTTTTTATTCCCCGTGGGGGGATTTGGAGGGGGGCAGTTGCCTTCTGTGCACAAACCTCTCTAACCACGTTCCCTTCCCCCTGCTCTTACGGGGGTCGTTTTGTCCCTTGTGTGCTCACAGTGGGGGTGATGGGGGAGGTGCCCTCAGCTGCCCCGTCCCCTTCCTGCTGTCCCCCCTTGGCCGATGACCCCCCAGCCCTCCTCCCCACTTGGGAGCCGAGCGGAGAGGTTGGGGTGGGGGGGGGGAAATCCCTCCCCAGGCCCTGAATGAAGGCCGCCGGTTTGCCGTAGCCGCCGGTTTCAAGCAGGAGCCCAGAGGAAACTTCTCCCGGTCTGTTGGCGCTCCCCACCCCGTGGAGCGACCAATTCGTGCGGGAGCGACACGGGGCTGAGCCTCCTCCCAGCCCTAACCCCCCCCGGGGGGCCCCCCCCCCCAATCTCACCGTTGGGTTTTTTTCTTCTCTCCTGGACAGAGCCTCCTGCGCCCGGGACCCCCGGAGGAAACGGCGGCCGCCAACGGGAACCCGGAGCCGGCCTCCGGGAGCTGAGCCGGCAGCGAGCGAGGGGCTTCCCTGCGGAGCCCCCCCCTCACCGAGACCCCCCCCCAAACTCGCCCAGCGCCGGGCTCAGCACCACCAGCGGCGGCTCTCGAGCAATGAACTGGGAGCTGTGGACCCCCCCCCCCATGATGGGGACCCCCCTGGCGTGGTGGTGGGGTGGGGGCGAGGAAGAAGCCCACCCGTGGCGAGGTGGAAGCCGGAGGGGTCCTGGGGGATGGGGGGGGGGATTTTTTGGGGAAGGGGGGCATGGAGCTGCGCGTGGGCACCGTGGGGTGCTGCGGGGTCAGTGCCCCATGTCCCCCGTGTGCATTTAGGGTCGGGGAGGGGGCTCCCATCCTGCAGGTGACCCCCCCTCAATAAAGACCTCAGACCTGGTCCCCAAGAGCGTCCCTGGGTCGTGCTGCGGGGCGGTGGCGGGGGGCGAGCTGCTGCGCCGAGCCGGTGCCCACGGGTGGCCCGGGCTGTACCGGGGAGCGGGGGGGACACACGGGGGTGGGCGACCCCCCCCCCAGGTCCTGCTGCAGCCCCGGTAAATCCCCCGCTGCCGTCCTCGGCTCCGCAGCCGCCGTTCGGGGGCTTTGTCCCCGTGTCCCCCCCCCACAACCGGGGCCGTGCCTGGTGCCAGCCCCGGGGGGCGGCGGCGAGAGGAGGGGAGGGGAGAACCGGGACGTGCTTGGGGCGAGCCCGGCCGTGACCGGGGGATGCGGCGGCGGCGGAGGCGGCCCCGGGACCCCCCTCCCCGTAACCCCCCCCCCCCTCCAGCCCCCGGGCGCGGATTGGCGGCGGCGGGGGCGCAGGGCGGGGCCGGCCCGGTGGAGCCATGACATCACCGCCGCCGCCGCCGGGCCAGCCCCGGTCCCGGCCCCCGGTCCCCGTCCCGAGCCCGGTCCCGGCCATGCCGGCCCGTTCCGTTTCCCCCCCGTAACCCCCGGTGAGTCCGCGGCGGGTTTGGGGCGGGAGGAGGAGGAGGAGGAGGAGGAGGAGGAGGAAGGGGGGGGGGGAGCGGAGCCGCCGCCGTTACCGGCGGGTCCCCGGGGAAGTCGGGCCGCGGTTCGGGGGGCGGGGGGGGGGAGCACCGGGGAGGGGGGGGGGCACCGGGCCGGGCTCTGCGCGCAGCCCCGGGGCAACCGGGCACCGGGAGGAAGAGGCTCGGGGCGGCCCCACCTGCCCCCCCCCGGGATGTCCCCGCAGCGTCCCGGCCGTGCCGCTGGCGTGCCCGGTGTCCCCCGGTGCGTCCCCGCTGTGTCCCCGGTGTCCCCTGGCTGTCCCCTGTGCGTGCCTCCTCCGTCCCCGCTGTGTCCCCGCCGTCCCCTGGCCGTTGTTCCCAGGTGTCCCCCGAGCTGTCCCCGCCGTGTCCCCCGCCGCCCCCTGCCACATCCAGGCTGTCCCCACTGTGTCCCCTGCTGTCCTCCATCCCGCCCGCGTGTCCCCGCTCCATCCTGGCTGTCCCCTCTGCGTCCCTGCTGTCCCCAGTGCATCCCGGCCACCTTCACTGTCCCCAGTGCATCCTGGCTCTCCCTGCCGTGTCCCCAACGTGTCCCCAACGTGTCCCAGCTGTCCTCGCTGTGTCCCTGTTCCCCTCAGGCTGCTTCTCCAGCGCATCCCGCTTGTCCCCAGTGCATCCTGGCCGTCCCTGGGGTGTCCTCGCTGTCCCTGCTGCGTCCCAGCTGTCCCCAGAGTCCCCAGCGCATCCCGGCTGCCCCAAACGGAGCCCAGCCCTTGCAGCACGGTGGGGCTGGGGACGCTTTGGGCTGTTACCCTGTGTCCCCAAGTTTGCGGTGGAGACATGGGGCAGGCCGAGGCCACCCCGTGGGACGGCACGGTGGCTGGGGACGGTTCCTTGCCGTGCTCATGTCCCCGCAGCCGGGCGGTTTGGGCACGTGCTGCGTCCCCAGTGGCTGCTGTCCCTCGCACCAGGGTGACAAGGGGCCCGGTGGGACTGGGGAGGGCGAGCGGGGCTCTGAGCACCCCCGGCCCTGCTGCAGCCACGTCCCCGTCCCCTTCTGCTGCCCCGGCACTGTCCCCACTCCACGTCCCCGTGCTGGGGAGGGAACGGCCGCACCGGCGAGGCCTGGGGGGGCTGCGGGCGGCTCTTCCCCTCCAGACAGAGCCTCACTTCCCCCCCGTGACGCAGCCGGAGCCGCTGGCCCCGGGGCCGCTTCCTGCGCCGGGGGCTGAGAGGGGGCCGGGGGACGCCACGTGCTGCCCGGGGGACCCCGGGGTTGCGGGCCGCAGAGGCACAGGGACGGCACAGGGACGGCACGGGGACGGCACGGGGACAGCACGTGCGAGGTGCGGCTGCGCGGTGGGGCGCAGGGCGCGTGGCCGAGGTCCCGCAGGGCCTTGTGGTGGGGAGGGGGCTCGGGGAGAACGTCCTGCGGCCTCCCCGTGCCCTGTCCCCGCGTGCTGTCCCCGCTGTCCCACGCTTCGGTCGGCGGTGCTGCTCTCGTGGCACCGGGTGGAAGGCGGCGGAGTTCACGCCGGGGTTCTCGGCTGCTCCCACCCTCGGCCTGGCCGGGGACGGCGGGGTCCGGGGCAGCCTCGTGGGGTCCCTGCAGGGGGTGAGGCGCTGCGAGAGCCCCGCGCCCCCTGAGCTCGAACGCTTCCCATCGGCTCCTTCTTGTCCAGGTTGGTGGCGAGCCTCTGGCTTGAATCCTTCGTGGGGTGGCCACACGGCCCCTCACCCGCCAGCACCCCAAAAGCCTCCCTCTTCCCCTCTCCGGTCTTCCTGGTGCTGGCCCCGCAGCCAAACGGCACCAAGGCCCCGGGTGAGCCCTGGGTGAGCCCCGGTCCTCGCCTGGCTCACGGCTTGCAGGGGTCCTGATCCCCCCCCCCCAGCCCCCAGCCTGGCCGAGGGTCCTGCCCCCCCCCACAAACGCGCCCGGTCCTGGGGCCCCCCTCCGGGGGGGTGGGGGGGGGGGGGGCTCTGAGCCCCGCTTTGACGGGGATTCCCGGTGCCCCCGGGCTCTCCCTGCCGGGGTGGGGGGGGATGCTCGGTGCACCGGGGTTGGGGGGGGGGTCCCTCGGGCTGTGGTGCCCGGTTCGTGCCCGGTTCCCCGCTGCTCCCCGCCGGGGTTGCGGGGCCGGAGCTGGCGGAGCCGCGCACCGGGGGCGGCGGCGGCGGCGGCCCCGGCTCCTCCCCGGCCGCGGTGGGAAGGCGGAGCCGGGCCGCCGCCGCCTCCCAACAATAGCGCGGCCGGGCCGGGCCGGGATGGAACCGGGAACGCCGCCGGGACCGGCCCCGGGGCTGCGCGGAACGGAGCCGGGCGGAACCGGGAGCTGCGGGCTGTGAGTGTGCGGGGCTCGGTTCCCAGGGCTCGGTTCCCGGGGCTCGGTTCCCGGTTCCCGAGGCTCGGTTCTCGGTTCTCGGTTCCCGGTTCCCGGGGCCGGGCCGTGTTCCGGAGCGCACGGAGTGGCCCCGGGGCGAGCAGCGCGGGGAGGCACCGGCACCACCGGAGGGGGGCGGGGGGGGGGAGCCCCGGTACAACCGGGCTGCCTGGCCCCGTGGGGGGGCCCTCTGCACCCTGGGGCTCTGTGAACCCCCCCGGTGCCAGCCCCGGGCTCCGCACCCCCCGTGGTGACCCGGTGCTGGCCCGGTGGGTGCTGTGCGTGGCGATGCTGGTGCCAAGCCCGGTGTACCCCAAAGGCTCTGTTGCCACCTTCCCCCCACCCCATTTCATCCCCGGTGTCCCCCACAGGTGACGCTGCAGAGGGACAAGGCTGGGGACGTCTGCGCTGTCCTGGCTGGACCCCAGCGAGGTGAGGGGGGTCCGGGCCTGGCAGCGCCCCGGGCGGGGGGACGCCGGCTGCGTCCCCTCGCGGGCAGCGATGTCGGAGAGCGCGGCCGAGGCGCAGGGAGACGAGAGCCC
This sequence comes from Heteronetta atricapilla, assembly GCA_011075105.1. Taxonomy (NCBI): domain Eukaryota; kingdom Metazoa; phylum Chordata; class Aves; order Anseriformes; family Anatidae; genus Heteronetta; species Heteronetta atricapilla. Next base: position 769,649 of record CM021762.1, read on the forward strand.
CGCGGCACGCGGCGAGACGGGCACCAGCCACGAGCTCCTGCAGAGGCTCCGGGAGCTGGAGGTACGGAGGGAAGCGGGAATCGGGGTCACCGGGCAGCCCCGGCCGGTGCCACCGCGGAGCCAGCAGCCCTGGGGACATGGTGGGGACAACTCGCTCCCGCTTGCTCACGGTGCCACTGTTCCTGGGGTGGAGCAGGCGGGGACGGCCCCCACATGGCAGCAGGCAGAGGAGGGTTCCCCAGGGGCCACCGGGGGGTCACCCAGCACCCAGACCCCTCGGCAGCATCCCCTGGACTGTCCCCTCTCTGTCCCCAGGCGGAGAACTCGGCCTTGGCCCAGGCCAACGAGAACCAGCGGGAGACCTACGAGCGCTGCCTGGATGAGGTACTGGGGACACCGGGGCTCGGTGTGGGGGGGGTCACACGTGTGTGCCAGGGCATGGGGGCTGCGTGCACCCTCTGCAGCCCCCCCCAGATCCTTTCTTGTCCCCAGGTCGCCAACCACGTGGTGCAGGCGCTGCTCAACCAGAAGGTGGGTGCCTGGGGGGTGTCCGTGGGGCTGGGGGTGGGTCCCGGGGGAGCTGGGGTGACGCTGCCGTCATTGTCCCCCCCCTCCAGGACCTGCGTGAGGAATGCATCAAGCTGAAGAAGCGCGTCTTCGACCTGGAGCGGCAGAACCAGGCGCTGAGCGACCTCTTCCAGCAGAAGCTGCAGCTCTCGGCCGGATCCCTGCCCCAGGTGCCGTGGGGGGGGGTCCATGTTAATGCTGGGGGTGGGCTGTGGGGCAGAGACCCCCCCTCCAGCCACGTAACCCGGTGCTGCCTCCCCTCCAGCTGCCGCTGCACCCGGTGCCGGTGTCCCTGGATGCTCCAGGCAGCCCCCAGCTGGGCTCCACCGAGCAGCCCCCCCCCCGCCTTGCTGCCCCCAGGCTGCTGTGCCCCCCCAGCAGAGGTGGGTACCGGTGTCCCCAAACCCCCCTGCATGCACTGTCCCCATCCCCATGCCTGTAGCATTGCCCTTTCCAGGCCTGGGCTGTCCCCAAGGCCATGGTGAGCCCTCTGTGAGCCCATGGCATCCCCATACCTAAGCCTCCTGCCATGGGGATGGGGGCTGCCCGTGGTGTCCCCATCCCCATGCCCGTGGTGTCCCCGTCCCCATGCCCGTGGTGTCCCCGTCCCCATGCCCGTGGTGTCCCCGTCCCCATGCCCGTGGTGTCCCCTTCTCTGGGTCCACAGCATCCCCTGTGATGTCCCCAGCTCCCAACCCCTTTGTCCACGGTGTCCCTGGCCCCAGTTCTGTTGCATCCCTGTCCCCAACCCCTCCACCCCTGGGTGTCCCCAAGCCCGTGACATCCCCCTAGCCCCTCTCCACCACTCGGGCTCCCAGCACCGGGCACCCACGGGGTGACAGTGCCCTGTCCCCACAGGCCACCCCGGTGGGACCCTCGGGCAGCCCCGTGCTCAGCCCTGGCACCCCCTCCCTGGATGCTCTCTCCCCCTTCTTCAAGAAGAAAGCGCAGATCCTGGAGGTGCTGCGCAAGCTGGAGGAGACGGACCCGCTGCTGGGACCCCCCTCGGGTCCCCCCCACGCCCAGGGGCCCCCCGACTCCCCCTGCTCCCCCGAACCCCGGGCTGGGGCCGACGCACCGGGCTGGGCCCCCTGCCCGCTGCGGGGCCTGGGGGCAGCTGCGGGGTGGCGGGGGGCCGAGGGCAGCCCCTGTTCGTCACCGGAGGAGGCCACCCCACCGCGGGGGGCTCTGCTCAGCGCCTTGGCCGAGCGGCTGCTGCGGGGGGACGGGGGGTGCTGCCGCCTCAATGGCGAGGCTCCGGGCCCCCCCCGGCAGCGTGGCGGCAGCCCCGAGCACCCCGCTTTCCTGGGGCTGTACGCGCCGTGTGAGGAGAGCCCCGAGGGTGGTTTCGCCCCGCTTTCCCCCCGCCTGGGGCTGCCCTCGCCTGGCGGGGGGGCGCCCCCCTTGACCTCCCCTTCCAAGGTGCTCAAGGCGCTGAAGCTGCCGCCCCCCCCCCGGGGCGCTGCGCCTCAGCCCCCAGCTCGCCCGCGCCTCCAAGATCCCCTGCCGCAGCGGCAACCCCGAGGCCTCGCCGGTGCTCAGCCGCCGCGCGTCCCCCGACGCCCCCCCAGAGCCGGGCTCCCCCGAGCCCCCCGGTTTCCCCCTGCCTCACGCTTACGAGGCAGCCGAGCAGCCCCTGGGGCCGCTGCCGGCGGGACCCCCCGCCGGTGGGGAGCGGGCAGCCGCGTCTCCTCCGAGCCCCCGCCGTGGTGCTGGGGGCTCGGCCCCCTCCCGCCGCCCTGCCAAGAAGCCCCCCGAGCCGGGCTACCTGCCCTTCAAGGAGCGCCTGGCTGCCCTGGGCAAGCTGCGGGGCACTGAGGGCCGGGAGCCCCCCCCCGGTCCTGGGCGGCCGGAGAGGGGTCACGGTGCCGAACCGCGGCCCCCGACCCGGGGGTGTCTGGGGGGCAGCCTGAAGCACCCTGAGCCGGCGCACGGCGCGGAGCCGCTGGCCCGGTGCTACTCCTCCGGCTCCATGGGCGAGCACGGCAAAGCGGGGGGCAAGGGGCGCCCCCCCGGTGGCAGGACCCCGCCGCGTGCCCCCCCGCCGCCTCCCGCCAAGGCTGCCCGCAGCCCCCACGGCAGCCCCACCAAGCTGCCCACCAAGGCGGCCGGCAAAACCGGGGCGCCCCGGGGCGAGGAGCCCAAGGCGGCTCCGGCAGCGGTGACGGCGGCGGGGGCCACCAAGGCAGCCGGGGGTCCCCGCAAGGTGCCGCCTGGCCCCGAAACCCTCGGCACGGGGTCCGCGGCGGGTGCTGCCGGGCATTCGGCCATCGAGGAGAAGGTGATGAAGGGCATCGAGGAGAACGTGCTGAGGCTGCAGGGCCAGGAGCGGGCGCCGGCGGCGGAGGTGAAGGTCAAGCCGGCCGGAGGCTTGGCCAGTTGGTTCGGGCTGCGGCGCAGCAAGCTGCCGGCGCTCAGCCGCCGCGCCGAGGGCGCTCGGGGTCGGGAATGGTCCGGGGCACCGGCACCCCTGCGCCGCGAGGTGAAGCTGGCCGCCCGCAAACTGGAGGCCGAGAGCCTGAACATCTCCAAGCTGATGGAGAAGGCGGAGGACCTGCGCAAGGCGCTGCAGGAGGAGCAGGCCTTCCTCCACGGGCTGGCGTTGGACAAAGGACGGCCCCGAGCGCGCGGTCCCGGTCCTGAGCGCAGCCCCGGGCAGCTCCAGGTGATGTACCAGGAGGTGACGGCCGAGAACTTCATGCAGCAGCTGCTCAACAGGTCAGGGGTGGCCCCGAGGCCAACGGGGAGCTGGGGACACCGCGGGCATGGGGACACTGCGGGCTCGGGGACACCACAGGGGAGAAGGGAGAAGGGAGAGGGGAGGTGATGGGGTTGGGGGATGCAGTTGAGAAGGGGGACAGCGTGGGCAAAGGAGCTGGGGACACCACGGGACAAGTGGTGGATGCCACCCAGCCAGCGATGGGGACACCGTGGGCTTGGGGACACTGCGGGTCCCATCCCCGATGCTGCGCCCATCACAGCGCTGGCTGGGTGCTGAGCGTGGTTTGGGGGGGGGGGTTCCCAATGTCCCTCCTGATGCCGCCTTGTCCCCAGGGTGGACGGGAAGGACGTGTCCTACGAGAGCCGCCTGGAGCACAAGCGGGACCTGTGCGACTTCCAGCGGGTCTCCCCTGACGCCAAAGACCCCCGGCTCTGCTGGCCGCCCCGGAACGGGATCGTGGGCCACCTGCGGGGCTGCCAGGAGCCCCCCGATAAGGTTGGGACCCTCCCCAGCCCCAACCCTCACCCCTCACCTAATCCATCCCAGTTCCCTGGACCCCGCGGCCGCTCACCCCCTGCTCCTGCCTCAGGTGCCCGACGTGGGGCTCCGGGACGAGCTGCCCTCGGATGAGAGCCTGTCCGAGTCGGGGACGGCGCAGCACTTCGCAGGTCAGTGGCCATCCTGGGGGGGCACGGGGGGGTCATCCCATGGGGGTTTTGGGGGCTTCTCCCCCAGCCCTCACACCTCTACTTGTCCCACGGCAGCGTGCGGGTCGCTGACGCGGACACTGGACAGCGGCATCGGGACCTTCCCGCCCCCGGATTATGGGGGGGCCCCCGTTAAAAGCACCCCGAAAGCCCGCGGGAGGCCGGAACCTCTGCCCGGTGCCGTGCCGGGGCGGCCGGCAGCCCTCACCAAAGTGCCGCGCAAGGCTCGCACGCTGGAGCGGGAGGTGCCCAGCGTGGAGGAGCTGCTGGTGCCCGGCAAACACCGCAGCGTGGCCCCGTGCCGTGCCCCCCCCGGCGCTCACAGCCACCGGGGCTGTCCCCAAGGTGCGTGTCCCTCCGTGCCACCCACCCCCGGGGAAATCCGTGCGATGCCCCCGCTGGTGGCGCAAGGTGCAGTGGGGAGGGGGTGTCTTAAGGGGGGGGGGGTGGGGGTGACCTTGCTGGTATTGACCCCCCCCCCACACCCCTTTTCCCTGCAGACGCCGATGCTGAGAAGCCGCGGCGCGTCCAGCAGAGCAAGAACTGGACCTTCCCCAACGCCAAAGCCTGCGGCACCACCGACCCCTTCCTCTGCCCCCCCGGGGGGCTGGAGGGGCTGCACCGGCCTGCGCTGGTAAAAGGGGGGGGCCACTCGTGTGGAGGGGGGGGGGG
>CM021762.1:793698-826982 GCA_011075105.1 Heteronetta atricapilla
GCACTGGGGATGCTCCCCCCATCCCTGACCCCATGCACTGGGACACCCTCCCCATCCTGTCCCCACTGTCCCCATGCCCTGGCGACACCCCCCCCATCCCTGACCCCACGCACCCTCCTCCCTCCATAACCCCAACTGTGGCTGCAAGACCCCGGCTGGCATCGAGCCCCCTCTCCGGCTCCCTGCCCCCTGAACGTCCCCTCCTGGCACCGGCCCCGGAGCCTCGTCCCTGCGCCCCTGGGGGGGCTGGCGGTCACGCTTCCCGGGTTATTTTGGGGAGGATAAATCAGGCGGGCGACAGGTGCGGGGCCGCGGCAGCCGCTGCCACGGGGGTGAGTGAGGGTTCAAGGGCAGCGGGGCCGCGGCGTGGGCGACGTGTGGCCGCGGCGCCCCGGCTGTCCCCGCCGCCGACACCGGAGCCGTCGCCGCCTCCGCCCCGTCCCGGCTCACGGAGCGGCAGCGGGCAGCACTCGTCCAAGATTTGATATATTAAATATAGAATATATTACCTGGGGGCGGGGGGAGAGGGTGAAAGAGCCCTGGGGTGGGGGGAGGGGGGTGCCCAAATATAAATGTGGGGTGTTGGGGCGGTGGGTTCGTACGTACAAGTTTATATACAGAAAAAGGCCAAAAGAAACAAAAAAGAAAAAAGAAGGGGAGCAGGCGGAGGCTGGGGGGGTCCGGTGGGCGCCGGCCTGAAGCCCCCTCCCTGCCCCCCCCCGCTATGTACAGGATCCGGCCTCTCGGTATTTACAATGCGGGCGTTTGTACAGGGAGGAGGGAGCACCGCGCCGGCTGGCCTTACGCCGCCGGCACCGTGAAGGCACATGGGGGGACCCGGGGGGGACCCCAAGGGGACCTGGCCATCCCCGGGGATGGGGGACCCAGGCAATCCCCAGGGTGGGCGAGGGGGAGCGTGAGCCAGGGGCCGGCGGCAGCCCCCGGGGGCGCTCAGAAGGGCAGCGTGTCCATGAAGATCTTGTCGACGATGGGCGGTGGCGGCACCAGGTCCTCGAGCTTCAGGTAGAAGATGCGCTGCAGCCCCTGGGTGCAGAGGGTGCGCAGCTCGGGCAGCTTGCCCAGCAGCTTGGAGAGGCAGCCGGGGCGGCCCGGCTCGCCCGCCGCCACGTGGTCCTTGAGGCAGCCCACGATGCGGTTCTGCAGCTCCTCCACCCGTTTCGGCTCCTTCAGCCCGTGGCGATCTGCGCAGGGACAAGGTGTGAGGACCGAGGGGGTGGGGGGACACCTGCGGCGAGGGCGGGGGGTAGGGAATGACGTCCCGCCTCACCTGTGATGATGACGAGGGCGGCGAGGCAGGAGAAGGAGGGCACGTCCACGCTCATGCGGTGCAGGCTCTGGGAGAACTCGAGGATGGCGTCGATCCACTCGCCGAAGCCCCGCACGCACTGCAGCCGGTGCAGCACCACGCCGTTGCAGAAGATGAGCTTGCCTTCCTCCGGCCTGGAGCTGCGGGCACAGCCTGAGCGTCACCCCCCTGGCACGGCCCCAAACGTCCCCGCCGCCCCGCACCGTGCCGCGGCTCACCGGTACGCCAGGCGCAGGATGAAGAGCTCCAGGAAAGCCGACTCCAGCAACAGGTCCTGGTCCTCCCTGGGCAGCTCGGCGAAGCCCTGGATCTTCTCAGCCCACTTGCGGATGACGTCCATGGAGCCGGTGAGGAGGTCGTAGAACTGCTGCACGTCCACCGAGTCCTCCTTCTCGAACTGGCACGGCACCGCCTCCTGGAACTGCCGGGACGGGATGGGGACGGGGTGGTCAGGATCAGGCCCCGGGGAGAGCTCGTAATGGCACGGGGTGGCACCGTGGCCCTACCTTGGAGTAGTCGAGCTTGGTGGCGCTGGGGACGGAGTCGATGTGCGCCCGCACCAGGGAGGTGATGAGGCTGACGGGGGACGCGTCCGGAGGCTGCTTGGGCTTGGAGGGCAGGCGGCCTCGGCGACCCTTCAGGCTGTCGGTCCGGACCACTGCGGGCAGCAGGACGTGTGATGAGCGCGGGCGTCCCCAGCCGGGGACTGGGGGGGTCCCCCCTGCCCAACCCCCCCCAAACCCTGGTACCTTCTTTGACCATGCCCACGGCCAGGCACTTTTGGAAGCGGCAGAACTGGCAGCGGTTCCTCCTCCTCTTGTCCACGGGGCAGTCCTTGTTGGCCAGGCAGATGTACTTGGCGTTCTTCTGCACCGTGCGCTGCGGGCGGGGAAGGAGCGAGCGAGCTCAGCCCGGGGCGCGGAGCCACCGAACAAAAGCCCTTCTGTCCTCTGCCGCCCGCTCCGGCCCCGCATCCGGCTCCAAAGCTGCGAGAGGGGGGGCTGAGGGGGGGGCCCCGCTGTGCCACCGGGACATCGGGGCTGGGGACACCAGAGAGCTTGTGCCTCTCTCCCTGCCCTATCCCTCTCAGGGTGACCCAGGCCTGGGGACGCAAGGCAGCGTCCTCCCGCTGCTGCGAGGCGCGGTAGGAATATCCCTCGCGGCGTTTCTTACCTTGAAGAAGCCCTTGCAGCCCTCGCAGGTGCGCACGCCGTAGTGCTGGCACGAGGCGTTGTCCCCACAGACGGCGCAGCGTCCCTCGCCCGCCCCGGGGCTGCGCGTCTTCGCGGGGGCCAACGTGGGCCCCTCCAGCAGTGGCGAGGCGGGGGCCAGAGGCAGCCCGGAGAAAGCCCCCGGGGAGCCCTGGGGCAGCGTGAAGGCGTCTGTGTCCAGCAGGCGCGGGTCCTTCAGGGGCCCGGGGGAGCCACCGGGGCTGGGGGCTGGGGGCCCGAAGGCGAAGAAGGGGGGCTGCGCCGCGCCGCCCTTTGCTGGCTCAGCCCAGGGCCGCCCGCCCTCGTAGCTCGGCGGCGGCGAGTACGCCCCGAAGGAGCCCTCCCAGCCTGGCATCTGGGGCGCCTGGAAGCCCGGCGTGGCCGGCGAGGGGACGGAACAGGGGCTGCCGTAACAGTCCGAACCGCTGGAGGAGAGGGTCTCGTCGGGCTGCCCAAAGGCGCCGGGGTAGCAGCCGTACACCTGGAAGTCCTCCAGCTTGAAGGCAGCGGGCTGGCTGCTGGCCGGCAGCTGGTAGAGGAAGGCGTCGAACTCTCCGGCGTAGCTCTCCATGAAGGTGCTGAAGCTGGGCAGGGCGGGAGCGGCCGCCAGGTCGGCCCCGGCCACCTCCATGGGGAAGCGGCTGCCGTCGGGGCTCAGCAGCTCGGTGGGGCAGCGCTCACAGGGGCCAGCGCCGGCCGTGCCATACTGCGCCTGGATGCAGGGCATCTCTGCGGGGAGAGCGGGGAGTCAGCGGGGACCCTGCTGCCGTGCCCACCCTGCTGCCGTGCCCACCCTGCTGCTGCGCCCACCTTGCTGCCCACACCCACCCGCCTGCCCCAGGGACCCTGTGCCAAGGGATGGAGAGGGGTGAGAGGCACGGCACTGGGCTCGGTGCGTGCCAAGGCATCCCCCTCGCAAGCCCAGGGCCCTGTGGCAGCCGCTGTTGTCCCCAGGAAAGGTCACGCCGCAGCCAATGGGAGCAAAGGACATTCCCCAAAACGCTGGGTTAGCAAAGCCGGACGAAAGGGAAGGAGGGAGGAATGCAGCCGGCGGATTCCCGAGCTCCGGCTCTGGCTGAGGGAAGCCGGTCTTTGGACCGCAGGGGAGGGAGGCTGAAGTTGGCTCTGAGACAAGGCTAAACCGGGGCGCTCGGCTCCCCCGCGAGCCGTTTTGGAGCTCGGTGGAACAGCAAAAGCAGCCCAGGGCAGGCTGCGGCTGGAGCCGTCGCGTGGGGGCAAGGAGCCCCCAGCATGGGAGCACAGGTGGCCGGATCCAGCCCCGCGGCCGCAGAGACACGTAACAGGAGTCTCAGGTCCAGCTGAAAGCCAAGCCAGTGGTGACCCTCGTGGCAAGACGATAATGTAATTCATCTCGCAGACCTTTAAAGGTCACACCGCGCCTGGCACCGAGGCCGCGGGCCACAGCCCCGGCACAGCGCGGGTGCCAGTTTGCCCGATGGCCACCCCCAGCCAAGTTCCTGCAGCTCTCGCACTGCGCCGTCCAGAAAGCTGACACCCACCCGGGGAGCCAGTTAAAAATATCCTGCGTGGGCCCAGCCCTGCTACCCCCTTGGTGGCACCGGCCCCAGCCAGCTCCCGGTGTCCCTGTGCCATGGTGGGGTTTGTCCCCATCTGTCGGGGCTGAGGGGGATCGTGGCTGGCGTGCCACACGGACGCAAAGTGTCCCCCGCCGAGCGCCACCTCCCCCTGTGGGCTGACTGTCCCGTGCTCCCAAAATAGAGGCTTTGGCCTCCTGGGACCGAGCCATGCTGGGATTTACCAGGCAGACGTGCACGGTTGTCCCCCCCGTGGCACCTTTCCACCAACGGGACCAGGCCGACGTAGGGAAGCACAAAGAGCTCCCACGGTGCAGATTTTTCCGAGGGGCCGGTGAGCACCGGCTGCCTCCTGCCACGCGGCCCTGGGCACGGCTGCAGGGCGCGATGCCGGGGACGCAGCGGGGGCTGCAGCGGCTCTGCCAGCAGCTCGGTGCTGTGCAAATCCCGGCTGGAAATTGCTGCCCACCCGCTGCTCCATGCAAACCTCCAGCCCGTTCCTACAAACCCCGCATGGGTTTTGTCCAGAGCTCGGCACAGTTGCCGCTTCCTCTCCTTTTGCCTATTCAAACGCTCGTGCCTCTGCCTGCCCGTGGCTTTCGGGGTCCCCAGCACGAAATCCCCCAGGGACGAGGAGCTGTGGGCGCCCAGATTTCTGCAGCAGCCCCCGCAGCTCGAGGCGGTGAGTGCTGCCCAGGCATTAATTGCAGGTTCCTCGTTCGGGAGTGCGGGAAGCTGCCCAGAGCCGTGCACGGAGCCCGCTGCCAACGCAGGCTGGTGGCAGCCCCTGGCACCGAGCCCTGGGCTGCGGGCGGGCGAGAGCAGCTGGCGGCGCAGGGGGGAGCGCTGCCCACCTCCCCTCAGCACCTGCTGCCTTCTGCCACGGTGCAGCCCCTGCCAGGCCCCTCACGGTGCTGCCTGCACCGTTCCACCGGGAAGGCAGCACCGGGGCTGGGGCTTTGCCCCCCTCAGCTGCAGGCGGAGGTGTGGGGCGTGGGGAGCAGCCGTGTCCCGGCCCCGCGGTGCCGCACCGGCCGGGGACAGCCCCGAGAAACGCGGTCCCGCCGCTGCCCGGCTCCTCCCCGCAGAGCCGCACGGAGCGCCCCGGGGCCGCTCAGTCCCGGCTTTTCCCGGTGCCACCGGAGCTCTCCAACCCCGCGCACCTTGCACGGAGCCCGGCCGCCTCGGTGCCGGCGGGACCCCTCGCTCCGTCTGCCCGCGCCACCGCTGGCTCCCAGCGCTCCCCGATGCTGCCGGGGCAGCCTCAGCCGCGGCTCTCCTCGGTGACACCGGGACTGCCCGTGCCCGGGCACCCCGCACGCCACCCGGTCACTTTCCCCGACTCCCCCCGGACCGCCCGCTCTCCACTCTCCTTGCTCGGCGCTGCCCTGACCCCGTTACCGGCGGTGCTGACGGGGCGCTCCGTCCCCCGGTGCCCCCGGCACCCCCCTCCCCGCGCACTTTACCGGACACGTACCGCCCGACCCCGCGCTCCCCTCGTCCCCCCGACACCCCCCGAGTACCTCCGGACCACCCCAACCCCACGCACCTTGCACGAGCGCGCACCGCCCCCTCCCTCTCCCCCGTTTCCACCGGGATCTCTCCATCCCGGTCCTCCCACCCCCACCGGGGAGCATCCTCCCGGTGCCTCCCAACCCGTACCCGGGTGCCGGGACGCGGCGCTCCGGTGCCGTTCCGCTGCCGCTGCCCGTTGCTCCGCCGGGCTCGGGCCCCGCCACTACTTTCTCTTAAGCGCTCGGTGACGCGCGGGGCGGTGCGCGGGCCCGTGACGCACGGCGGCACCGTAGAAGGAGCGGGGGGGCGGTTCCGGCGGGGGCGCGGCCGTGACGCACGCGGGGTTCCATTGACGCAACCTCGGCGCCCGAGCTAAAAATACCCCTGCGCGGCCCCGGCTAAAAATAGCGCGGGCGCCCCCCGCTTCCCTCCCCTCCTCCTCCCCCCCCCCCTTCCCTCTCCGGGGCTCCCGGGACCGCCGCCCGTGTGCCCGGTCTCGGTATTCCCCGGGCCGTCCCGGTGCGGTAGTCCCGGTGTTTTGCCGGTGCCGGTACGCTCAGTGCCCTCCCGGTGCCGGCGTCCCCGGTGCCTCCCGCTGTCGGTAGCTCTGGTGCCGGTGGCCCCGGTGCCCTCCTGGTGTCGGGAGCCGCGGTGCCGGTGTGCCCGGTGGGCATCGGAGCCGGTGTCTTCGGTGCCATCCCGGTGCCGACTTTCCCGAGTCCTCCCGGTGCCAGCGCCCCTGGTTCTCTCCCAGTGCCGGTAGTTCCCGTGCCCTCCCGGTACCGGTACCCCCGGTGTTCTCCCCATAGCCCCGGCACCCAGAGAAGCTCCCGGGGCCGCGGGCACCGGGAGGACCCCGGGCAGCTCCGGCCGTGCGGGACCCGGTTACCGGCCGGGGCCGCGGCGTACCAGCGAGCTCTCTCCCGGTGCCACCCAGCGCTCGGGGCACCCCCGGTCTGTTCACCTCCCTCCGCCCGTCCCTTGGAAACCAGAAGCGCCGCCGGTCCCCTTTCCTGGACGCACCGGTGCCGGTTCCGATCGTTCCCGTATTTTTTAGCGCGGGTCCCGGTGCTCGCAGGTGGCCGGGAGCCGGGACGGGCTCGGCGGCTCCTTCGTGCCGAGCTGCTGGCGGCCGGCCCGGGCCGAGCGGGGCCGCGGGGGGCCCGGGACAACCGGGGCGGAACGAACCGGCGTGTGCAGGGCGGGGGTTGGGGGGGCACCCTACAACCGGGGGGGGGGGCTGCGGGTCCCACTCCCACCGGGGCCAGGCTCGGGTTAGGGTTGGGGTTAGGGTTAGGGTTAGCGGCTGCCCCGGTGCCCCGAACCACGCGGGTGCCACCCCGAAGGCTCTGCGGGAGCCCCCCCTAGGGACCCCCCCCGCTTCCCGGCTGCCCCCCCCCCCCGGTCGCTCTGCCCGCGGGGAGCCCCTGGCCGGGCCGATGGAAACAGCGGCGGCTGCTGGCGGCCGCCCAGCACCGCCCGGCCGGGAGAACCGCTCCGGGCCGGGGAGATGAGCTCAGCCCCCGCGGGACCGGGCCGGGGGGGGCCTTGGGGGGGGGGGGGCGGGGGGGGGGGGGCGGGGGGCGGCCCCCCCCCCCCCCCCGGCGGTGCCCCCCCCCCCCCGCCCCATCCCCCCCTTTTTTGCCCCCCCCCCCCCATTCTATGCCCCCTTCACTCAACGCCAGCCTTCTGTCCGGCGGCACTACCGGTGCCCCCCGGTAGTGGCACCCCCGGTAGTGCCCCGCTAGCAAGAAGGGGGGACCGGGGATGGGGGGGGGGGGCGGCGCCGTCGGGACCCCACCGCCAGCTCTGGGTCCCGGCCCGGGCCTCCCAAGGAGCGGCGAGGGGCGAAACCCAGGACCGGAGGGGCCCGGGGACACCGGCAGCGGGTGCTGGGGGGGGGGGGGGAGCAGAGCTACCGGGGGATTCGAGGGGAACGAGAGAACGGGCCGGGGGCCGGGCGCTGCCGCCGCCCCCTCCGCGCCTCCCGTTACCTCGCCCCGTCCCGGTCCCAGCGCCCGTCCCCGCCGCCGCGCGCCACCCGCCCCGAGCAGGGGCCCCGTGACGTCATGCCCGCCGCTGACGTCACGGAATCCCGGCGGCAGCACCGGTGCCGCCCCCGCGGGGATTCCCCCGGGCAGGGTCGGCCCCGGCGCTCGGCGGGACCCACCGGGACCCCGCACCCCGCGGCTGGACCGGGGGCAAAACCGGTGCCGGGCCGGGGATTACGGCCAGGTCCCGGGGAACCGGAGCGGCCGGGGGGCCCGGGACACGGCTGCTGCGGCCCCTCGGTGCCCACGAAGCCGGCCCGGGAGGCTCGGCCCGCGGCCCCCGCACCGGGATTAGCTGTACCTGCAGCTCCTGCCGCCCCACTCCGGGGGAGGACACGCTCACCCCGTAATCCCGTAATCCCGGCGGCACGGCGAGGCACGGCGGAGGGGCCCCGGGGGACGACAGGGCAGCCGTGGGGATGTGGCGGCCACCCTGTGCCATCGGGCACCCCATGCCATGGGACACCCTATGCAATCCATCTCCCTGTGCTGTCACCCTGTGCCATCTATCAGTCACCCTGTGCCATCAGCCACCCCATGCCATGGGGCACCCTATGCAATCCGCCTCCCTGTGCCGTCACCCAGTGCCATCCAACCCCCCGGTGCCATCCAACCTCCCGGTGCCATCTGTCACCCCGTGCCATCCATCACCCCGGTGCCATCCGTCACCCGGTGCCATCTGTCACCCTGTGCCGTCCATCACCCGGTGCCATCCGTCACCCCGCGCTGCTGCGCCCACAACCTGGCTGCCACGCTCGGTGCAGGAGCCCGGGGTGGGGGATTTTCGGGCTGCCGCTGGCTCCCTGCCACCGGCCTCTCTTTGTCCGCCACGAGAGGCTGCAGCGGGGCGTTCCCAGGCTGTACCCCAATGTCCTCAGCTCGGTGCCACGCGTGACCCCGCAACCCACGGGGACGGTGCCCAGCCCAGGCACGTGGAGCTGCAGGCCGGGGCTAAAAAAAGCCCCCGCGTGGCGCGGCAGCTGCTGGGGGAGGTCCCGTGACGGGGACGGGGTGCCCTGACCCTGGCACAGCGCGCGCGGGCGGCCCCGTGAGCCGCACCATAAATGTCCACGCACGGAGTCCTCCTGGAACTGGGACAAGGCAGGAGAGAGGTGGGGAGCTGGGGGGGGGGGGACACCCGGTGGTGTGCAGCACACACACGCACACAGGCGTGCGCACACACCAGGCATCCACACGCAGCCCCCCGCTCCTCTCCCCAGTCCCTTTCATCCCCCAAAGCCCCCCGGCAGCGAGGCTGTGCCCGGGTGCTGGACACCCTCGTGGCCCCCCAAGCTGTGGGTGCAAGGCGACACGACGTGGGGTGCCCCCCCCCCCAGCACCAAATTGGCCGGCCAGGGAGGGGCACGAGGCGATGGGGAAACTGAGGCACGGAGTGGGACCCTCCCCCTTTTGCCTGGGGGGGCTCTTGGTGCACACGGGGCAGGCAAGGCTCCCCCCTCGTGCAAAGACTCCCATGGCTGCACCCCAAAAAACACCCCAGGTTTTTTTGACGCACTTTCGGGGTGGTGCTGGGTGCCTGGGGCACGCTGCCAGCGGGTCCCCGAGCACCCATGGGTGATGCTGAAAGAGGGGGGGCTCGGGGCACAGCACCTGGGGGGTTGGTGGGGGTTAAGGGGCAGGGATAAGTTGCGGGGGACCCCAGTGCCCATCCCGTTCCCCCCTCCCCGGGCACCCCAGGAACGGAAGGACACGGGTGGGACCGGCTTCCCGTGGCTGCCGGAGGAAGCAGAGCAGGAAGGGGCCTGGCCGGGACCCAGCGGGGCCATGGGAGCGGGGCCACGGGCAGGCAGCGAGGCGCGGGACTGGGGTGTCCCCACGCAGCCCGGGGGGGTGACACCGGTCACCACAAAGGGGGGGAGGGCTGAAGCCGTGGGGGCTTGTTACGGGACACTGTCCCCAAAGGCCACCACCTCTGCCAGAGTCACAGCCACACGCGGGTGCAAAAAAAAAAAAGTCTCTGTATTGGCGAGCAACGAGTGCGCCACGCGGTACAAAACCCCTTTTTTTTGGGGGGGGGGGTGTAGGGGGCACACAGCCCCCCCCTGCCCCCCAGCACGGAGGCCACCAGTTCCTGAGATAAGCGGTGACTTCACAAGCCACCTTGGGACCTTGGGGACGGCCCCCGCTTGTGTCCCTCGGTGCCGTGACCCCCCATGCCTTGGGGACAGGGGAAATGGGGGGGGGCTTCTTGCAATAAATAAATAAATTAGGCTTGGGGGGTGGGGGGCGTGGGAACAGCACCCCCAGCTAGAGGTGGCTCTCCTCCTCCTCCAGCGCACGGTTCAGTCCCGGGATGAATTTGAGCAACCGCTGGCGGAAGCTGCTGTGCCGAGCTTTGTGGGGGGGTGGGGGCACCCCCCCCGGCCGGGGGTCTCCGGCTCGTGCCCACAGCAACCCCGCGGCCCCCGCGCCCCCGCTGCATTTGAGGCTGGAGCTGCGGGTCAGGGCTGGCCGGGATCGGGGCGGGGGGGGCGCGGGTCCCGTGGTGTCCCCGTCGTCCCCGTCCTTGTCGAGGGAGTCGGCGAAGACGCAGGTCTGGTACAAGGAGTCGTCGCTGCCGGCGGCGCTGGCGCGGGGGGAGCCGGGGACCCCCCCACCCTGCAGGCACCAGCGCAGGGACTCCAGCGTGTCGTAGATGCTGGGGTCCTTGGCCACCACTCCTGCTTGAGGGGGGTGGTGGGGAGAGAAGTCAGAAAGTGGGGGGTGGGGGTTGATTTGGGGCACCCTAAGGAGCTGCCCCGTTGCCTGCCCACCCCCCCCCCTTCACTTCCTCCTCTGGAACCCCCCCGCTCACCCCGCACCAAGCGCTGCTCCTGCACCATCAGCGAGCGGTACTCCCCCCACTTCTCGTAGAGCGTTTGCTGCGGGGAAAAATTGGGGGGGGGGGTCGGTTAAGGGCTGTGTGCTGGGGTCCCGCAATGCCTCCCCTGATGATCCCCCCCCCCCTCCGGCCCTTCCCCTCACCTTGAGGTACTGCAGCCGTGCCTCCAGCTCTGCTCTCCGGATGGAGGTCCCGTAGAGGGTGTCGAGCCTGGGGGGGGGAGCAGCCATCAGCGGGGGGGGGGGGGGCCCTTTTGGGGCCCCCCCCCCCCCCCAATATCACCCCAGCACTCCCCGTGCTCACCTGAGCACGTTCCCAGAGCTCTTGATGATCTCCACGATCTCCCGGTGCCGGATGCCCTCGACGTTCAGCCCATTCACCCCCGTGATCGTGTCCCCTGGAGGCGGGGGCAGACGGGATCAGGGACGTCAGACCCCCCCCCACCCCGGACTCCCCCTTGGCCCCCCCCCAAGCCCCCCGGGGCTGCGCTCACCAGCCTTGAGTCCTGCGGCCTCAGCTGGGCTCCCGCTGTGCACCTGGCACACGAAGGTGAACATCTCCACGCTGTTCCTGTCCTGGTGGTGCAGCCCGTAGGTCTGAAACAGGTGGCGGGGGGCTTAGGGGCAATGCCCCCCCCCCCCCATTAACAAACCCCAGGTTTCCCCCTCCCACAACAACCACAGGGCCTGGGGGAATGGCGGGGGGGATTTCAACGTTTAAGCAGCACCCGGGGCTGCCGGGTGATGGGGGGCAGCGCCTTGGTTCCTGGGGGGGGGGGGGGGGGGCCCCGCCGCCCCGCCCCCCCCGGAGGGGGCCACCCCCCCCCCCCCCCCCCGCCACCTCCACCAGGGGAGGCTTCGGTAACGAGGCAGCTCCGTCACCGCTAAAAATAAACCGTGGCTCAGAGACAATTTAAAAATACCCTCCATGCAAAGCAAGGTGCGGGCTGGAAGGGTGGGGAGCGCGGCACGGCACAGCACGGCATGGCACAGCACGGCACGGCACGGCACGCACCTGGATCTCGAAGCCAAAGGTCTCCTCCGCCTTCTTCTCCAGCGTCACCACCCTCCTGGGGGGACACGAGGGTGAGGGACGAGGCAGAGCCAGCCCCTTCCCGGCCCGGCCCACCGGGAGTTTGGCCGCTTCTCTAACCGAACGCCGCCTCGGGGTTTGGGTTTTTCTCGGCGCTGGGTGGACGAGAGCCCGGGGAAAGCGTGGGACCCCCACCCCCTCGGTGCTGTGCGGGGACCTTGTGGGGTCTGGGGGTGTCAGGTCCCAGTGGGGAGCTGTGCCCCCAGCTGGCAGCTAATCCTTCACCCACCCCGGGCTCCCCTCTGTCTCCAAACCACTGTGGGGTGTCTGCGGCAGCACCCCACGGACCCTCCAACCTCTTGCATGCGTCCCCACTCTTGTCACCCGCACCCTGGCCCCTACCTGTGCTCCTCTGGGGACTCGCTTGGGGACATCCACTTGAACCCCGCATCCTGTGGCGGAAGCAGAGCCATCAGCAGGGGGCATTCCCCCAGAACCCCCCGGGGACACAACGGGGGAACCCCATGGGGACAAGCACCGTGCCAAGCCGGCACTGGAGCAGCGCCCGGGCACACCCAGCACCCTGTGCCCCCCCCTAATCAACCCCCCCCGGTCGGATGGGCATAACGAGGCTTTTATCCGTGCTCAAAGCCGCCCTCACATCTGCTCCGCGCTCGCCCCACGCTTTGACGTCGGCTGTGCCGAACCCCAAGTCATGCTCGGGGCGGGGGCGGGCCGGCACAGAGGGGCCCTGTTGGGATTTCAGCGTCGGGCTTTTCATGCAAAGCCGCCTCTTGGCCCCGACAATCAGCCCTTTGTGGAGGGCACGGAGGCGTGGGCAGGCGGAGGGACCAGTAGGACCCTTGCCACGGGGCAGAGGTGACAGAGCTTTCCCCCGAATGCCCCGGAGTGGCGCAGGCGCTCACGTGTGGCCCATCCCGGTGGTGGCCCAAGTGCCACCACGTCCCCCTGCCCTGCACCTCAGGGGTGTCACCATGGCCGGAGCGGGTGGCTGTCCCAAACGCGACCCCAAAAGTTTGAGCGCAGAACAGCCAACGTTGGGTACGTGACTCTGTGGGGAAGGACGCAGCCCATCACGTCGGGTCCCCACGTCACCCTCGGCACAGGGAGGTGACGCAGGATGCCCTGGCCCCGTTAGGGACGTCTGCTGCGGTGGCCTCGGTCAGCAAACGGGAGCCAGGCCCACGGCACGTGACTCCGCATGGCTGCGAGAGCCACTTCTGCTCCGGATGTCGGCTCCGCTCTCGCTTCCCTCCGACGCTCAGGAAGCACCGTGGGGCCCGGGGGAGCACTAGGGCGGTGACGGGCCCGGCACTGCCGTGGAGGGGCTTTCCCAAGGCACAGGGACCGTGGGGACGCGCCCGTCCTGGTGGCACGGCCACGCACGCACGGGGAGTGGGGACCTGTGCCCGTACCCCGAAGCCAGCGGGGGAAGGACGTGGGGAGGAACCGGGGCACGACGCAGGGCTTGGAGGGGGGGACACCGGGGCAGGATGGGGACGCGGGGAAGGTGCTGCGGCTGGGAGCAGGGAGGAATTGGGGCAGGAGGCGACGCTTGGGTTGGGGGGACACTGGGGCAGGACGGGGGCATCGGGCAGGCGCTGGGGCAGGATGCGGGTGTGGGATGGGATCAGGGAGGACACGGATTATAAGGACAGGAGAGCGGGGACGGCACCGGCACAGGACCCCCCCGGGGCGGTGATGCTGAGCCGGCCGCGGGACACAACCACGACCCCCGGTGCTCCCCCGCGGACGGAGCCACCGCGCTCCCCGCCAGCCCGGTACCGATCGCGGCTCCCCGTCCTCCCCAGCTCCGGCGCACGAACCGGAGGCGGGGGGGCGGGGGGGAGTTGAAACACCGGCAAACAACCCCTCGCCTTCCCGGGGCCGCCCTACCTTGCGCACACGGGGCAGGGTCCCGCCGGCGGCCGCCAGGGCCCGGTAGACGACGGCGGGGCCGGGGCGCTCCGGGGCCGGGGCCGGGGCCGCATCCTCCTCCTTCGGCCGGAGCCGCCGCAGGCGCCGCAGGGTCATGGCCGGGCCGCTCCGCCCAGCGCGCCGCTATATCAGCCCGCGGGGGCGGGGCCAGAAGAAGGGCACGCCCCCAAATCCCGCCAGGACACGCCCCCATCGCACTAAAACACGCCCCAAAGGCCCTTAGGGCACGCCCCCAAGCCGCCGGGACACGCCCCAACTCCACTAAGACACGCCCCCGATCCCGTTAGGACACGCCCCCTCCTTGCTCTAAACCACGCCCCCTCTGGTTTTGGCCCCTCCCCTCCCCTATAAGCCCCGCCCCCTGCTCCTGAGGTGACCAGAACAGGGCCCCGTTGAGCGGGGCAGATTTGGGGGGGCTCCCCATGGCCCCCTCCCTGCCCCCCCGGCAGGGCCCTGCTCTCCCCCCAGCCCCAAGGGCTCCAGAGCAGGGCCCCGGGCCCAGGAGCAGGCGGGAGGAGATGGAGGGGAGAAGGGAAGCAGGGGAAGTCCCTGGGTGCTGAGCTGGGCTCCCCCCTTTCCCCTCCATTTTCTGTGTAGCCCTGTTTGATAAGTAAAGAGTGCGGGGGTAGGACGTTGAAGAGGGTTAAATACTTTAATAAATAGTGTTAAATACCGTTCAAGGAGAAGAGTCTATGCTGCTAGCAAGGGGTATCACCCACTTCTCCCCTTCCCTGGCACGGGTTTGGTCAGGGTGGGTACACAACCTTTGTTTCTCCACGAGAATTACTCACAGTTCCTGATCCGGCCTCATTTGGAGGTACCAGAACCAAAAACGTGACCCCCCCGGAGCAGTACAGCCGAGTTGTCTCCAGCAGCAGGCATCACGGTTAAGCTGACAGGGACGTGGATGTGCCTGACACAGAACTAGGCCGAAGCAGGCGTATTTTTCAACAGGCAAGGGCCCACAGAGAAATTTAGGTCCCCAAAATTTGGGTCCACAGAGAAATCTGGGTGCCAGAACACAGCCAAAAACGTTTCACAACCAACCTGGGAATATGAAACCTGGGGAGCACGGTTTGCCCCTCAACTGAGTGAACTCCGTAGCTGTGACTTTTACAGCTCTGAAGTCCAGATTTACCTGCCTGAAAAATCCAAGAGGGACCGGCCTGAGGAAGTACCCGCACCTGCTTAATGCCCAGTGAAAACCACCCTGTTCTGAGCTTTAGCCGGTCCAAAAAGCAGGTTGCTAAGGAAAAATATATTTAACACACGCAGATTTCCGTGCAGAGCAGCATTCGTGTGCCCAGAGAACTACAAAGGGCAGGAAAGGCACAAAAAGTTTGCCTAACACCGCACAATGACGGCACCACCCCCACCAAGCCACCCCAGAGCTCTGTCGTTTCAGTTCCTAGAAGAGGTAAAGGGCAATTTTGCTCTAAAACAAAACAAAACTGATGAAAAAGCATTCACTCGACCCATCCCGTGCCTCGTTCTTTTGGTTATTTTTGTGGCAGACCCAGGGCCACGGGCAGGGACCACAAAGCTGCGAAGGGCTGAGCCCAGCTGGCGGCTGCCCCTCCGTGCCGCACCGATGCCGTTAGCCTGAGACCACGGGGGACCCCAGACACCAGCGGATTTTCCCCTTGATCCGCTCCTGTGCTCATTAACAGGAGGCTCTCATTAGGGGGAATTAGTCCAGGAGGAGCACCAGTTGCCCTCCAAGCAAACAGGATTTTCACGGGGAGCCGCATGCCCGTGTGGATGCAGAGGCGCCAGGCAGCTCAGGGGCTGCCTCGGAGAGATGCGTCTTGTGCTCCTGGTCACCAGCCCTGGAGGGGGAAGAGCTCCTGAGCCCAGCTGCTGAGCCCTGCCTGGGCTGGAAACCCCCCTGTGCCCCCTTGTCTCACCTGTGCTGCCACCCGTGGATGACGGAAGCCAGCGATGGGAACATTCACCGCTGAGATTTGCTGAGCAGGGTGCTAGGGAGATGGTTTTAGCAAGCCCCACCGCATCTCTCCTGGGCTCAGGGGACTGTTCCTCTGCCAGCCAGACAGCAGCCCCAGCTCCACGCCAGTGCCACCAGGCAGGGCAGGGACAGAGCTGACTCCAAGTGGCTCCGTTCTGGACCCTCCCAGGGACAAACAGACGTCTGGGTTGCTGCTGGCTTTCAGCAAACAGATGAAAAGCTGGGGGGCAGGCTGGATCACAGCGGTCCTGGATTGGGGAACCCCCTCCGCCTGCCCCACAGCACAGGCAGCTTCACCCCACAGCACCCAGCTGGGTCCTGGCTGCTCAGTTCCTCCCCCTCTGCAGCAAACAGCGAGAGACTGCGACACCTCACGTGAATAAAACAAACTTTTAATAATGTACAGCAGAAATCGACAGCCTTGTTTTATATTAAACAAAAGATTTCCTATATTACATTGTATTTACATTTGCATACTGAAGAGGTAAAGTGTCTAAGTGGCTATTTTACAGTCCATTTCTAATAAAATATACAAAACCAAACAAATAAAAGGGGCAGATTAAGTACCATGAGATCTGTTCTGAAGCCAGCGTACCACCGATTAACCCTGCGCCACAGACAAGAAGCACGAGCTCTGTACCTCTGCCCCTCCCCAAGGCGATTTGCGAGTATCTGACGTCTCCCCTCCTCGTTCCCAAACCGCTGCGGCGTCAGCCTCTTGTCCTGAAC
Organism: Heteronetta atricapilla; assembly: GCA_011075105.1. Taxonomy (NCBI): domain Eukaryota; kingdom Metazoa; phylum Chordata; class Aves; order Anseriformes; family Anatidae; genus Heteronetta; species Heteronetta atricapilla. The sequence goes on from CM021762.1 coordinate 809,887, forward strand.
TGTCTGTAGTGTTGCATTTTTTTAAACAGCTGCTGCAGCTACCTCTGAGCCGGGCACATCTCAGAGCCGGGCAGTGATTCCTATGTTTGCTACCAGTCAGCTAAGTAAGCACTGCACCTCCCCGGCACGTGTTTTGCATGAAAAGTGCTGTGTAAATGCTACATAGTCAGCGTTCCCACCTCAGATCCTACTCAGTTTTGAGTATCTTCTGATGGCGTTTCTCTACAAAAAAAAAAAAGACTTCTCTAATCCTCCTTGTAGGGGATGCCCTGCCATGCTGCCCTCACCCCTTCCACCTCGATCCGCTCCGCTGTCGGCTGTTTGGTTTAGCGCTGAGGCAGATGCATGTGTGGCTACAGTTGGAGGGGCGGGTGAGTGAATCAGTGCAAGTTACGTAGCTGATTTAGTGTCCTCGAAAAGCAGCCCGCACAGTTAACAGGGACAGGAGACTCGTACTCTGAAAGGAGAACGCGCGGCGCTCGCAGAGGAGCGCGCGGCGGACGTACCTACCGGCGTGATGGGCTTTCCTACGGCAGTTTGTGTCCCAGTCGCTAAGATTTCCTCTCCCCAACCCGCTGGGATGGGGCCAGTGCCAGGGTCCCGTTACAGCAGCCGGAGAATCTTTAGGGTTGTCTGTGAAGTGCCCACCACCGCGGGTTCTAAATGCAGAAGGGTTTGGTTAAGGGACGGGACGGCACTGGAGACACGAGGTAACCTCTGGCTGGGAAACGAGTCAGAACAAATCGGGAAGGGAAGGGAAGCTGTACATTCACAAAGCGCACACCTCCACGCTGCTCCGTGAACCAGGCCCTCCCGAGGCAGCCTCGTGCTGCCCGACAGCTAAAAATCCACGGGAGGATGCAAAACGGCTCCAAAACGCGATGCCAAAAAAAAAAAAAACAAACCACTCCTCGCTTTACACAGATAAAGTCACAGACAAGATTGGGGGTCTGGGGAGAGACGGACACACGGACAGATACACGGACAGCAAGAACAGAGTGTTTTAAAACAAAAAATTAACCCCGGCGGCCGGAGCAGAGATGAAACCTCACCTTACAGAACAGGCGCAAGGTTTGAGTAGAAACAGTTCCAGTGTAAATCGAGCTGTGTGCATTTGGTTTTCTTTTTTTTTTTTCCTTTTTTTTGTTTTTTTTTTTTTTTGCAGTGATTTCTTTACAAACAAACAGGTCAAGAGGTAATAATCATAGATTGTTTTTTTTTTTTTCTTCTCTTATAAAGAATTAACAACATTAAGAAAAGTTAAAATCCAGGCCCTCCCAGAAAAAATAAGAATAAAAAAAAATAATAATAATCAAAACCACTCCAGTTAAAAGTTATGGCTTCAGAGTTATATACCATAGATACTGACCTAACCACCAAGCAACGCTTTCCAGATCGCCTTCGATGCTGCAAGTCAGCACGACAGCCTCAGTCCTCAAGCTACTTCTGGTTTTGCCAGGCCCAGCTGCAGGCAACAGCCGAAGCAACTCTACCTCACCCTGATTCGGCATTTAATCAAAATAAAAGTCATGCAGTTCCCCCCACCCCACAAGTGATACACAGCCACTTCCAGATTATGAGATATTTATATATGTATATTAAAAAGACGGATGTTGATTTCCCAACCCGCACCCCTGCGAGGCGCTGAGTGCCTCTGGGGAGGCGCAGAGCAGCGCCAGACACCCGGCCCCTCGCGGTCTGCCCCAAGCTGCAGGGCGGCTCCTGCAAGGGGTGCCTCGATGGTGGACTCAGGAATCGCGTTCCTACAAGAACGGTCTCCTGCGTTTCCCCACGGCCTGATCTCCTTCCAGCCGGGCGCAGTGCCTGCTCCGTCTCCGACACGCATCTCAGCTCCGTGGCATCTCTCCCCCGGCTTTCTTTCCGCGCTACCAAGAATTCAAACCCCAGGGGCTCAAGGCAAAAAGCCCAGACTCCGGGAGCGAAGTCAGTTCCTCGTTTGTTTTGTTTTGTCTTAAAAAAAAATAAAATAAAAGGGAGGGGGTGGCAGTGAGGCAACCTGATGGGAAGTTCCTGCAGCCGGCGAACGGGCGGCAAGGCCACAGCACCCATCGGAGAGCCAAGGATCTGGTTCTAAGCAGCCTGTCCAAGCCAGACAACGCTCACTACAGAACAAGGAGAGCACCAGCACGCACAGCTCAAAAAAAGGGACACTCTAGATTTGCACATGCACAGAAAGCACGAACGGAGATGAGCCACCCTACGGGCAGACACTGCACGTCTACGGAAGGAGATGAACAGGCACAGGGGACACGCGCACCTTGCGCATGCATACACCATTGCGCACACTGACAGCCAGTCAGATTGTTGTTTTTTGTTGGTTTTTTCTTTTTTTTTTGACTTAGAATTTTTCAAGCTTAAGAAAAAGGAGGGAAATGGTTTCGTGAAGCTGATAAACTGTTCAGGCTCAGCCTCTCAGAAGGGAGCACCATTTGTGTTGCAATGCTTTTTCTGCATTAACGTGCCAGTCCTTGGAAAACCCTCAGAGCATGGCAAGAAAACCTTCTTCCCTTTCCCTTCCCACTCCCAGCACCTTGCACCCCGGCCTCAAACACTGCCAACGGGTGCGTCACGCGCACTGAACTTTACAGGGATTTCCATTAAAGAAACAAAGAGTTACGATCATGGCTGAGATCCCTCAGGTGAGTCCCTCACAAGTCTTCACGCTGTCAGGAGGTGATCATAAAAGGTTTCTGATTGTTTCATACCCAAGCAGGGAAGAGAGCAATTCAAGAGGCTCTGTCAACCCCACCTAGCAGCCTGTAGGTCACGCTGTCTGGTTGGTAGCAGTAGATTGGGCAGAAACACGAGGTAGGCCTCCATCACACGTCTACTCTAGCATGGCAGCTTTGTGCAGTTTTCCTCATGCTGGGGCTCAGAGCCTAGATTTTCACATCTTCCTGGACACTGAGCTGTGAGAGGGTTTTCTTAATGCGGAGGGCGGTGAGCCGAGCCGCTCCGTTGGCGTACCAGCACTCTCGCATCATCTTACCCATCACCCGTAGTGCCTAGGCAAGAAACAAGGGCAGACATCAGGCCTCTCCTCGACCCCAGGATAGCCTGCGGGGCTGTGGCTGCCCAGCTGAGGCAGGCACAACCCTCTGCTGCTCCTAAAACTAGAGCTCAGCCTACGGTACTCGCTCTTTACTCACCTTGTCGAGGGGAAAAGGGGATGCAAAGGTGAAAGCAGATCTTACCTCGTAGCTTTGCCACCAGTTTGGGATGTTAGGCCTTAGTTTCTGATCACATACAACCTTCCGCATCTCCTCAATCGAAGGATCAGAGGGTACAAGGTCATAGTACGGAAGCTGATATTCTTCGTGGATACCTGAAGGAAAGAGAAGGGGAAATGCAATTCCTGGGAGAACGGATCATCCCCACAGAGCTCACTGAAGGCAGACTGATTCTGGTTTAGCCTATGTGACTCACTGCTGAGATGCGTCAACGCTTTGCAGTTATTTAGAACAGAAACGAAGAATCTGGGATTCGAGTTTACAAGAAAAATTCAGGGAAATCAAATACAGCTGCCCAAACTGGAACAGAGTCAGCGTGCTGCGATCGACACCTCCCACCACAGAGGAAGGGTCGAGGAACCTCGACTGAGCTGCAGTTGGCAGGACTGCTGCACACATGACAGCACCGCGCTCCTGCTCGCAGCTGGATGCGCCAAGGCACTCATTCATACCAATTCAAGGGGAAGAAAGCTAGCCACCGGACTGGCACCACCACTTACTTAAAAATCCATCCAAAAGAACAGACACCGCCCAGAATATTAACTCCCACTTCCCACAAAGGCCAGTCTTAACTGAGCCTTGGGTCACTTTTGTTGACTCCCTCGGTAGCAAGGCACACGGACGTTATCTTCCTGCGGCCCTGTGCTCCAGGGCCTCCAACACCCAAGCAGCAGAGACCATCGAGGCTGGGAAAGCCAGATGCGAGCCAGGCTGTTGGCACCAGCACCTGAATGGGTATTACCTCCTGCGTTGCACCTTCGAGCAATCTCCCAGTAGACCAAGCCCAAAGCATAGATATCGGCACACTTAAACGAGTCAAAATGCTTCATGTTAATGGTTTCATCCAAGACTTCAGGCGCCATGTATCTGCAGAACAGAAAAGGATCAGCATGTTAGTTTGGAGAGGGGATTCACTCCAAGACAGTAAATGGCAAGCTGTCCCGCACAGCGCTTCTCAGCAGATGGAACTGGGTATCGCACGGCCTTAATCAGCACAGAACTGGGCCCAACGGCGTGAACAAAACTCAAAAGAGAATAGCTGGGAGAGGCAAAAACATCCAAAAAGCACATCAAGCTCCAGACAACAGGCCCCAAAAGGCTTCTGAGAATGCCAAGCGTGTTGTCAAGTATTATACGAGCTCCCTGGTGCTGAGTTTACAAAGCTGGCCTAAGCCTCTCAGCTCGATGGCACCCAGAGACGGTGGGACACCAGTTCTGAACACAATGCCGACACTCTGCAAGACACTGGAAATATTTAAGACAGAAATTTTCGCAGCAGCTCAGGTATAAATGCCTTCAAATGCCAGCCAGGAACGCCGCTCCCCTACCGTTTGGTTCCGACCCTTTGGTTCGGTGCAATATCAATCGTATCCGTAACTGAATCGTGCCGGACGGCCAGACCAAGGTCAGCGATGGCACACGTGCCATTCTTCTTCACCAAGATGTTCTTGGATTTCAAGTCTCTGTGAGCAATGCCAGGCTTTCCTAATAGGACAAAACAATAAGCAGCAGGGATCAAGGTCTGGTGAAATCCGTTAGTCTCAATAGCACAGAGGCAGGACTGGATCTCATGGCGTTAGTTAAATTCTCAGTGTTGCAACACATTTTCCTGTTTGTATAAACTTCAGTGATGAAGAAAAGAGCAGCGCTGCCCGCCTATGGTTTGCAAAGGCTCCATTTATGCTTCAGAGGTACTGCTGATGCAGTAGCATCCAGAGGCCTCAAGAGGGACATAAACTCCATCCCAGGCATCAGGCACGTTTCTGGGCACTTAAGGAGTTTCTAACTGCTGCTGCCTGTGCTCCCTTCCCACCCCAGTAGCACCAATTTTAGGATGCAGATGTGAAATGCTGGTCTAATTCCCAGAAGGAAGGCGAACACACTCCACTGCCAGCAAAAACAATCAGTCCATTTCTGGTCAATACTGACCAAAAGAAAGCAATTCTGCTTTATTCTCCCTGTAAGGACTCCCAGCCTCTCCGGACTTGGCTCTTACCTTGAGTACCCACAATCTCCATGTGTAGATGGGCCAGCCCACTCGCAGCAGACAGGGCAAGCTTGATCATCCCCTCAATAGTCACCGTGTATCGATTAAGGTAGTCGAAGAGAGATCCGTGCTCGTGGTAATCAGAGACGAGCCACAGCTGAGTCCACGTTCCATTATCTGCAGCAGGAAGGAGACTGTGCTCAGATGGGTACCATGCAGGGACAGAACAAAACCACTGAGCATGCTGCACCCCTTCTTTTTGGGATAGAGGAGAGCTGCTGGGTAAGGCTGCAGCTCAACAGCCAACCTGGGGGCAAGCGAGTCAACAACAGCAGTAAATTTCACCATCCTTTGGTGGGAAACGGTCGAATACGTAGAGCATTTGAAAAGCACGTTGGTGGTTTGATTTAACCATGTAACTGCACATCCAAGTGAAGAAAAAACTCCTAATGAAGTCTCTGCTCTCAGGACTGGGGGACATTTTACCTTTGTTATCTGCAGCAATAAATCCCAGGATGTTCTCGTGTCGCAGCATAACAGTTTGATATATTTCCGCTTCCCTAAACCAGGAACGCTCCTCGCGTGAAGAGAAGATTTTTACAGCCACGTCACCTCCACGCCATCTGCCACGCCACACTTCCCCAAAGCGGCCTTTGCCAATGATCTCCTGAAGGACAATTGTCCGAGCCACGGTCCTCTGGACAAAAAGTGGCAAACCTATGAATAAGAAAATGGAGAACTGAACATCTGCGGCAGCAAAAGAAACTCCTCAAGCCCTGGAGTCTGCAGCGGAGCATTATCAGACCTAGAAGGCTCTACATTTGATAACGCTCAGCTTGCCTAAGTCCCAAACCAGCAAATGGTGGTAGCTCCTGTGCCTGTGTAGGATGTACCATTTGGCTGCTCTGAAAGCATCTGCATATTGCTTTGAAGTAGCTTGCAAACCACCAGTGATTAGGCATACGGCAGTCAGGGAACTACTGCTCTACGGCAGATCAAAGCAACTTCAGCCTGAATATGGAGAGGGGAACTTGAAGACAGACTCTACTAAAAAGCAGTGAATTCCCAGAACTTCTCTGAAGAAAGCAGTTCCAACTAAGTTGCCACCTCTTACGTAAGTTACAGAGCTCACCTGCGGACGGCGAGCACGGAAGAGATCCCTAAACACTTTATATATAGCAGATGTGGTGCTGAAGGTTTATTCCCTGGTTGAATATCAGGTTGCTTTATTCTCTGCCTCTGTGGATTGTCCTACGGTTTCCGTCTGCTGTAAAATTCTGTGTTTTTTATTTTTTTAACCTAACTGCTTTCATAGTTCAAAGCCACGAATAAAACGATTATTCCCCTAGCTATTCAAAAAATGACTTCTTTTAACTGCTAGGAAAGCAAACGCCGTACACTTCACGAACGCACTGTTCACTCGGAAATACCCAAGGGCTCTTTGGGATGAAGCAGGCTGCACAACCAGCATTTGCACACTTAACGTTTTCAGCTGCTGGAAATCTCTCCCGGTTTTCCTGCCAGATTTGATGCAGGTGAAATCCTGCACCTCCCTTTGAAAGCCAATAACCCACAGGTTAGCAATTGAAGTCCGTTTCCAACCCAAATCCAATTTCAGGACTAAATTTGAAATAAATGCAGCCGTGTGAGTTATCCTTTAGCAGACAAGGAGCTGTTTTTACACCTCACCAGTTAAGGAGGAGTTGAACCATTGCTCTTACCTAGTCTAAGCACTGACCACTGACGTTACAGCCCGCTGCGTGACCGAAACTAAAATATGCCCCCCATGTTACTCACGACAAGGCAACCTGAACAGGCTGATGAGGCAAGGACCTTCCACCAGTGCAAAGCTGTGAGGACTAGAGCCAGAACGGACTGCTCCTTTACAACTACACGTTACCGGGTCATTTCCAGTCGTCTCTTTAATACCTGAGCCAGAGCCCGAGGTGGAGAGATCATAAACCAGATCTTGCAAAGTCTTATCCTTTGACAGGCACATCTCGCAAGAGGGGTCTTCCATATCCAGCCGCTGACGGTTGTGGTAGACTCGTTGGTGGTGGTGAAAAACAAAGACGACGATGATCATGACCACAAACACGAGGAAGACAGGTCCAGCAATCACCGCCACCAGCTCCACAGGACCCCAGCTGGATGGGGGTTCGTTATCTTTCAGGTGTCCTTGAGAGAAAAGGGAAGAGAAAATAAAAAACAGGCTCTTTTAGAAATCTGTCACCCCTTCAGTGTTCTTTAAGGGCCTTCTGCTTGTGTTTTAATTATCCTTGAGACTATTTTAGCTTGCTGCTCCAGGATGGTTAAGGACACATCAAATAACAGTGGTAACAGGGGAACGATCGATTCACCAAGCAGGCAAACTACACTGAAAACCCACAAAAAATGATGGTGCTTCATTTGTGGCATCAGGGGTTATGGCCCCTGCTATTTAAAAGGGGGTGGGAGCCTGTTCTGGGCCAACTCCGCTAGACCAGCCTGCGTTCTACCTTCCACTGGAACTCTCCAAGTGGGAGAAAATAAACAACCAGTAGTAAGGACTCAGCTCTGCCTCTGTCCCCTCTGTTTTTCAACAGCCAATGAAGACTTGTACACAAAGACAACAATTTATTGTCTTGAGAACAAACAGGACTTTCCCTATGGCACCCAAGGAAAACGGGTACTGCCGTCTTTGCCAGACCCAGTAAATATCAGCCCAAAACGGAGAGGAACAAGGTATGAGGAAGTACTGCATGCCTTCTCCGTCCCAAGAACTGGAAAGCAGCAGCCTTCTCCCACACCCTCACTCAAAGGCAGGGCTGCTTCCTCTCTGTGCATTCAGAATTCAGGCACCCCTCCACCCCGCAGGCTTTCCTCCAAAGCTGCTGCACCGTTCCCATCCTCGTGCCTCGCCACTGAAAAGATCTGCGGTCCTGAAGGAAGGAAAGCAAGTCTATCAGATAAAAGGCAGGCTGCGGCGCCGGAAAAGGGACCCGAGCTGAGCCCAGAAAACACGCACTGACCTCAGGCCATCGCAGACACACAGCACCATGCAGCAGGAGCTCAGATTTGTCTGCAGATGAACGTCTCTGCTGGTGCTTTCGGGAGCCTGCGCGGTTATCAGCAGCAGGGCTGATAAGGCGAGAGGAGTCTCCTAACACGGAGCTGCTGAGTGAAGGTGGGGGGGAAAAAACAACCCACAACCGAACACTGGAAGCTTCTCCTCCCCTACAGTACTACCTCATCATCTGGTGACATTTTGTCTGCCACAGGGGAGTTCAAGCAGCTTCACATTTTAATTTGAAGTAGTTTGTTATTATTTCCACTTTACAAATCAAGGGAATAAGCCAAGTTCACACGGCAACCTAAGGGAAAAAAGTGAAAACAGAGCCGGGAACACCTCACTCCTGATCCCAAACAGCTTCTACCCTCTGCACTTCAAACAGACGATTTATTTAGCTCTCTACTCACCGCTGGGAACCATTAAATCAATTTTGTTGCAAAAATCGGAGTAGCAGCAGTGAGTATTACGCAGATCTTCTGAACTCAGACAATAGAAGGGTTTCCCAGCAGGGATCAGCTTTGCCTCAGGAATGCAGGTCCGAACGTGATGTTTCACGCCATCCAGGTTGAAGACGGACACCATGCAGGCGCCGTCCGTTTCACACGTGGAGTTTGCTTGTTTGCAGTCGGAGCACAGACACGTCAAAGCTGCGGGAATCAAAACAAGATCAGCTCCTTAAAACTCGCCAGAGACCAGGCGTTCGAGCAAAAAGAAAGCTTTCTTCCTCAGTCTGCCCACTTCAGAGGGAAGGGGCCATTCTTAGGTCCGGGAAGAATCGGCTTTAGTTACAGGACAAGTCATATTTGCTGCTGTAGACGCAACAACCTGCCTTGAGCACCGAATACAACGTGGAAGACCAACGCCTTTCCAGCAGGTGACTGCTGGCACTGCCCTCGCCTTGCCCTTGTTGCAACCAACCATTAGCAGAGATGACCCAAGTCATCCTTGCAAACCAGGCTACGTTTTACCAAGACCCAATCAGTCCGACCTAGGGTTGGAACACAAACCGAGACGCAGCACTCGCTCCCCTTGGCAGACCGATTGCACCCGAATGCCCCACGCGGGGCTCGGCCACGCCACGGAGGAGCTGCCCAACACAGGCCAGCGAGGGACGTCCCCCTCCACGGGCAGCCAGCACCTGGCAGATGCCTACCCAAAACCCAAACCGACTCCACAAGCCAAGCGTGCTGCACCCAACCAGATCGGTCGCTTATTTAGTAACCGCCTTCCTGATCCGAGACGCTACCTTGGGTCAAATACATTCCTGGCTTTTTGCCTGCTCTCCGTGAACATTATTTGGGTAGAGAGCGAAGGAGACACTCCGAGGCGGATTCCCACATTTTTCGGCCTCCCAGCTGTCACCCTGCTTTTCTCAAGCTGCCTGAAAAACCGTAAGCAAATCCCCAGGCATCGCCATGGTTGGGAACAAAGAGCGAGTACAACAATGTCAAGAAGAAGGGTGGGGCTTGGTGAGCAGCACGCGGTGTTTTCTTCGGCTTTCATCAGATCTCTCAGCCTCCCCGGAGGGATTCAGAAACATGTACTCACCCGCTGCAGAAATGGTCTTTCAGGTAGAGAGGGTTTGAAGAAGGGTTTTCAAAGATACAAGCACCACGGTTAACTCTCCCCAGCCCGGCAGCTAAATCCTCTCCGCCTGTTTGCACTCTGCCACGCACAAAAGTCACGCTCGTGTGTGTCAGACACCTTCCTGCGGGGCAGGGGGAGAGCAGAGCCCTCCGTCACCACCACCGCTGCCACCAGCACCTTTACCAAACCTCCAGGGATATTCACAGCCCGGGGAGAGCTCCGTTGCTTCCAGGCAACACATTAAAGTCAGGCCGAGGAGGGGACCGTGAGCCAAAGGGAAAATAAGAAGGTCCTGACCAACTTCTTTGGGGCTTGTTTGGGAGGAAGACACCCGTTATCCCTTATCTCCAGTGTCCTAGGTCAATCGGTTAGGCTAATTACGTTGCTACTCACTCAATTCTCTCTGGACACCGTGCTCTTCATTTCCTAGCTGTTGCTGCGCTGCTTCACAGCTCCGAGGCAGGCTGCAGTATTTCAGAGAGGCTAAATGCAGGCACAAGTGGGTTTGAACCAACACATTCCAAGCTAAAGCAGTAAAAAAACCCAGGGAACTACAGATCTGCTGAGCGAGACGGCTTTAAAAAGCACCGTAAGCAGATGTAGCTTGTTACTCCGTGCTTAGCACAAGGCGAAGAAAAGGGACGCGGGGCAGGAATCAGACCCCAAGGGATGGCCCCAAGGCTGAGCACACCGCACCCAAGGATCGCTCGGCTTTTGCCGGGTGATGTTCACCAAGGGAAGCCCCCTGAGCCCACCCGCCCCGCAGCTCTGAGCCGCTTTCCAGTGGTCAGCAGGGCAGGGAAGGGCCAGGTCTTCCAAAAGACACGCGTGCTTGGAGGAACAAAGGTTGGTTACGAGGGAGCTTTTAGGAAAACACGAGAAAGGAGAGAGCGGCCAGGGCGCATTCCTACCTTCAAGTCTACTTAAAAGGAAATCATGTTTTAAAGCATCTCCTTTATTACTTTATCAAAACCTCAAGGTATGAATTAAAATCATTCAGGCAACACGTTTCACCATGCAGGCTCTTTGCAACCTGATTTCGACGCGGTAAAACCGAGCTTGGTTCCTGTTAGGCTCATTTCGAAGTCAAAGATGAAGGCTACGGCAATTCCACTTCCAGAAGCTCAAAAGTAAACAAAACGCTCCAGTGCTCTTATAAAGCTGCTTTTGTAAACTTCTTTCTTCCATATCTGGCCCGAAACTAAGCATCCTCTCAAGAACAAAAGCAGAGGCACCGGCCGCATCCCCTCGGTTTCAGTTGCAGAGTTAAGAAAAAAACAACAAACAGACAACAAAAACCACACAGACGCAGAGCAATCGGTCTACCTGCAAGGTATGATACCCAAACCCCTCCGTGCACAGGGACCCGAGACAAAAGATCCTTATCTGTTCTGGGCAGAAAGACAAAGTTTCTTCCCAAGGAGGGGTAAGCCCCACAAAGCGCGGCCTCGTTTCCCCCTTGCGGTGCTGCCAGCTCCCCCCTCCACGCCGGCTGCTCTTTTGTTTTTGGTAAGAGGTTCTCCAAAACCCCTAGGGTAAGGAGAGAAGCTTGAACAAAGGAAATGAAGGCTCCAGCAGGCATGTGCGTGTGCTGCTGCAGCACCCGCGAGACCCTCGAGGGGCCCTCCAGATGTTCCAGGTCGCCACGGTAGGGCTGCAGGCAGGCGCCCTCCAATTTTAGGACTTCTTAAGTCCTTGGTAGACCCCAAAATCCAGCTTCAGCCTCCCTTGAGCAGCCAGGAGCCAATTCTGCCTGCACTTTTATCACGCAAGAGCCCACCTCCGGGCTTGCCACCGCCCAGAGCCGAATTCCTCCCCGGGCATCACCCACCGAGGGCCGGTCCTGCCGCGGTGCCGGAGCTCAGGCTTCCAGCAGGCAGCACAATTACAGGGCAGCCCCTGCGCAGGGCTTGCATTTCAGGTTTGATTAACCAGCAGGGAAAATTCTTCACGTATCAGTAGCACCAGGAGCCAGGAATACTTCTTTCCCTTTGGATGGGGGACGGAAAAGCGACAGGTACGGAGCCCCACGCCAGGCATCTCCGCGGGGCTCCTGAGAGCAGCCCGGGGCCGCTCAGGCAAAGCAGGAGCCGGGAGCGAAGGAAAGAACTTTTCATGCCAACCAGAGTTCCTTTTATTGGGGAAGAAAAGCTCCTATTGAGCAAAACATATAATCCGCTTAATAAAAGAAAGCGTCCGGGCCGAAGAAAATAGATGGGGCAGAGGAAAACGAAAGAGCAGTTCAGAGGGCCGGGGAGGTTCGTTCCCCTCTCGCAGGAGCGCCTGGGGATGAGTCTGCATGAAAGGTGCTGCCCAAGTTGGCAGCAGAGCCTGCTCTATCTGCTCCGCGCTCTTCCTGACATCCTGCTCAGAGACAAACCCGGCCCTTAAACGAAGCTGTTTAAACAAGCCTAGCGTTAAGAATGAAAGCTTTGTTCTCCCAGAGTGGGGACGGATCGGGGCTCGTGTCCCCGCCGAAGCAAAGCCTCGCTGAGACCGAACCCAGGGCATCCTCCTGCCCTATCCGCAGCGGGTGGGGGGAACAAGAGAAGCCCCCCTCGAACCAAATTCCCACATTCGAGGTAACCTGCTGTCGTAAAATGAATCCCAACAAGCGGGGGGGGGTCCTTCGAGCTCCAGGTTCCAGGGAGCTCAAATATTAAGCTTTGACAGCCAAAGAACATCTTTTTTTTTTTCCTTTTTTTTTTTCCTTTTTGCAGCACTGTCTGAGCTCATTTTGCACATATTTATTCCCGCACAGAAACGCGTGTGTCAAGACGTCTCCGCAGCTAGACGGGAGCAAAGTTTCGCAGCGAAATCCAGCGTCACGGTGCTCACGGAACGCATTTCCCCAAACCTCCCAAAGCTGCTCAAGATGCCATTTTCCCGGGGGGAACACGCTACCCGATCAAGATGTATGAAGGTAATTAACCTGAAGATGATCACCGGTAAAATTGCCAATAACCACCCGCCTATTTACCAGATAAACAGATTTTTTTTTGCCGAGATCGTAAGCCGCTGTTCTTTTTCAACAGTTTGAATCAGGGCTGGAAGAACAACGATTCCCCTGACTTCTGAGCCTTCGTTAAGGCTCTGGCACAGGAGCTGCAATTTATTATGTCTCTGTGCAGCACCTAACTTAATGAGACCCAATCTGGTAGCGATGTTTTAATGCTGCAGCAGCATAATGTTAGCGAGAGAAATGGAAAACAATTGGGTTTGTACCTCTGCTGTTTCTTTAGATGCCATAATGAAGAGGGACATGTGTAAACACGCTTGGAAGAAAGAAATACCTTTCAGGGTTTCATTATGTGCTGCGCTGAAATAAAGAATAACCATTATCATTGAGGGTTTTGCCCAAGAGTAGGCTAGAAATAAAACCCATGCTCATGTGGCGAGGGAGCTGAGGACTGAGTCTCTGCACGCTCCTCGTTCAACCCTACGACCCCAAGAACGATACTTCAAGAAAACAATCAGGGCTTCATTTCCAGAAGACCAGAGAGGACAATACCCAAAGCTCTCTGGTGAAGACTTCAGAAACAGGTTTTCTTTCCTTTACATTCATCTCAATTATGCTGCTGCCTGGGGTCAACGACTGGGATCCCCACGTCCCCACCCAGGACACATCTGGGTCTAAAACGCCTCTGCCACGTGGCACACCAGCATCATCTCCGAGCCCCAGGGTGAGCTCAACGACACCTCCACCTCCAAAAGCGAGCACCGGGCCGTTTCTAGAGCTCACGCTGCCCCTGCTACCCTACCGAGAGGCAGAAGAAACCACAAGATCTGCTCTTCTGCAGATACAGCGCCACCATCTCGAATGCCTTCCCTACATCTCGCTGCCTCATCAGCATCTCCATCTACTTTCGGATCTCAACATCTCTTCCGTTCCTTGCTGGCGCTTCTGAAATCTACTGACCCACTGCTGCTAAATGAAACAGAGTTAAAATTAGCTGTGCTATGAAAAAAAAAAAAGCACTCGCACGCAAGTCATCCAGAAACTAAAAATTATACCAGGATATTTAAAGTTAGCAACAAGAGTCCCAACTTTTTCAAGCTGGCTGCAGTCCCCTGGCATGCAGTGAACCCAACATGAACATATCGTGGCTGACTAGAAGACATACTAAATGGAAAATAAAAAAAGGAGGGGGGGAAGGATGTGCTTTCGCCTTTAAAGAAGGGTTTTTCCTTGCATCTCGTCAAGTAACACAAAAGGAGAGCTTTAAATGAATTTTAAACAAGCGCATTGACAGGAGTCTCATCATTAATAGGGTAATTAGAAGAAGCCTTGACGTTCCTGCTGCTGTTGCTCTTCAACTCAGAAAACAGACGTATGGCTCCAAATTCCCTCTCCATGCTCTGGTCTGACACCTATTTTGTGTTTTGACTTGTTCGGAAACCAGTTCAGGAGACACCCATGCCCTGCCAGGGCTGCGGAACAAAGTCCTGCAGATGGACAGCCCCTCACTGATGGCTTCCAGGACTCCATATTCTCAGGCTGCCAGCACATTTTTGGGGGGCTAAATAACCAGCTGCTTACTGCGCCGTCGATATTCTGACACCTAGCAGGCCACGGGTTACTTCTAAGAAGCCCAGAGAAGGGCGCAAGCGTTCAAAAAGCAAGCGTTAGAAAAACAAGCATTGTCAGGGGACCTTGGTGTGCAGCAAAGCCTGCTTTTCTGCCGGGAAGAAAGGGGAAAAAAAAAAAATCCACTAAGAAAAGGGAGGCTGGAAAGCTCGGGCTGAAATAATCCGGACAAAAGAGCGCTCCCACCGCTGCAAAGAGCTCGCAGGCAGCAGCTTGCCTCCAAAGGCTCAGCACCAGCGAACGCCGAATGCCAGCGCGGCTTTCTTCTCCCTTGAGACGAGCAGACGGACCAACTCCCCTCGCCGGGCTGATAACCGCCCCGGCCGCGTGCTGGGGAGCATATTTCCACCGGTCAACACCCAGTGAACTTTGCTTGGCGTTCAGAGAATTGACGTTTTTAACTTCGCTCCTTTCGCAACTGCGATTTCCGGCGCATCCACTACTGGCAGCGGTCGCGTACCCAGGGAAAAAAAAATCCGGGCTGTCTGGCCAAGGAGCCGAAGGAGTTCAAGAATGCTCGTTGGACACTGTTTTTAATTTCCAGTTGGAGAAATCTTTCTTGGAAAGTGCTGAGATGTAACTTACGGACCGCTCCGTTTGGTCTGATTTATCTGGGTAAATACGTACTCGAAGCAGGTGTTGAGAATAAAACCCGCTGGGATGAGATTGCTCCCCAAAACCACTCTTTTGCTTTGTTTCGGGCCAGAAAATGAAGCCTACCTACAGCCACCCTGGAAGAATCACTGCATGGGCACCAAGCGTTTTCTTTTTAAAAAGAAAAGCACGAGGCGGGGGCAGGTTTCCCCTCTATTTACCAATGCACACGCTGGGTTTACAGCGCCCAAGCACTGCAGAAATTCGGATGTTTTTCCTCACCTACACTGAAATAAGCAGCTAAAATCTCTCACCAAAAGCACGACAGCAAGGGCAGCCCTGGCTGGCTCCGGAGGCACGCCGAGCTCGCATCATGGCTGCTCGAGCAGCCAACACGCGCAGGGTCAGAGGCTCCGGTTCCTGTCACGGTGCCGGCAGAGCCATGACCGCGATGCCAGACCCCAAAACACCTCCCTGGGGTCCCCAAAGAGGCTCCCTGGGGGTCCCCGAGGCCGCAGCTTTCCACCAGGCAGCGTGGCTGCAAACGGGCGGCGTGCGTTCGGCGGAAACAATAGGAGCCCTGATCAAAGGCACGGCCGGGTCTGCCGAGCTCCCGGGCGGTGCGCGGGGTCAATCGGCCCTTTCCTGTTTGTTTATATATATATTTTTTTTCCCCAAATACCAAGGCGAGCCTGACAGACCCACGGCGAGCCTCCGGCGGTCCCCAACTTTGCCACCTCCACCCCGGAGAAGCCGGCATCACCAAGGCGCCCACACGTCCAGCACCCCGGCGGGGCCGCTCGGTGAGGCCAACAAGTCCGGATCTGCACGAGGAGAGGCGGTTCCCTCCCGAAAGCTGCCTGGAAGTGCCTAACACGACGGGCAAGGGCTCTGCGAGGAGGGGAACGGGGAACATTCCTCCTGCAACAGGCCCTGGCCTCACCCAAGCGGCCATCGCCCCCCCGAGAGCCGCGCCGGAGCCCCCTCGGTGGCCGACCAGGCCCGCGGTCACCCTCCCTGCCAACAGGTGCCCCCCAGAGGCATCGGCCCCCACGCCGTGTGGAAAAAGGGCATTATTTTTCTTCATAAAAAGCACAAATGTGGTATTTTTCACTCCCCAACACCCCCCCCCCCAGACTCCTCGGGGAAAGGAAAAGGCGCGCGGCGAAGGCCGCAAGCAGCCGAAACAAAGAGTTTGCCCTCCCTCCAAACAAATATTTGCAGCCGCCAACAATGCCGTGGCAATTTTTTGGGGTTGTTTTGTTTGAAAGAAAGGTTCCTTTGCCAAAAAAAAAAAAACCAAACACCACACACACACACACTAAAAAACACCAAAAAACGGCAGCCTGAGGAGGGGGCACTGGGACCAGCAAAGGGTAGCGCCCCCCCCCCCCCCCCCTGGGGGGCGGGGCCCGGCCCCCACCCCGTCTCGGACCAAGGCGCGGCATTGTTGTGGGGGAACTTCCCCCCCCCCCCACAATTGGGGGGGGTCCCAGAGGCCTTTTTGGGACCCACAAGGCCCAGCCCCCCCTTTCTCATTCTGGGAGAAGCCCCCCCCAGCCGGCGGGTCTCCTCCCAAGCATCCCCCGGCACATCCCCTGCAGACACGGAGGATTCCCCCAAATCAGCCCCCATTTCCCCTCTGTGCCCCCCCTCAAAGGCTCCACCAGCACCCTATGCACCCTTGATGCCTCCAGACCCCCTCCCTCAGCCCCCATCTCCCCCCTCCCTGAACCCTAAGCCCCCCCCAGGGCCCCACCGTACAATGCAGCCCCCCCTTTTCCCCCCAGCCCCTCCAGTTCCCCTGCTCAGCCCTCCCCAGGTCCCCTCATCCCCCCTGACCCCCTTTTCAGCCCCCCCAGCTCCCTTGAGACCCCCAGCACCCCAGTTCCCCCTCTAGCCCCTCCAGATTCCCTCCTCAGTTCCCTCCTGAACCCCTCAGCCCCCCAATCCCCCTCCTCACCCCCCCAGCTTCCCCCAGCTCCCTAATTCCCCTCCTCATCCCCCCAGAACCTCCAATTCCCCACCAGCCCCCCC
>CM021762.1:831982-942227 GCA_011075105.1 Heteronetta atricapilla
AGTGTGCAGTGCATGCACAGCGTGCAGCGTGTGCATAGTGTGCAGTGGATGCACAGCATGCAGCGTGTGCATAGTGTGCAGTGCATGCACAGCATGCAGTGTGTGCATAGCCTGCAGTGCATGCGTAGCGTGTGCAGGGTGTGTGCAGTGCACACACAGCGTGCAGCGTGTGCAGGGCTTGTGCAGTGCATGCACAGCGTGCAGTGCGTGCACAGCGTGCAGCGTGTGCACAGGGCATGTGCAGTGCACGCACAGCATGCAGCATGTGCACAGCCTGCAGTGCACGCGCAGCGTGTGCAGGGCGTGTGCAGTGCACGCACAGCGTGCAGTGCGTGCAGCGCTGCAATACAGGGCTGGCTGCGTGCTGCAGACCCACCGCAGCTCCTGCGTGCCGGGGACTGATCCATACCCACTCAGGACCCCTTGGCTCAGCCCCCCAACTCCCGGCCCGCACCCCACTTCCAAGAGCCGCCCTTTGCCGACCAGTTCCTCCCAGCAGCTAACTGGGGAGCGGGGCAGCGGGCTTTCCCCCGGTGTCCGCGTGCTCCGGGCGCGTGTTCCGTTCCGGGCCGTGTCAACATCCCGCACGGGACAGAGCCGGAAAAAAAAGAAACCCGTGTCAGCCGAGCTCTTCCGAGCAAGTTCCTCTTTCATCTTCGGGGGCGTTTTCGTGCTCCCCGGGGCTATCAGCAGGAACCTCCTGCGCACCCGCTGCGATAAGGCGCCCGGGCTGTCCTCCCCGAACAATGTCAGCGCCGCGATTTCCCGCGCTCGCAAACAAGACCTGGCCTTTGGTGTCTTGCGCTTTCTTGGCATCTCTGGCATCCTCTTTTTTTTTATTATTATTATTTTTGGTGCAAATTCCTAGAAGCACCAGGGCCGGCAGCCCCGAGCTCGGGCGGTCGCAGGGAGAGGGGTGGCGGAGAGGCTGCAGCGAGGTTTATTGCGGGGATCCGAGCGCGCGGGACCGACACACGACAGCTACACCCGTGTGGAAGCAATAAATTAAGCCATGCACAAAGCTCCGGGCCTCGGGTTCCCCTCCTCGGTGCCTGGTGGGGGAGGCTGTGCAGCGATAAAATAGCTTTACGCTTTATTAAATATATTAAATCTTAATCATTAAATAAGGAGGGCACGCATCTCGTTCTGCTGAACCTCCTGGGCTAGGCCATGAGGAGTCCCTGACCCGAACAGGGAGCGAGCAGGAGCCGGCTGCAGAATGCATGAAAATGCCCAGAAAACACCAAAATGCCGAGAAAACACCCAAACAGCTTGGCAAACAGAAGCGCCGGCTGCTCGTCGGGTGAAGGATCGGGCCCCAGCAGCCTCAACCCCCAGCACCTTCCCGCTGTGCTCCCCAGCCAGCATCGAGTTTCGGCTCCTGGGGATATTTTTATCAACGGGCTGGAAGATTTCTTGCTTTTTTTGTTCCTTTTTTTTTTTTTTCCCCTGCGAATTTCGAAGCCACTGGGGTGGGAAAAGCCGGGGAGGGGTGGGGGCACGGTGAGGAGGGGGGGGGTCTGCAGCCCGGTGCTCAGCACTCCTGCTTGGGTTTGTCCAGGGAGTGGTGCAGCTTCTTCAGCGTCTTTTTGATCCTCAGGGCCGTGAGCCGCGCCGAGGGGCTCTGGTACCAGCACTCCTTCATCACCTTAGCCAGGGCAGACAAAACCTGGGGGGGGGACACAGACAAGGAGTGATGCTTCGGGTGATGCCAGGGCTCCCCCAACTCCCCGGGCCCCCCCAAACCTCCCCAAGCTCCCCCCAAATCTCCCAGGCTTTGCAAAAGCTTAGGGGTGGGGGTCCCGGGTTCCACCCGTCCTCGCCCCCGCTGCCACCAGGAGCTCGTGGCCCCTACACGGGCGCTTCGCAGCCGGGGGTACCCCAAAGCTGCGGTCCCCGAGAGGCCGCCGAGCCCTCGCCGAAGCCTCACCGAGTCAGAGAAGAGGCGGTTGGGGATCACGGGGGTCTGCTGGTCAATGCACACCACCTTCTTCATGTCCTCGAAGCTGGGGTCGCTGGGTACCACGTCGAAGAAGGGCGGCCGGTACTCCTCCACGATGCCTGCGGGCGGGCGCCGTGAGTGTGGCCGGGGTGCAGGATGCGTCCCCGGTCCCGCACAGGGCCGGGCAGCGGCGACGTCTCCACTTCCAGGGCATTTAGGGGGGGGCAAAGGGAATGGTAACGGGGCTACGGGGTGCCCAGGCTGCCACCTGTGCCTGTCCCCTGGGGTGGCACGGACACAGCCCTGGGTTGGGGTGCACTGCTCCGGTCCCAGCACTGGATGCAGCATGGATCTTGCTGGGACGTCTTGGGAAGGCAAGGGGGGGGGTCAGCACCATCTCCAGCCCCGATGGGGGCTTCAGCACCATCTCCAGCCCCGACACCACCCCGCAGCCACGGCGAGCCCGCCAGCTGGCCCTGCTAATCCTTGCTTAGTGCCTCCATATGGCTGCGCATCCATGGGCTTTTCCCTTCCCCCCAGGCTGCCCCAAGCACCCCACAGCCCCGCGTACCCCCGGGGGTGCTGGCGACCCCAAGCCCCATCCCGGCTCCTCGGTGCCCCAGGGGTGTGCATGCATGCCCGGGGTCCCTGCAAGGGTTAAAGCTGGCGGCTGAAGGTCGTCCCCTGCACATGGCCACGGTAATTCGGAGTAAATGTTTAATCTGAAGGAGCCCCAGGGCAGTAAATGAGATTATCCCGACCAGACTGCGCCTGGGGGGACCTGCTGCTTCACCCTCCAGCGCCCACCATTTAATTAATGCCGCTAATGGACTACGCCGGTGGTGCTGAGCGGCGCTGGCTGGGGCGAGGAGCCTCCTCTGCAGGGGTCCCCAGATCTGTCCCCAGTCCCCGAGCAAAGCCCCGTGGCCGGAGGTCCCGGCCGTGGCCAGCTTCCAGGCAGCGCTGGATGCTGCTTGTTTTCTAATCAGCGCCGAACAAACAGCACGCTGATTGAGTCTAATGGGCCCTTTAATCAGGGAGCCGGGTGCTGACACGAGATTACAGTGTTTATAATTTACAGCTAATCTTCT
The DNA here is from genome assembly GCA_011075105.1 of Heteronetta atricapilla. Taxonomy (NCBI): domain Eukaryota; kingdom Metazoa; phylum Chordata; class Aves; order Anseriformes; family Anatidae; genus Heteronetta; species Heteronetta atricapilla. Next base: position 835,016 of record CM021762.1, read on the forward strand.
GGGCAAAAAAAAAAAAAAAGGAAAAAGGAAAAAAAAAAAAAAGAAGAAGGAGGAGGAGGGAAGGAGGGAGCGGAGGCAGAGTCTCCCCGCGGAGGGCTGGAGCCCGCGGCACCGCTCACCGTTCACCGCTGTCCGCCGGGTGATCTCCCAGAGCACCAGCCCGTAGGCCCAGATGTCCGTCTTCTTGTAGGACTCGAAGCAGTCGGTGCGGATCTGCTCGCTCAGCACCTCGGGGGCCATGTAGCGCTTGGTGCCCACCCGCGGGTTGGTGCCGATGTCCAGGTAGTCGCTGCCTTGGGAGTGCATGACGGCCAGCCCTGGGCGGACGGACGGACGGATGGTGGTCAGAAGCACGCCGGCATCGCCGCCGCATCCCCCCCCCCCGAGACCCCAGGGGAGCGGGGTCTCACCCAGGTCGGCGATGCAGCACTGCCGGTTGCTTTTCACCAGGATGTTCCTGCTCTTCAGGTCGCGGTGGGCGATGGCGGGCTTGCCCTGGGTGCCGAAGATCTCCACGTGGAGGTGGACGAGGCCGCAGATGATGGAGGCCGCCAGCCCCAGGCAGGTCTCCACGTCCAGGGCCGTCCTCTGCAGGTAGTCGTAGAGCGAGCCGTTCTCGTGGTAGTGGGTGATGAGCCACAGCTGGGTGCTGGAGTTCCTCGACGTCATGTCGGAGGCGATGAAGCCTGGATGGGGAGAGGAGCGGGGTCACGGCGCCGCCGCGCCGCCGTCCCCAGCCCCTTGGCCCCCCGCGCTCACCCAGGATGTTGTCGTGCCGCAGGAGGACGGTGTTGTAGATCTCCGTCTCACGGAACCACGACTGCTCGTCCCGGGAGGAGAAGATCTTCACGGCCACGTTCTCCCCGTGCCACACGCCTCGCCACACCTCGCCGTAGCGCCCTTTGCCTGCCGCAGCCACGGCACCGCGTCACACCGCGGCCCCTCCGCACCCCACGGGATCCCAACCCCGTCCCCGTCCCAGCGTGATGAACCCACCCGCCCAGCCGCTCTCTCCCTCCTCCTCCTCCTCAACGAGCTGCGGGGGAGGATTGGGGTCTCTACGGGGTTTTGGCTACAAGGCTTGGGTCCGCCACCTCCCCGTGGGTTTGGCATTGCGGTGCCATCGCTGGCGGCTGCAGGAAAGGGCTCTGACCCCTGCTGTCCTCACCCACGCACTCCACGAGGGTGATCTGCCGAGCCACCGTTCGCTGGACGAGGAAGGGCAGCCCCGAGCCGCTGCCCGTGGTGCAGTCGTCGTTCAGCAGGTCCTGGGGAGCCAAGGCAGCAGGTGAGCTCGGTGGCCACCCCGCACGGCACGTCCCCCTCCTCTGGGGACTGCCGGGGTCCCCCTCAGAGCCCACCCACCTCCAGCGTGCTGTCTCCCACCAGGGAGGCCTTCAGCATGAGGTCCGTGTCTCCCAGGTCGCTGTGCTTGAAGAGGAGCCTCTCGCGGCGGTGCTGGGCCAGCTTCCAGAAGAAGAGCGCCGTGAGCGCCGCGAGGACAAGGAGCGCGAGCAGCGGGACGAAGATCATCAGGAGGAGGTTGGGCAGGGACGGCGCCTTTTCCAGGGCTTCTTCTCCTGGTGGAGGGGAAACGGCGGGTGGGGGGATGGAGGTGGGGCCTTGGATTTGGATCTGGGGAGGTTTGGGGGCTTGGGCTTGGGCATGGGATGGGGGTTCGGCATTGGGGTCACCCCCGTGGGTGGCAGCTCCGTGGGCACAGCTCAAGGAGGGGCACTGGGGGCACCCCGCTGGCTGCATCCTGCATTGCAAAGGGGGACTGAGAGAGGAGGGGGATTATCTCAAGACCCAAACACACCTCCACCCCCCCGAAAAACTGCCTTTCCCTCCCTGACTCCTCGAAGGGAAGGGGGACAGCCCAGAGGCGAGGCTGCCGCGGGTTCCCGTACCTGGCAGGTAGATCTCCAGCTCGGCGTTGCACATGCTGGAGTTGCAGCACCTGGTGCCGAACTGCTCCATCACGTGCGGGCGGCAGTTCTCCAGCAGGTTGTTGGAGAAGCAGCCCCGGTGCTGGGTGATCCTCCCGTCCTCCCGCCGCTTGCTGACGAAGCACACCTTGCCCGTGCAGCTGGGCACGCTGCAGTGCGGCACGTCGCACACGCACAGCAGCTCGTCTGCGGGCACGAGGACAGCGCGCGTTGTGCCACGGGGCCGGGACGCGCCGCTCGGGGACGGCAGCCACCCGTCTTCGGGGTGCTGGTGGCTTTGGGGTCAATGGGATCTGAGCTCAAGACCCTTGAACCAGCCTGGGACCAGCAGGAGGCAGCAGAGGGGATGCGCAAGGAAAACCATCCCACGGGCTGTGGCAACAACCTGGGCTGCCCTAGCTCGCCGTGCCCAGCCCGGGGGTCGCATCCTGCCCATGGAGCCCTCAGGAGCTTTGGAGCCAGAGCTGGGCTCTGGGGGTGTTGTTTTGGGATCCAGGCACCGAACGTGCAGCCCCTCGCTGCGGGGCCGGAGGGCGGCTGCGCTCCCGCCTCCCGATTTAGCTCTGCCCTTTGGCGCAGAAAATATCCCTCCTGGAATCAGCAAGTTCAGCACGAGGGCAGCCAGACGGACGGTGACAAGGGGACAGACAGACGGACGGCCGGCCACAGCCCCCCACGGCCCCGTGCTGGTGACCTGTGCTTGGTGGCGTGGGCCGGGGACCGTCCCTGGTGCTGCTCGGGGGCTCCTCGTACCCCCTGCCCCGAGCAGGCACAGGGGACGATCCCAGCCTGGATCCATCCCGGGTCCCCCTGGTGCTCTCCTGGGACCACGAGCAGCTCCCTGCTGCTCCCCACCACCAGCAGCGCCTCCCCGGAGCTGCGTCCTGCATCCTGCAGCCGTTTATTTTGAGCAGAGCAAGCGATTGAGTTTCCAAAGAGCCACGAGTTTATTTTAACTGCCCCGCGCGGGGCAGAAAGCGTCGGGCACGGCCCCGGCTTCATTTTCTGCTCTGTTTTGCTACTCACCAGCAGCAAGGCCGAAGGAGAAGGTCAGCAGTGCCAGCATGGCCCCGCCACAGGCTTCTTGGGACATTTTCCTGCAGAAAAAATAAAAGGGGGTGACAGTGGCAGCCACAGCCTTGGGCACCCCCGACATCCCGGGGCTGGCGGCCGGGTGCAGCCACGAGGTGGCTTGGGGAAGGAAGCAGCGGGACGCGGTGTCCGACGGGGAGGGAGAGCAATGAAACGAGGTAGGATGTGTTGCTTGCAAGTGGAATTTGGCTCCGGACGTCCCGGTTGCAGCCCTTCCTGCGAGCATTCCCCGGGACGGCTGCAGACACACGCGGAGCCGGCGGGATGCCGGGACGCCCCGTACAGCCCCACGGCGTTCGAGATTTGGTCTAGAAAGGGGAAATCGCCACGGCCACGAGGCCCCCCCCCAGCCTCCCCCATCCCCACAGGTCGTGTCCCACTGACACCGGTGGGGCTGGAGGTCTGCGGGATGGGGCCGGGAGCCCCCACGCCCCGCTGCGCACCCCCAGGTCCCCGCCGCAGCCGGAGCCGCCCCGGCAGCTGGCTGCGATCCGGGGCTCAGCGCCGGGAGGGGGCTTTTGTGCGGAGCTTATCAATGACACAAGCGGAGTCACTGCGGGCAGCCAAGAATTCCCCAGCTGCGCCTTTTGGGAAGGTTTGGCTGTGATTTTTTTTTTTTTTTATTATATTTATTTTTCAATAGCTCCTCGTAAAAGGAGGGACTCCAGCCAAGCCCCTCGCGGCACCGCCGCGCGTTCCCTTCCCACGAGGCCGGGACCCGGCTCCCCGGCCCCACCTCGCTCCCTTCTCCGTCGCCTGCGATTCCCAATATAAACACGCCGAAGTCGCCGTTTCCTGCAATTCAAGGAGCCCTGCCCATGGCAGCCAGGACAGGAATCAAGATTGTTTAGATTCTGGCCTTGATGGGGAAAGGCAGTCACGCAAGCACGGCGCGCTGAAAAGCCACACGGACGCGGCCGTCCCGGGGCAGAGCTGCGACGGCTCCGGCCGCTGCGCAGCATAAAATGGGCTTTTCCTCCCCAAAATAGCTCGCTTTGTTGTAGCTCGCGGAGAGGAAACGGTGACCCGAACTCAGGGCTGTCGTGAGAGCAGGATCCGCCCCGGCAGGAGCGGTGCCTGGCTGCTCGCAGCGCTCCTCACCGGCCGGTCCCTCGGCTAGCCTGGGGTCAGCCCTACAGGGACGGGCTTTGGGAACTAAATTCCCATGGGGTTTGTGAGCCCCTGGGGTGCTCCTGGGTGTGTTGATCAGCTCAAAACGCTCCGGACCTCACCTAAAACCTCGCTGCCCATGAGGCGAAATTGCACGGCAAGCAAACCTCAACCCAGAGCCATCCCCAGCACCGAGCTGTAAAAGCCCAGGGTCAGAAATGTCCCGGGACACACCTGAAATGGGTCAAAACAAAGGACAAATCCACCCCTGGAGGGGTTGGGGGGGTTAGGGTTGGGTAGGAGCATCCCTGGGCAGGCAGCGGCTGTAGCACTCGTGGCCTTCTGCACTGGAAGGGCTGAATTGATGGAAGTCCCCGCGGTTGGGAAAGTCTTGAGCAAGACCCAGCTTAGAGAAGAGGAATTTCCCTGCCCTGAAATGGAGGCAGAGGCCGAGGGGCTGCTCGGGAAGCGGCACCGGGGACAGGAGCCAGTGGGAAAGCCCGGACTCATTGGGTGCCCGAGCAGAAACGGGGCTGCAGCGCCCTGTGGCCACGCTTCCAGCCGAGGAAACCCCATCTCCTCCAGGAGGAAGGTTTTCCAAACCAGAAGGTTATCCAAACCAGAAGGTTTTCCAAACAAATGGCGCAGGAAGGACAGAGGCGAAATTCGGGCACAGCGGGGACCCGCAGGGACAGGCTGCACACCCCGGCCCCCTTGCGCCACCGGGGGATCGCTGCACACCGCAGAGAGCAGCAAACCCAGCTCAGACACATTAATAAGAGGAACAGGAGCGCGATGCCAGCCTTGCACGCAGCCGTGCAGGAGAGGTTTCCTGCCCCGGCCCTCGCACTGGGTTTGGCCCAGCAGGCGCCGTGCTTGCAGGCAGCGCGGGGCACTGCGCCGTGCCGCCGGCTGCTGCGGTTTGAACTTTCCCTCACTGTAACTCGTTTAAAAGATACACCCCTGTCTTCCATTTCCCAGCCTCTCATCGGCTCAGGGTCTTGTTTGCAGCTGTATATTATTTTAGCTCTTTGCCGAGGACCCGGGGACGGATCCTGCTCTCAGCTCCGCTGCTGTAAATCCAGGTTTATGTTCCCCAAATCCAGCTTCCAGCATCTGCTGCCCTGATGTAACCCCTGGTGTCCCACCGAGTGGAATGGAAATGGGGCCAGCTCCTGATTTTGGCCATACTGGTGAAAATCCAGAGGGAAACCGGCCGATCTCCAAATCTGGAGGCGTTCGGCAGAGATCAGCCCCTGTCCTGCGCTCAGCAGCTCCCCTGGGCGTTACAGGGTGATGGAAGTTCAGAGGAAAGAAGATGGGGACCCCCGGGAGCGGCAAGGCAGGGCCAGGCTGGGGGGCCCGACCCCACGGAGCTGGGGGTCCCACGCGGCTCTGCTCCGTGCAGCTTCCCCACGGCCGAACCCCGAGAGCGCGCGGCGCTTTGCGACTCACCTACAGCATCCGCACCGGCCCCGTGGGTGCTGCCCAGCTGTGCTGCTGCTCCTGGGGACGATTCCTGGCCGGGTCCCTCCCTGTGTCCCACACCAGGCTCAGCCAGGGACGCTCCCGGCCGTGCCCTGCACCCCGGGGAACCTCATGGGGCTGCTCCCGCGGACCCCGGAGAGGCTCAGCTCCCGTCCCGGCCCCTCCGCCCCGACACGGCCGCCTGGTGAACGCTTTGTGGTCTGGATGTGGGAGAAGTCAAAAAAATGTTTCTTATTACTGCCTCTTCCTGCCTGGCTTTTCTCCACCACTCCCAGCTAATAAAGCATTTCCTATTGCTGAGCACACATCCCCATCCAGCCTCCCTTCCTCCCGCACACCGGGCCCCAGCTCCATCCTGGTTGCTCTCCCTCGTCCCTCTCCTCCCGCCCCTGTCCCTCACCGGCTGCTTCCCCAAATTTTCCTCCCTTTCGAGTCCAGATGAGGCCCTGGGGCTGCTCCCTGCCGTGGCCAGAGCCCCCAAAGCCTCCTGCACCCGGCAGAATCTCAGATGCTCAATTTGTGGGGTTTATTTGGGGGCACCAGGGGTAGGGAAGAAGCTGTGGGTTAGCACCGGGCCACCTCTCCCACTGTGCCAGTGCTTGTCCCCTGTGGGGATGGGGACACTATGGGGGAGCAAAGGGGCTTCCCAGCTGTCCAGTGCTGTCCCCAGTAGGACTTCTGGAGCTCAAGGAGCACTGCACCAAGGGGTGCTCAGCCTTCTCTGCAGGGCTGGGACAAAGGCACCCAGGGGCACGTCTCCCACGTGCCACCATCCTCCAGACCGCCCAGCTGGGACACCAGCGGTGGTGCCGTTCCCACGGTGTGGGGCGCACGGAGCCAACCCCGCTGCAGGCAGCGGAAACGGCGCTTCCCCTTTTGCTGCCCCGAGGTTGCAGCTTCTGCCACCTTGGACTGGGTCCTGTGTCTGCCCCCTCCCTCAAATCCCCCCCAGCCCCAGCTTTCTCCCAGCTGCTCCTTCCAGACACCTCGAGCAGCTCACGTGGATGCAGCACCGGGGCTGGCGTCTCAGCCTCTTTCCTAACCGAGCTACGTGGCCAGATTTCCCTCGCCGTTCCCCGTTTCATCACGTTCCCTCGTTGCATCACGAGCCCCACATTGCAGCACAACCCTCCCCGGAGCCGCCACGGCCGGGCACCGGCGGCAGAGCTCGGCCGTGGAGCTTTGAGGTCCTGCCCGAGGTTCCTCCGCTATCTCCCCCATCACCCTCGACGGAGGAAGCGAGACAAACAAGAGCACAAAACCAGGATCAAACGCCCGCGGAGCCTCCGTGCGTGACCTTGCCCGTGGCGGAGGCGGGAGGAATTTTTGCGGAGCCGGCGTCCACGCATGGGAAACGGGCAGTTTCCATCTGATAGCGGCGGCTGTCTGCCGGAGGAAGTCTGTGCCGCAGCCGCCCTATCGCCCTGACCATCTCTGCCCCGGCGCAGATTGCAGCCGCCAGCCCTTCCCCTGGTGGTGGGGGGGTCCTCGAAGGGGGGGGGCAGCGGCCCCGAATTTTGCCCTCAGCAGCCGGGCAGTGGATGCGCAGCCTCCAGCTCTGCTTCAGGCACTGCTCTCTCCCGCGCTGGGAACCTGGGGTGGTTTTTAACCGTAATCTCCACTGGGGGAAATAAAAGAGATTTTTAAGAGCTTGGAGAAGCCTCTGTGTGTCCCTGTTCCCACGGTGCAGCACCTCAAGCAGCAGCTTGAGAGTGTGTAGGAGCCCCGGGGACGGCTGATCTGCCCCTGCCGGCAGCGCTGCTGCTGCAATGAGGGCAGGACTCGAACCCCACTGCAGCGGGAAGGCTCAAGGTCCTCACGCTGGAGCTGAAGGAGAACTGGGGAATATTCGTCCCGAGAGTGGGACCGGCTGTAACGACAGGCAGCCCGAGGGGGTTTTAAACCACTGAGGTCTGCTACTAGAAGGTCAGTGGGGCAAGGATGGTTCCGAGCGATTTCCAGCGCCCCGATAAGAAAGAGCTGGGAGACGGAGGCTGAGCAGCAAGGAGAGGGGAGGAGAAGCCTTGTGCCCGGCTCCCGGCGCTGCCTGCCTCTACAGGAGGACAAACTGCGGCGGTGCCGAGCTCGGCAGCAGCAGAGCCGAACCCAGGAGCACCAAGGCCCTGCCCTGACCAGAATATTTCCTCTCTTTCACACAGCTTGAGGCCACCCCCAGCTCGCGGTGCAGCAGGAGGCCGGTGCCTCCCACCCGCCGCGCTTCGTGCCGGGCTCTCGGGGTGCCAGCCCTGAGCTGAATCAGAGCGGGATGGGTGCTCACAGTGCCGGCCACGCCGGGGCAGTGCCGACGGCATGATGGCGCAAGCTCCCCACCACTCCCAACTCCCAGCCAAAGAAAAAAATCAGCCTTGGTTAAATCATTCAGACCGCTTATGGCAGAGCAGAGCAGCCCGTGCCACCAGCGGACCGCAGCCGGCCACCCCTGCGGGTCTCAGCGAGGGGACACAAGCCTCCATCCTCCGCTGTCCCTGGCTGTCCCCGTCCCCTGTGCGGCAGGAGCGTGGCACGAGCCAAGGTCTCTCCGTGCACGTCCGCCCCCGGCTCATCTGCGAGCCGTGGCAGAAGCTGGCACCGGAGGAAGGCGGCGCGGGGAGCCCGGCACGAGCCAAGGCTGGGGGGGAAACAGGAGGGAGGCGGCGGCGCCTTCCCCCTGCGTCCATCCCTACCTCGGCGCAGACCTCCTGGTGCCCCTGCGAGGCACCGGCCCCAGCCCCAAACTGGGGAGGACTGGGGGGAGCTTTGTGCCCCGCAAAGAATGGGGCAATGACGGGCTCAGCTCCGGGTTGTGGGTCCTGCCTGCCCACGGGGAAAGGTTATTTATTACCAGGAGATGGTTTTGAGGGCCTCTTGCTACAAGCTGCTCTCCCTGCGACCAAACCCTGTGTGCTTGCGAGCTGCAGGAGGCAGCGAGGGCTGCTCAGGATCCGGATTTCACCTCCCCGCATTCCCACGGGGTCAAATCGAGTCGTTTTTAGGAGGAACTTGAAATATTTACACCACCAGCAGCATCCCCGTGACTCAGCCGCCGCCGCCGGGGACCCGCAATGTGCTCGGGGAGCAGAGCCAGGACTGTCCCCGCCACCCCCAAGCCTGCACAGGGTGAAGACCCCAGGGCCCCTCGCTTTTGTTTGCAGCTCTGTGCCGGCTCCGAGGGGGCTCCAGATGCCCAAATCCTCACTCAAGCCATTCTGGTGCATGAACCCAGAGCTGCATGGGGAAAATACCCTGGTTTAACCACAGCTGGGTGGCTGCAGCGCGGTGGCAAACTCGAGCTCGCTGCCATCCTGGCAGCTGGTGCGGCACGGCTGGGGAATGGCTGCCCTGCACCCGGCAAAAAAATAACTGCACAGAGGGGCCGCCCAGGGGAGCAGGTGCTGGGGGGCACCCATGGGTGCAAGGTGAGGGGTCCTGGTATCCACCTGCAGCCTGGGACAAAGCAGGAGCAGGGAGGTTGATGCCACCAGGGCACTTGGGCTTCCCCAGCGGGGAGATGCTCGCAGCACGGGTGAGGCTTCGCTGCCAGCCCGACAAGCAGCCCGGGGGTTTATTCATTAAATCAATGCCGTTAACATGGCAACCGCTTCCACTTGAATTTGCACAGTCACGTTCCGTGAGATCAAGATCTCCGTAAGATCAAAGAGGCAAAAAAGAACAGGAGGGAGCCCCTTCTGCCCCCACCCTGCTCCAGCTCCTGGCAGAGGGCAGGGTCCCCCCCAGCACCGTGGGGCAGAGCCAAGGCGCGGGAGGATGAGGGGCTGGGCAGGGAGCAGGAACCTGGGCGCATCCCCTGCACATCCCAAGGGCGGTTGGGGCCCTCGCGCCGATACCCCCCACCTTAGGGTCCCTTTCCCCCTTTCTTCATTTTCTTCTCGTTCCCCGCTTCCTTGGCAGCTCTCTTCTCCTCCTGCAGCTCCTTGTACCTCCACTTGGGTGGCTGCAGCAGCTCCTTGTCCCTGCCGCGATGCCTCCACTCCCTCCTGCAGGCCGGTGGTGAGGAGGCTTTGGTCAGCTTGATTTTCGGGACGTGCTCCCCGGGGAAGATGCTGTTCCCACGCAGCAGCAGCAGCCGCCGGGGCAGGAAGCCCAGGAGGTGGCTTTGGGGACGGTGTGGAGGCAGGATCCGGATCTCCGACACCACTTGGCCGTTGCACGAGGCTGCCCCGGCCGCGGGGCTGGTGGTGCCCGGATCTGGCACGTGCTGCTGGAGGATCTCCGGCACCGACAGCCGGCGTTTGCCCACCTCGGGGGGGCTGTCGGGGCAGACGGTTTGGCAAGCGGTGGCCACGAAGGGGCTGGCGAGGGCGGTGGTCATCCTCACCATGTGGTCCATCACGCCGTCCTCCTCGGGGTCGCGAGGGAAGCGGAAGGTGAAGAGGGAGCGGATCTTCTCCGACAGCCTCTGGCTCCGGGATCTGGGGCTCAGGGCTTTGGCCACCAGCCCGGCCAGCGCTGGCCACTCGGGCAGGTAGCGGGTGCCGAACTGCTCAGCCCGCGGGCGCCGCAGGAGGCTCCGGATGCGGACGGTCGTCTCGAAGCGGCCGGTGAAGACTGCCCACTCCCTGGCTGTCTTCCCTTTGATGGGATCCACTGCCTGCAGGTCCGCTCCTGCCAACACCGGGATGCAAAGAATGTCACCGCAGTGTCCCCGCTCCGTCCCCAGAATCACCCCAGAGCTCAGGGTGCATGCGCGAGGCAGCACAGAAATCAAAATAAGAACCCGTGGTTCATCCAAAAAATAAATAAATAAATAAATGGATTTGAGCCGTGTTCACAGCCCAGCTCTTGGGGACAGTGACCAGCAGGTGTCACCACGGCCCAGGCTGGCACTGGACGGACTGCTGGACAGCCTGCTCAGGGGCAGAGGAGCTGCAGGGAAGGGCTCAGAGCCCCTGCCCTGCATGGAAAGGCTCTGCAAAGCACATGGCACGGGTTCAAGGTGGGACACTGGTGCCACAACACCCCAGGGCAGCGGTGACACCCTGATGTCGTCCCCCCAGCAACCAAGGACATCAGCACAAGCTCTTAATTTTCCGACCAGAGCCTGAAGAACCAGAGAGGACGCCCGAAGGCGTCAGAGCTGCAGCTCCACCACGTCCCGGGGACGCTCACCCGCCAGCAGCAGGGCGGCCACGCAGTCCTGCTGGCCCTGCACCGCCGCCTTCATCAGCGCCGTCAGCCCCCGGGCGTCGCGCCTGTCCACGTCCAGCGCCGGGAAGTAGTTCAGGAGGTAGTTGACTATCGTGATGTGTCCTTAGCAGCAGAGAAGCCACGTTAGCCTTTTGGTGGTTAATGAGGGCGAATTGTTAGTGCCCGCCTGTGGAAAGGGCTTGGTGAGGGCGTCTCAAACGGGGCAAGGCGGGGGGAGCTGGACCTAAGCCCTTCTGGTTTCACAGAATCACAGAATCGTCTAGGTTGGAAGAGACCTCCGGGATCACCCAGTCCAACCTCTGACCTAACGCTAACAAGTCCTCCACCAAACCGTATCCCTAAGCTCTCTGAGTTTGTTTTGCGAGAGCCTTGGGTGGCAACGGGCAGAGCACGGCGCTGGCTCGCCAGCTGCTTCAAGCAGATAACGCAGGCAAGAATCCAACAGCGAAAAAAAATAAAATTGAATTTAAAAAAATCACCAATCAACAATCAAAGAAGCAGGAATAGCGCACGATTTTGCTGGTATAAACCTGTGTGGCTCACTTGGCCTTTTTTTTTTTGGTGAGCTGTTGGGCTGACCAAGCACAGGGTCTGGCTGAGTTCTGCTGCTCGGGCAGGACTGCTGCTTGCAAGGGAGCATTTCCGTGAGAATCTCCGCTTTTGCACAATTTAATCATTTTTAAGACTGCACTGACACAAGCCATAAGGTGGTACAGGGCAGGTGGCTTGGCTTTGGACCCTTATCTTTGCTGACTGCTCACCTGTGGGGTTGTAGAGGGGAAGGATGGGGGCTACGGCCCGTCAGGAGGGGTCCTGCAGCAGGCACGAGGGGTGCCTACCTGCTTGTGCTGCCATCATGAGCGCCGTGTTCCCCTCCTTGTCCTGCTGGTTGACATCAACGTGCGGGCACTGCCGCAGCAGGGGCACGATGTCCACGAAGCCCTTGCAGCAGGCGACCATCAGCCCGTTCTGGAGGGGACAGAGCTCAGAGCGGGACCACCAGCACCTTCCCCACCCCAAACCCAAGGGGCCCAGGGTGGGAAGGAGGCTGAGGTTCCGCTCTGCGGATCCACGCGACCCCAGGAGCCCCAGATCACCCATCCCACGGCTCTGGGGGTCTCACCCCAGGCTCTGCCCCCCCACTCAACCTCCTTCAGCCGCCACCGTTCCCAGGACGTCGTCTCCGCTCCTCCCCCAGCCACTCACCCTGCCGTTGATGTCCAGCTCCGTGGCCTCCCTCCTGCTCACCCCACGCTCCAGCCTCTCCCGCACCAGCTTGGCATCGTTCCTGAGGCAGCACTGGTAGAGGCTCAGGTCCTCGGCACCGCCGGTCTCAGCAGGGAGCTCGGAGCAGGGGTAGACGGAGTCGTCGGAGAGGATGCTGCAGGTGTCTGAGGGCTCGGACTCCACGCTCGACTCATCCTCTTCCTCGTAGTACAGCTCAGGGTCGGAGGCTGCAGCGCATTCTCCTCTTCCATGGTCATCTGTCATCCGGCCCGGGCTGCGAGTCCTGCTCGGCACTGAGCCCTGCGAGGGGCCAGCGGCGTCTGCTGGCTCGGGGGGACCGCGAGCGCTCGCCACGCGCTCACTCCCCACTGCGCAGACACGGAGCGGGGCGTGGGAAGGGGCCGTGGGGCGGCTGCGATGCCGCAGTTCCCATCCTCTCCCCAGCCCCGTGCTTGCAGCGGGAGCTCAGCTGCTGGGCAGGGAGCAGATCCTGACACCGCTGGGCAGGGCAAGCGAGGAGGCGCAAGGAAAGCAGCCGGGGCAAAGGATGCAGCCGAGAAGGGGGAGAAACAAGTCGGCCCCACAGCAGCCTCGGCTTCACCGGACCACGTGAAAGCAGCTGCAAAAGCCCCTGCTGGCAGCAGGAGAGGAGCAGTGAGCGGACACAGCTCTGCTCCCTGCAGCCAAGTCGCTCCAGGAGCCAGGCTGGAGCAGCCCAGGACACCCAGCGCAGCACCTGGGTCTGGGGCAATTGGCAGGCTGCAGCAATGAAAGCTTTGTGCTTGGAAGGAGAAGCCAACCATGAATCGATTGGAGCTGCGAGAGGGTTAAAAAGCCTCAGCAATCCCATTAAATTCTCCCATCCCTCCTCAAAATCCTATGGCAGGCCGTGGGGGTGAGGGATGCTCTTCCCTCTGCACCCTGACCTTACCTGGGGCCGCGCAGACCTTCGCCACGAGTTCTCCCTTGGCTGGGGATCATCCCGGCTCCCCCCAAGGAAGAAAATCCCAGTGAGGCTCCAGAGCCAGCAGCAAATTGCCCCTGCCCTTTTGGTGGGGAAGAGGCTTCTGCCTTGGATCGGAGAGAGCCTTTGCGCACCTAAGCTGTGACAACTTGTGCGTTGCCACGGGCTCAGCAAGTCAAGACATCTTAATTTAAACCGTTGCTTAAAATGGCTCCATCCACCCTGAGCAGGATCAGGGCTGCTTGGGCAGGATTTAGTATCCTTAGCCAAGGAGCTGCTGCGAGCCCAGGGCTGTGTTTTTACCCCCAGGAGGGTGCCACTGCCTCAGCGCCCCCAACCAGCCCCAGCAAAAGCCCCCAGAGCCCCCTCCCGGCTCCCTCTATACGCAGGTGAATTTGCTGATGGGGTAAGCCTTGGGAGCTGCTGCTTCTTTGCAGGATAACCCAACGTCTGCTGGTGCATTAATTAATCTCCTGTAATCCCCTCCCGAGTGGTGTGGCAGAGCCGTGTCTCCAGCCCACCTCCTTCTCGGGGCGCTGCATTGCTGAGTCGTCGGGGCTCCGGTCGCTGCTGGCTGAGGAGCTGCAAAACTTCTTCCCTGAGCTTCCCATGCAGCCCGGCTGCTTTTCTTATCATGATTTATTTATATATATATTTTTTTTCTTTTTGTTTTTTTTTTTTTTGCTTGGTTTTAAGTGTTTTCTATGGCATGAGGACAGCTGTGAGATCCGGGAAAGGGCGCGCTCTGCCTCCGGATCAGCCATTCTCATGGAAAAAATGCAAAGAAAACAACAACAAAAAAAGGCTCAGAAGCAGGAGTTTGCTGGGTCCCAAAGCGGATCACGGAAGGCCACGCTCTCCATTTAAAGCAGCCGCTAAGGCAGAGTCCCAAAGGTCCCTTTGCTCGTGCCCTTCTCTGTGACCGGAGGGAGCAGAAGAAGGATCCCAGCTGTCTCCTCTGCTGCGCTCATCCCCGCTGTGATGCTGGGTCTGGGCTCTGTGCCCACGGTGTCCTCCCAAGCCCCGTGTCCCCGTGCCCCGACCACCCCTGCAGGGGTCCAGGACCCCCCTGAGCCCTTTTGTGCCATCGCCAGCCCCGTCCCAGCCCAGGGGCAGCCTCTACTGCCCCCAAAGCCACCCCTTTCACTTTGGGGTGCCCTGTGCCAAGCTGCGCCCCTCTGCTCCAACAGGACGGCAGGGCCAGCGCGGTGTCACCGTGGTGTCACCCTTCCCGCAGCCTTCCTGCCTGATCTCGGGAGGATGCCAGGAACAGATTTGGGGCTTAGGGAGTTATCCGGGACACCCCGGGCCATAATCTCCTGCGTGGCGCACGTGGTGGGTGCTGAGCCGGTTGCGTAAGGACGAGGTCTCCGGTGCCGGCCCCGTCCCGTTTGCCAGTGGCTTTTCATCCTCCGTGCCTCCGCGGCGTGGGCGATGGCGGTGTGACGCGTGTCACGCGTGGGGCCTTCGGTGGGGTGACAGCAGGGGGGGGTGAGTCCTCGCAGAGCTTTTTGCTGCCCCCCGTGGGTTTGCAGAGCCGCCGGCTGCCGCAAGGGGATGCCGGAGGCTGCGGGAGGAGGCTGCGGGGACCGGGGACGCGCGCAGGTGGGAGAAGGCGGCGGGCAGGGGTGGGAAGGGCCGGCGGATTTTTTTTCTTCTTCGCATTTATTTGAAGAAGTTCGCGCACGGACGTCCTCCCGGCATCCTCCCACGTGCCCTCGCATCCTCCCAGATGTGGCAGAACCATCCCTGCCGGGACAGCATCCTTCCTCCCCAGGTGCCACGGCATCCTGCCGGCTGTGTGGGCATCCTCCCCAGCGCCATGACATCCTCCGCACGTCCCCGAGCCTCGCTACCCGGGAACCCATTCCTTCCATCCATCCTCTGCCCGAGGCAGGGAGGGATTATTATTCTCGGCCTCGGAGGCTGAGAAGCCAGCGGATGAAGAAGGAGACACCACGGGGACCCGGGGACGCGCTGCCAAGAGCAGCTCTCGTGGCGGCGAAGCATCGCTCGCTCTCCCGCTGAACCCGAAGACACTAAATCACAGCTGACGCCCAGGAGCATCCGCGCAGGTGGGGGGGCTGGGAAGGGGCTGGAGGGAAGCCCTGATCTTTCACCCCTCGCTCAGGGTCCGTCCGGGAGCCTCGAGCCCGGTGGTCTGGCCCAGGTCACTCATCCCTCACTGCCCGGTCATCTCCATCACAAAACCAGGGCGCAATAACTCAGCATGGAAGGGAAGTGGAGGGCGTTGATTTAAACCCACGGCCGGGCTCTGCTCACCCCGGCCCGCCTCGCCGCGGTCAGGGCTGGGTCACGGCCGAGTGCAGCTCCTGCCCCGCATCAGGGCATGGCTGCGGGGACGTGGGGCGTTGGGGAGCGGTCTGGGGTAGGGGGTGCCTGGTGATATTCCGGGAGTTCATCCCTCCCAGCAGCCCTTCCCTCATGCCATGTGCTGAGTTCCCTCTGCTGGCCCAAGGGAAGACGTGGTCCATCCATGGGGCAGCACTGGGGGGCGCGGGGAAGCCCGGGGGGTGCCTTTGCTTTTGGGATGCTGGGGTCCCCATGTCCCAGGCATCCAAGCTCGCTGCTTCCAGGAGCGTGGGCAATTCTCCAGCCACGCTGCTGGGACAAGGCTGGGCTCAAACCGTGATTTACATCGTTGTGCGGCTGGGACCAGCGCAGCTCCTGCACGCACAGCAAAGGCCATGCTCTGCGGGGTGCAGAGGCCAGCTCAGAGGCCACTTTGAGGCTTCAATGAGATTGCCAAGCCCCGGCACTGAGGCCAGCCCTGAGCCAAGAGGTCTCCAGCATGATGTTGGAGTGGGCTGAGCAGCCTCCTGGTGCCAGCACAGGCTGCAGACCTGGGAATTGCCCTGGGATTTACCACGAGTTACGCACTGAGACCTTAATCTGACTTATCCATGGAGCAGCACAACGGCACGAGGGCTAACAAGGGGCGCTGGGAAAAGACGTCTCTAAAAGTAAAATAAAAATCGAACTCTGGATTTCGTTCCCTTCAACGCAATCACATCTTCACAAACCCCGTGCAGGTAAAGTGGACACCAGCCCTGCACAGCTGATCAAGGACCCGTGCACGTTCCTTACCAGCCATTCCTGTCTTATTTCTGCTCATGGAGCAGCAGCATCGGGCCGAAAAGCTTTTGGGTTACAGTTCTGGAACATGTTATTTTATTTTATTTTTTTTTTGCAGCCCTATTTTAGGCTCCAGAACTAAAGCAGAGAAGAGCCCCTGGGGCAGGGGTTTCTGTGGGGCAGGGCCACGAGGCTCCGCGAGCGACTTCAGCAGCCCCCCAGCGATGCCCTCCAACCCCTCCCAGCCCTGTCCTTTTTAATGTAGGACCACAGGGTTAAAAAAAAAAAAAATAAACCCAAAGAGAGCAGCTTTTCTGATTAAATTACAGATGGCCAGAGATCAATTTCAATTTCTCCTTTATTTATTTATTTTTTTTTTCCGGGGGGGGAAGCACCGTGCATGGCACAGAAGAGGGGGGCAGAAAATTAGACTTGCTAATCCCACAGCCGTAATTGTACATAAAGAGAGATGGTGCCGCACCAGGTCCCTGGTGTGCGAGGGGTAATTTAGGGCTGCTTTGCGAAGCCTCGATGAAATTTGGAAGGAGAGGGGCTTCCCCCCCACCCCCCCCCGGCCCCCAGTAATTGTATTTCTGGTGTCGCAGATGGTGCTGGCTCCGGATCCTTGCTATAAAGAAGATGGATCGCAGCGCGTGGAAGGAGGCGGTCGGGGCCGGTGACCGCACGGCGCTCCGGCTTTCAGCTCGAGCTTTCTCCATCAAGCCCTTACGAGGCAGAGGCACGGCACAGTAGGTAAAGACCACCGTGTCCCGTGCTCTGCGTCCCCCAGGGTTATTTCCAGCTCGTCTTCCAGGCCGTCCCCGTGTCCCTCAGCCCCCCCAGGTACCGTTCGGCTGCCCCTTGAGCCTTTTGGTGACCCCACTGTAGTGGTTTTGGTGACCCCACTGAGCGGGTGCCCAGGTCTGGGGCTCTTTAGCAGGGTGACGGTTGGGTGGCCAACACAACACAGCTCTGGGCAACCACCTGGCTGCATGGAAGGAGACCAAGAGCCAGAAAATTTCTGGAAATCCTGATTTTGGAAGCAGGTGAATGCGCTCGATCACGTGTGGCTATCAGGAGCTCGAAGGCTTGGCCATCAGCGGTGCTAGGGAGGAGCTGCAGGGCACCCTGGAGCCCCCCAGATCCCCACCTCGGGGTGCTCAAAGCTCCTGCCCTACACCCTGAGGGCAAGACAAGAAGCAAGGGCTGCAGAAAACCTCAGGGGCAGGGAGCAGGCTCCTAACAGAGGAGCCCAGTCCCTCGCTGCGTAAATAAATGTTGGGTTACCCGAGCATGCAGGCAATAAATAGAAGCGAGCAGCATGCCGGTGGGAAGCATCCCCATGCTCCTAGGACCAGGATGGCCCAGCCATGGGGAAGGGATGTGTGCGAGGAACCAGGACCGAGGACGGAGCCAGGGCCTGGGTGATTTACAAGATGTGACAACGCCAGCTGAAAATGATGAATAGGAAGTTGCTAATGCTGCTCCCCAGCTGGGCTCAGTTAGTATTAGTGGAGGGGAGAGGACATCCCCAGCTATTTATCATCTTTCCCCAGGCCCCTCTGCCTCTAAGACTGTGAACACCCAGTATCCAGCACGTCCTGGCTTGGTTAACCCTTTCTGAGGCTGCCTTGAGGTGAGTCCCTGCTGCTCCTGCCCTACCTGGAGCAGCAGGATGTGCTTTTGCTCTCTTTCTGCCCCAAAGTGCCCTGCAGGTGGTTCTGATGCTGCTGGAGGAAAGCAGGTAGGGGCTGGGAAGGCTTTGCAGAAGCTGGTTATGGGGCAGGAAACAGAATTTTACCTTTTATTACTATTATTATGGGTGCTAAGGGGGGGCCCCTGCCTGTAGGGAGGGCAGGGCTGGGCGGGCTGAGGTTTGGCAGCTCAGTGCAGCAGTGAGGGAACTACAGGGGGAGAGGTAAGGGAGGGGGCTGCAGAAAGCCATGAAACACGGCCAGAAAAAGAAACCCCAACAAACCCCAAAAAGCACAGTTGGCAAAGCTGCTCCTGGAGCTGGCTGTGTGCAGGGCACCCCCAGCAGCTCCTGTCCCTCCCACAGCTCCGTGGCCAGTGCTGCATTATTAGATTTTGGAGAACAGCAGCTGAGTGTTTGGGATCTTCGTTAAGCCAGGGCACTGTGCCCTGGGTGGCTGGAGCCGCGGGTGGCTCAGCCATCGGCCAGGCTCCGTGGCTGAAACGAAAGCTGCCCCAGCACCGTGCACCCAGGACCACCCGAATCGCCGGGTCCCCAGCAAAGTGGGATGCGCCCCTCTGAGCAGAACCAGCCCCCTCCTTCCCGCTGTGGGTTTTGTGGTGTCGGAACCCCATAATCAAAGCAAATCAAAGCACCCCAGCTGCGCCCCCGCTATCCTGACCCATGGGAGCCAGGCGCAGAGGGACCAGATCCTCTTCCTCACCGGGAAACTGAGGCATGCAGGGAGCTGAGCCAGGCTAATGCCGGTGCTCAGCAGCCTCGGGACTTCCCCTTCCCACCAGGGTTAGATCCAGGGATTGGGGCGAGGAGAGACGAGCAGGAGCCGTGGTGCCCTTCGGGGCTGCTGCCTCCGCTCTCGGCGGTGAGCGCTGCCGGCTCGGGTGCAGCGTGTAACCCGACGCTCCCATTCCTGTCATGTTTTACATGGCTGGGCATGTGGTTATATTTTGTTTTGCCAACCTTTGCTTTCCCCAAAGGAGGGAATGAAAGGACCAGTGTGCCGCCAATTTATTGTGCCTCATGAGAGCCCCACGGCTGCCGAAAAAGCAGATGCCTTCTGCTCAATCTGGCCTGTTGCTATGTAAACCTCCTTCCCGCTTTGATGTCCCCTATAAATACTCCATGTGTTTCCAATAAACTGGCATTTTTATCACTGGAGCTGTTAAAGGCAGATCTGTGTCAGATTTGTCCCTCGGCTCGGCTGGGGGCTCGCTCGGGATAACCTTCCTGCCCTCGGAGAGGAGCTCATGGTATCTGGAGAGGGGTCTGGAGGGGCTGCGGTGGCCGCTGCAGCGGTGTCACCTCCCTGTGGTGTCACCTCCCTGCGCTGCCGCATTGCTTGGGACCGGTGCAGGCTGCAAGCCTGGCACGCTGCTCCCGGGGGTGAGGGAAAACCCTCATGGATTTTTTTTTTTTTTTAGTTTTTATTTTCTTTCCTAATTTGCAGCTTACGTGAGGCAACAGCCAAAGGGTGCGCAGGAAACGCCGCCTCGCATCCCTCCACGAGGAGCAGCCCTGAAACCGTGACTTCCTTTTTTATTATTATTATTATTATTGCACTGAACTGTTAGGACGAAACCCACCTCACCTGCTCACAAAACACCTTCTTAATCTCCCTGCGGCTCCCCCCTGCCCTTTCCCGTATATAAATCTCTCTGGTTATCATTGTCGCCCAAGGACAGAGCGTGAGCCCTCCCCCAGCCCTGGGCACCTCCTCCATCACACGCATGTGAAGCCGACACACTCTCCGTAGCGGATTCTCCACCTTTAGGTGATGCAGACGAGGCTTTGGGGTGTTCACCCCTGGACCAGGGGAGCCTGGGCTGCAACCCAGGCAGAAGAAGCCCCCCAGCACCCAACAGGCTCGTGGCCATGGCTGTCGGCAGCGGTTTGAGTGCAAATCCCTGGAGTTTGGGTACGAGGTCCCCAGGTCCAAGCTCTTGCTCCGTGGCTGGGTAGCAAACATTGGGAAACTGGGGGAGGGATTGTTTTTTTCTTTTTTTTTTTTTTTCCTTCCTGATTCCCTATTTTGGCCTGAAACGTGGTGTCAGAAGCCTGGCTGATATATGCTGCAAAAAAAGGGGTCGGCAGCGCCGGTATTCTTTATTTTGACAGGGCAATGAAAGTGTTATGTAGTCGTGACGCCTCCCTGCTGCTCCACCCCCCTCGTCCTTTATCAACCTGAAAGAGCCCAGGACCCTATTTATAACCTAACCTGAATTGTGCAATGCATGGGGAACGGGCCACAAAGAGCGGTGATTTATGGATGCGAAAAACAATGCTGACCCTCCGGGCTCTCCCCTTGCCTGGCTGGGGAGACCCCTTCTGTCCCCGGCAGAGACATCAGGGATTTGCCACCTTACCCCTCAGCTCCTGCGGACACCCAAGTGCCAGCAAGGGGCAGCTTTGCCTGCAGCAGAGGAAACCAGAGGCAAAAAACCACGGGGTACAATTTCTGAACGTCACCCGTTTATGGGTTGGAGGAGTGGAGTTGCTGCGTGTGAGCAGCGCTGGGGTCCCCAGGGATGGCACCGAGCATCCCGAGGGTGTTCGTGCCCCAGGCTGCTCCTCTCAGCGCAGCTCGCCTGGAGGTTTCCGCAAGCTCTTTCCTAAAATTATTTAGGAGGTTTTAAATGATTCACCCTGAGAAAAAGCACTTGGTCTGCCCGCCAGCAGCACTGACGGGTCACACCATCGCTATTTAGGGGGCAGGGGAAGCAGGGGGTGGTAGCAGATCCCTGGCCCTGCTGCTGCCCGTCCTGGCCCCGTGTGCAATGCACGGGTGTTTGCCGCAGTGACTCGGTGCACGGCTTGCAGTGCAGCCTGCGGATGGGTTTGGGGCAGTGGGGTGCCTCCTTGACTGTTTAAATGCCAAATATCCGCAGTCATCCACAGGAATTAGTGTTTTCATTATATTTTTTTATGGCCACGAGGTGAGAATAATTTGGGACTGGGGAGGAGATTGTTTGCTGCCCCTTGCTGCGTTGTTTCTGCTGGGGTTGCTTGTGCACGAGGCAGCCTGCTGCCCTGCACGCGAGTGCTCTGGTTGTATTTGCTCTTCTTGCACGGATTTGCCAAAAAAAGATGAGTGACAGAAGCGCCATCAGCCGGCCTCTCGCCCCTCGTGAGTATGTGAGGTTATTGCTGATGACATCTGAATTTGGTATGTGAAATGCCTCCGCTCCGAGCTGTGACACGTTGATACTTGAAGCAACCCAGCAGGGTTTTGCCTTTCCCCACATAATTACTGCCAGATCGCTGCCCCGTCCCTGCGCTCCCCGGGGATGCTGCACGGGGGCGGCCGGGCCAGCGAGGATGCTGCGCTCACGCAGCGGCCCCAACAGATCCCGCGGGGAGCACGGGAAGCTTTCCGTGCAGAGGAGATGCGCTGGATTAACAATTTCCAGGGCAAAAGCCTCTCTTTCTCTGGAAGCTGCCCTAACCGCAGCACCGAGGGTTTCACCCCCTGATGCACAAACTGCTGGTGGAAATCTTCTCCATCCTCCCAGCCTCCAGTGCCCTCCGCTGCTCCCAGCACACCCGGTGCGCTGTGCTTGCATGCTAAAGAGCTTAACGAGGGTGTTTCTTCTATCTTAACTAATTTACTCTCATATACATCGAGGTCAGCTAGGGTGCAGGGCGCTGGAACCAGGGTGAGAAAAGCTCTTGACAAGAGCAAGCTTGCTCTGCTTTCCGTCAAGCGCCAGCCCCGCCGCCTGTAGCGTTTCCCTTTGGTGCCACGGCACCTCCCTGCAGCCCCGTGGCTCCGAGTGGCTGCACGAACAGAGCAGGGCAGAGGAGCTGTGACAGCAGCACGGCTGGAAGCGGGATGCCAAAGAGGAGGATCCGTCCGTCTGTCCGTGCCGGGGGCTCACCAGGTTTCATGCAGAAGAGCAGAGATGCTGCCGATGCTCGCAGGACCCAGCCTCACCCAGATTTGGGGATAAAAAGAGGGCGAAGGGTGGGTGCAGCCTGCTCGGTGCCACGTTTGTGCAGCTTGAGGTCCCTGCTTGCTTTCTGGGGCTGCAGAGAGCCACGGGACCAGCAGCACCGCCTGGAGCTGGGGGCAAAAATAATCATAAAAAAATGTTTTTACAGGGCAGCTGCTTGCCGAGGCTTGTTGTGGGGAAAGCAGATCCGGGTGCTGCATTCAGCCAAGCATGAAAATAGTGAAGGGGAAGGGCAAGCGCTGCAGCGTGGGCCATGTTGCACCCAGGATGCTCATCTCGTGTCCCCAGGGGTTGGGGACAGAGGAAGGGGAGCTGGGAGGAGGACAGGGGGTTGAGCGT
Source organism: Heteronetta atricapilla (assembly GCA_011075105.1). Taxonomy (NCBI): domain Eukaryota; kingdom Metazoa; phylum Chordata; class Aves; order Anseriformes; family Anatidae; genus Heteronetta; species Heteronetta atricapilla. The sequence continues at coordinate 857,111 of CM021762.1, forward strand.
GGGGCTGTGTGGGAGCAGCACGGGTGTTGGGGTGCATGGAGATGCCTGGGCACATCCGTCCCTTCCCCTCCATGTTTTTCCAGGTGGGTTTTGACCCCATTCCCGTTCCTCCTCGCTGCCTTGCAGGGGAAACATTTGGTGGGCTCAAAGCCCCGCACGTGCCCATGGCAATGTGCTCGCTGGTGGTCCCGCTGCGAGGGGCAGAGGGGTTGCTCCTGCTCCTCAGGGCCCTTCTGATTTGAGGGAACGTGCGGGGTAGGCAGCACCTCAGGCTGGAAGAAAGGACTAAAGCTGGACTCGCATAAGGCAGGAAATGTTTGCACCATTGAAGCATTCAATCACGGTTGGCACTGGTGGGAACCCACAGTAGATCCAAAGCTTGCGCAGAGTTGTAGAGTCTCCAGATTTAGGACTTTCTTCATCAAAATGTTGCTCTTTCCTGGTGCCTGCAGGTTGGTGGGCAAGTCCATGACAAGTTTAAAGTCCTGCTGTCTAACCAAAAGTCTTGCAGAAAGCCCAGAGCTTCTTCAACAGAGACACTCCAAATGTCCGTAACAATGCACGCAGAGTTCATGTTTCATTGTGCGTTGATTTATCATCCCTTGAGTTAATTATTGACCTTAGCTTTGCCTCGGTCAATATTTACCTCCCCAGGTCAATAAATCTTGACGTTCACCTCAACAGAAGTCAATATCTGCTTAGTGTTTATCTATTCCCTCTGTTGCTAATTTTGCTGAAAGCTTTTATTTATTCTTATAAAGCTTGCTGTCTTGGCGCACGGCCCGCCCGGGAGGAGCGCCCCTCGTTTACCCACAGTGGGCAAAGCCTGGGACATTGTGGACAAAAGCTATGGGTGGCTTGGCTCCAGCCAAGGCAGGGCACTGCTTGGCCTCATCTCGTTGATGGGTCTTGGCTGATTTTCAAGCATCAGCAGTGCCGGGGTTTGTGATGGGGCTGACTTCTTTGCTAGGACCACAGGCACGAGCCCACCAGCCAGGCTTGGGGGGGTTGAGGGTTTGGGGCAGGGGGAAGGACCACAGCTTGTTATGGAAAGAGAGGGCAGAGCTGGGGGACCTCGTGCCCGCTTTGCTGCTTGGGTCTGGAGCTTTGCAGGTGTTTGTGGGTTCTCCTGTCCCTGCTTGTAATCGAGGGAAATTGAGGAAACCGTGCTGGGAATGGATGAGGGAGTCATGATGCTATGGAGCTTATTGCCATCAGTGCATTACTGGGGTCTGAACCTTTTCCCACTCCCATCTGGAGTGGCTGGAGCCCCTGTGCTGCCCCTCACAACCCTGGGGTGCTTGGGACCCTCCTGGGCGATGCCCCAGCCCCCATGAGCCTGCCTTTCCCTTCTTCTATTCCGCAGCCCTGGGCGAATGAATTGCTGACGCATCTCTGCGCCTGTCCCCTCCTTCTGGTTACGGCGTGACAGAGACAAATCGGCGTGACTGCAGGGGTGGCGGGAGTGGGGAGGGGGCCAGGGGCTCGTTACGTGGTGGTGTGAGTGGGCTGCGTGTGGCTGTGGCTGCTGGGACCTGGTGTGCTCTGCTGGGACCTGGTGCACTCCGCCGGTGTTGTGACCACGTATCCCAGCCGCTGTCGCTCTCATCAGCACAGAAGCCCAGAACCCCACAGAGAACCCACAGCACGTGGGCACCACCTGCCCTGCACCCCAGGGACCCCCCCCCCACACACACCCATGGGTGCAGCCCAGCAAGCCCTAGGGGTGCCGCTTGGTTTGGGAGCAGAGCTGTGTCCCCAGCACCCTGTGCGTGGCGGTGCCAGCCCAGCCCTCCAGGAGCCAGGTGGGGGTCCCCAAGGGGGCTCTGGCTAAATGGGGCCCCAGTGTGGGCTCGCTGCAGGGCTCTGCATGCTCTGACCCTTGCCTTGCTGCACCATCCCCACCATCTTCTGCCTCTCACAGCCAGGCTGTGAGCACCACAGCCCCCTGCTCCATGCCTGCGGAGTCCGATGGCTCTTTTTATGGGGTGGGGAACATCTGGGGTCTATCCAGAGAACACGACGAGACGTAACCAGGAAAAACAGCCTAGCAAGAAGCTGCTCTGCTCTGCTCAGCCACATCCCATTAGCAGGGAAATGGGATTTGGTCGGGGCAGGAGGATGCTGCGAAGCCTCCTTGGTGGAGCCCAGGTGGTGGCAGCAGTCTGTCTGCAGCAATCCCCAGCTCTCCTGGCTGTTCTTTTCCTTGCTGTGCATGCTGAGCAGGGCGAGGACGCAGGCAGCCCCGCAGGTGGGAGGTGGGACACGAGGTGTAGCCTCAGGGATTCCCCCTTCCACCTCCTAATGCCTTCTGCAGGCTCTGGGCTCTGGGACCAGCCCTGAAGGATGCTTCTGAGGGCTCTCTGCAGCACTGGGTACGGCCGGAGATTTTGTCTTACCATCATCTGACTTAGGAAAGAATTTCTCTTCTCCTCGCCTCTCTCTGCATGTCCCCATTGCCCACCAGGACCCCAAGACACAATCCCTAATCTCTCTCTCCCTGCGAGGAGGAGCGGGGAATAACCTCCATCTCTACGCTCCTGCCTCAAACTTTTAATATTTTAATTGAGTGAATTGACCTGGAGTAGTCTATTGAACTCTGCCTGACCTTTTAAATAACAGGTCAAGGATTTAGCTTTGCGGTGCTGACCTCTTCCCTTATCTGCTAATACTGCTCCTCTCTCAATTAGCTGCCGTCCCCCGGCCGGCCGATGCTGGGACCACTTGGCCGGCGTCAGCGTGGCTTCCTGCACGCACCAGTGGGCACCGCTGTGGCCCTGAAACGGAGCTCATCGGTGCTCCTGCCAGCCTCCTTTCTCGGGGACAGACCTCTGGGAGGGGACATTGGCCGGCTCTGTGGCACCTGGAGAGAGCGTTGTCCTCTTTGCGATGGGGAAAACTGAAGCTTGGCAGAGGGAACAGCGAAGCTGGAGGTGCTGGGAGAGTCCTGGAGCTGTTCCAGCCTCGTGAAGCACATGGAGGAGCCTGCAAGGGCGTTTCCCCATCTCCCCAGGTGCCACGGGTCATCAAGAGGAACGCTTGGTGCCCGAGGGTCCCACCCTGTCCGGTGAACCGAGGCGAGGGGACCCCCTGGGGCCAGCCGGAGCTGCTGCTGCGTCCTTCCCCAGGACAACAGTGGAAGATGCTTGCTAGGGGAGCATAGGAGAGGCTTTGTGGTGTCACACCGCACGTGGGACAGGGACTGCCCTCAGCCACACCAGCGTGAGCAGGCGGTCCCGCGCCGTCAGCTAGAGCCGCCTCTGCGGGCACAGCAACTTGTGCTCTCCTGGGCATCTCCCGTGTCTGGAAAACGGCTGCACACCCAGCTGAGCAGCGAGGGGCTCAGGACCCCTCTGTTAGCCCCGTGGAAGGATCAGGACCCTCCTCATAGCCCACGTGGCACGTGGCCGTGCCACCCTCTCCGTCCCACGCAGCTGCCGTGTGTCCGCCTGCATCCAGCAGTTACGGGGAGCACACGCGCGGGTTTGTAAACTCTGCCTGGTCCAACTTTATCTCTGCTAGAGCCCAGCTTGGAGAGCAGTCCGTGGTTACCCAGCCCTGTTAAATTAGCGCTGGGCTCTGCATTCCAGAGTATAAATATCTGCCATTGTAGTGCTGAGGAATGCAAGCGCGTTGGAGTCTAAAATTAAAGAGCTGGGAATAAGGCATCTCGGGTTACCAGAAACAAGACTCCATTGTGCTCCCATTGGGGCTTCAGCTTGGTACAGGGAAGCGGACTGTTAGTGTTTAGAAACTGCCTGGGTTAAAAGCAAGGGGCAAAGCAGCCTTTAATTGCAAAATTTTCATGCCTACCTTCAGCTGGAACCCTCCCGAGCGCCGCTCCGGAGAGCAGGGTGCCCACAGGGTGCTGTGCACGGGATGTTTTCGCGACGGAGCCAACGTGTGGCATTTTCCAGGGCGTTTTACAGCATCCCTGCCCGTGTTGGATGCTCCTGTCCCCTTCTGCCCAGCATGTCTGTGGTTAAATTATCCCCCTGGGGCATGGGTTGGTGGTAGCAGCACAGAGCCAGGGATGCTCTCTGGGCCCACAAGGGAGCTCCCTCCCTGGTGTCACCACTTTTAGGAGGAAAGGGAAACAGCAGAGATTATTTATTTTTTCTGCTGCATCCCCAGCAGGCAGGTATCAGGATAAAGCCCCAGATAAAATGTGTGTTGGCATCTGCTGAAGTCGCTGACCAACCCAGAGACATCTCCAGGGGTTGAGGCTTCTCCCAGCTCCCCCTGCCCCTGCCGGCATCACTCAAGAGATCACCCAAAGCTCCCCTGATGTTTGCTGCCAATTCCACTTGTGCAGAGGAATTTCTGGCGCCTGGAGAAGCTGGTGCAGGAGCAACCCATGTCTTTTTTTTTTTACCTGTGTTCTAGAAAGGAGTAGAAAATGGGTCAGGGTGGGACTGTGCTGGGAATGTGCTGGTGCCCGGCTGCTGCACGGAAGCAAATCCACCAGGAGAAATCTCCCCTTCCCGCTGTGGATGCAGGTGTCAGGGCGGCTGAAATAGCAAACAGGGTTAGCAAGGAGCCAGGAGCCAGACTGATGGCTGGAGAAGAAAAAATCAGAATTGCTCGTTATTTGCTGCTTTGTTCCACCGTTCCTGGTTAGGATGCAGTTCCTTGGAAAGGGGTGGGGGGGTTCCCAGCTGCTCCCATCCCCGTGTTACCTGCCCTTCCCAGCTGCTCTTCTGCTTCTGCACCCTGAGGACAAGGAGCGCTCACAGGGGGCTTTGGAGGAGCTGGAAGCGATGCTCGGAGGCAGCGTGGTTTGGGGGCTGCTGCAGCCGAAGGGAAAGCTCTGCTGGGAAGTTGGGTTTCCCTTCTCTCAGGTCCATTCGATCCCTCTCCTCGGCTGCGACGTCAGGCGCACGAGCCCTCTTGGCGAGCGTGCCTTCGTGGTGCAGAAACAACACAGAAACCTCCGTAAATATGGAGCTGTTTCCTGTTGCCATCGCGGTGTCCCCTGAGCAAGCAATTTATGGCCCCTAAAGCTCTTCTAAGTGGATTTAGCCTCTCAAGATAAATCTTTTCCCTTTGTGCACGCAGAGCCCGGCCCAGCTTCTGCAGCCGCTGCTGCTAAATCGGGCGGGCAGGGATTAGACCCGAGCCCGGCCAGCGCCGAGCCCCACGCAGCAGCCGCGTGCCGGTGGCCGGGCCAGATCCGCACGGGATGCTCATCCCCTGGCTGCTTTCCCAGCCACGGGACTGCCTTAATTTTTTTAAACCAAGGTGAAATATTTGCCCAGGAGTAAGATATTAGGGTTGAATCCTGATTTTCTTTCCACCAAAGTGAACAAAGCGCTGCTGAGAGCTCAGGGCTCCTTCAGTCCCCTGCCCTGCTCCTTCCACTGCTCCGGAGGCACAGATAAGCACCCAGGGACCCTCAGCGCCAAGAAGGGGCTGGGCTGCAAGGCAAAGGCTCCTCGGGCTGCTGTGTTTATCCCTGGGAGCCACTTTAAGTAAATAAAGCTGCTAATGGAGCCTCTGCTTCCCCCAAAGTGCGAAGCCGCCCCTCCGGCCACCCCGCGAGGCTCCCGGCTCCCGCTCAGCAGAAAGGGACGGAGGCAGCGGGCGCGGGGCTGGGGGGAGCCCTGGTAGCCGCACACGTTTTAAGCACAACCAGATGTGGGAGATGAAGCTGTTAAAGTCCTTTTGTGGCCGCGGTGGAGGCCGGGGGGGCTGCGGGGCCCCCGCACCTCCTCGGGCCCCTCCGCCGCGGGGCACTGAAACCAGAGGCTTCGCTCTGGGGGGGGTGGTGTGCTGGGGGCAGCTCCAATATTTCACATCTGACAATTCGGGGAGCCTCTCGCCGCTAAGAGAAGCGCTGTGCCACGAGCTCCCTGCCCAAGCTCTGCTTATTTCCAAGCCCGACCTCCAGAAATTCAGCGCGAGCTCTTTACGAGCAGGAGACCCATCCGCAAGCAGGGCGAAACGCAGCTCCTGGATGGTTAATTTTAAGGTCTGCGTTTTCCAAAAGCTGTGGGAGGGCACAGAAAGCCCAGCAGGGAAATTGTCCTTGTTAGGAACCCGCGTGCGCTCGATCCCGTCGCAGGGAGCAGGTATCTCCGAGCCTCGGGGGAGGATCGCGAGCTGCGAGGATGCAGCGGCCACGCTGGCAATAAATCAGCAGCTCTCTGTAATTTTATGTAACGTTAATAAATCAGACAAATGAAAATAGCTCGAGCCTTGTAAGGCATAAATCAACCTCCTGCTCTGGCATGGTGCTTTAAAATAATTTGTAGATTGATGGTTGTCTGGCTGAATGAGTGGGTTGGGGGCCTGGGAAGATTGTTAATGACCCCTGAGCTGCGGAGTCTCCCGGGCAGGGTCTCGGCTCCCCCCTCCCCAGTTTGCCAGAAGCAGCTTTGCGTGGCCAGCAGTGACCATCATCTGAGAGCAAGGAGACAGCAGGGGAGGTCAGAGCCAGTCGCAGGCACAGCTGCGAGTCCGGGGACCCCATGTGCAGCCTTCAGTAGGGATTGGCAGCTTTTCCCCATTTTGGGGGGAAGCTGAAGTCCCCCAGGCTCTGGATGTGAGCTCGGGGGGATCAGGTCCCTCTCTGGGCTCTTCTCTCCCTGCTGCTGGTCCCTGATGTGCCTTGCTGCCAGCACGGAGAGCTTCGCAGCGCTGCCGTTTTGAAGGAGGAAGAAGCAGCACGAGGGATGCAGCTTCGCGGAGTTTCCCACGAACCCTCCAAAAGCACCGCTGGTGGGAGGAGGGCAGGGAGCCAGGAGCTCTCCTTCCAAAAAAAATCCCACGCTTCGTCCTTTCCTGCCCTCGTCTGCAGCTCCCGCGGGCTCACCACGATGTGACTGCTCTGAAAGGCTCCAGCATCACCACCAGCATCACCACCACGGGTGCTGCAAGGTGCCGGCTCTGGGCAGTCCCTGCGTGGCACGAAGCACTGCGGTGCACACACGTGCGTCTTCCCCAAGCTCTTGTCCCCCCCCAAGGTTTTGTTTCCAGGGACGAGCTTTCAGAGCAGGTTGAGCACGGAGGAGCAAGGACCTTGCCCTTGTGGTAGCAGTGATCTTATGACAATGCTACCATCCAAACCGAAGAAAAAATATATAAATATTTATATACATTTCCTGCTTGTTCCTGTTACCCATTTCCATTCTGTTTTTAATTTTGGGGCTCTGGGTCGCTACACTCCCTGCCCCAGCTCGTCCCTTGGAGTTCTGTGGCCAGCACCGTGATTGCTGGCAGAGCATCAGTGTGGGGTCAGGACTCCTGGGTTCTCTTCCTGGCTCTTCTGCTTGCTGTTGTGCAATCGTTTAACTGTTCTTGGCCTTGTTTTACCCATCTGAGCACTGAAAATAATGCTCCTTCCTTCCACAGGGCGCTGACTCCATTAGCTGTTGTTTGCAATTAGACCTGGCCAGTATCCAGCCTTCATAACTGGTTTTACTGGCACAACTGGTGCTCTTCAGCCTCCTTCAAGGACTGGATGCTCACCACCAAAATGAACTTGGGGTCACCGGTGAGGCTTTCAGTCCTGTCTGGCTGGAGCCTGCGTGGCGGCGGGGCCGGCGCTGGGCTTGGCAGGATCCGACGCGCAGCTGGGCTCTTCGCTTGGCCCCAGGCCCGCAGCTCTCAGCCCCAGGACATCTTCAGTGCTGGAAATTCATCTGCCTCTTGCCTCGCTCAGCTTTGCAGGCTTTGAAACAGGTCGAGGCAGTGCAGCCACCCCCATCGTCGGACGTTTTTCCTGGGGGAATCCGGCTGTGCCCCGAGAGGGACCACGCGCGGTGCCCTTTGTGGTGCCGCCTTTCTGAGGGCTCTTCGGAGGTGTGAAGAGTTAAGTGTTTGGCCGGGGGGAAGCGGCTGGCGGTAATTGCTCCCTGACACGAAGGCAGCGTGTTCCAGCAGGATAATCCACTCCGCCTTCGGTTTTTATTCTTCTGCATCGGGCTTCCAGCAGGATTCCCGGCATCCGCAGCTCGGAGAGGCCGCGAAAAGCAGCGGTGGGTTTCTTGGCTGTGCCGGCAAGGGTCCCCTGGGCCAAACCCACGTCTCCTTGACTCCCAAGCTGCCTTCGAGGCAGGCCTGGCTGTGAGCATCACGCAGAGCCCACGGCACAGCTGTCAGCAGGGCAGCGCTGGGCTGCAATGCAGGGCCAGGGTTAAAGCCTCTCTGTAACACCCATCGGCTTGAGACGAAGCCTCGCAGCCACAGGGCTCCGCACTCTGTCCCTCGGTTCTTTTGAAGGGCTGCTGGAGCTGGGGATGCTGCCAGGGCCACCCTTGTGGTGCCTGCCCTTCCAGCTGGGTGCCGGCTTCCCCATCCCAAGGTGGCCTCAGCCCCGTCCCACCCCTGGGATGAGCAATCATCATCCCGTGGGACGAGGATTGGCTCCGCGCTCCCATCCCAAACGCCTTTGCACGGGGAATTTATAGCTCTTCCCAATCCCTTGACCCTAGGGAACAAGGACGGAAAATAATTAGAGGCCTCTTCAATTCGTGGCACCCGGTAACTCCGGCGAAGTGCGTCGAGCTGGCTGTTGGCGCAGCTGCTCGCTGCCGACAGAGGCGTGAGCCGGGCTGGCGAGGGGTCACCCCGCCGTGAACCAGCAGCCGGCACAAAATATCAGGCATCACATGGCAGGAACCTGCAGCCCTCGGATTATCATATTTTGTTGTTAAACCCTAATGTGATCTGTGGAATGCCAGCCTCCCTGTGGGAGCAGAGAAGCCCTGGTGTTTTTAAGAGGGAGGTGTCAGCATAGATTTCTGCTGATGGTTTCTATTGCTGATCAAACAGAGAAATAATTAACGAATTCAGACTTTTGATTAGGAGTTTATTTTTTAAAGGAATCATGGGGAGTGATTAGTGAAAATAAATTGCGTGACCCCGTGGTTCACATCCAGCGTTTCCTTGGCTAATGAGGTGAGTTTGAACTCTGTGAGCAGGTCTCGAAATCCGGCTTCCCAGTTTAATAAAAGGCAGCTTATACCTAGCGAAACCAGAACCACAGCAAAAGCCAGGCTCTTTTTGGAAGGTGTCCAGCCATGCATTGTGCCCATGCCGGCTCCGAGCAGTGAGGTTTGAGCTGAGCATTCACCTCCCGGAGGGGCTCAGCACGGCGACAAGGACGCGGGGAGGCGAAGTGAGCGGTCCTTGCTCTCCGACACCTGAAATCGGTGGTGACCCCGCAGCTCCCCGCAGCATCCCCGCGGGGATGAGGACAAGGTGTGGGGCAGGGCAGTGGGAAAAGCAGGGCTTCGTGCTGGCAGCTGCTCCCCAGCCCCACAGTGATGTGCAAAACCAGGGGAGAAAACCCCTGAGGGTGCTGCAAGGGGGGTGCTGGCCCCAAACCCTTGGTGCAGGGCACCCCGACCCTGTCTGCTGCTGCTGGGCTCCCACTTGTGCAGGGCTTCAGCCCCTCGCTGTGCTCACACACACTCAATTCCCTGCTCCCTCCGCTGGCAGCTGATGATGCGGGACCAAGCCAGGCACCCCTCCGGGAGCAGCAAGAGGCCGAGCTCCTTCCTTTTCCCTTCAAATGCAGAAAAGCCTGGAAGTCCATCCCGGAGCACGTGGTGTTCAGAAAAAAAAGCAGCAGTGGGTGAAGGGGTGGGCCGTGGTGCTCGTAGGGTCAGTTATAGGCATTTTCCCTGATAAAAAAAAAAAGAAATGATATTATTTAGTGGAGATTAAATGAGAATTTTTGGTCCCAATATGGGAAGAGTGGGGAAAATCCTCCTGGGTCAGCGAGCAGCTTCTGCGGGAAGCCACGACGCATAATCCTTCCCTAAAGCTCAGCCGGAGAAGAACTGAGCCTCCAGTGTTTAACTGCCACGTCCACGCGCGCTCCCAGCTCCGTGCGTGTTAAATAATGGCCTGTGCTTTGTCCCATCCAAATTAAAAAGCACAATGGTGCATTGTTGTAACTGGGGGGGGGGTGGCAGGGGGAAGGATTTTTTTTGCATGCAAATAAGCTGCACTAAGAGAATTCAAGGTAGAGCGAAATGTGCTCCATCTGCGAGCCAGGGAAGGACCCACAAGCTGCCAGAGTTCGTTTCCATGGGAGAATGGCGAAACCCCAATTAGTGAAATTGTGTCAAACCGCTCAGGCCCCCGGCGCCCTCCTGCAGCCGTCCCTGTGGATTTCCCAGCCTGGGAGCAGCTGCCCGGCGTGGCCATGATCCCCCCGAGCCAGCAGCGTCCCGGAGCGTTCCCATCACGGAGAGGTGGAGAAGGGGCACGGCCCCACGAATCCACCCGCTTGCCCACACCGTCCCTGCGCTGCTCAGGGTCCGATGGGTTTGTCCTTTCCCTGCTCTTCTTGCATCAGCCCGAGAAGCGATATTGCACGTGGGGCTGGGAAAAAAAAAAAAGGCAGCGTGCATTTCTCTCCCCACCAGTTTTGGGGCTGAGCTGCGGCGTTGCATCGCTTGTGTGGGTAGGGGCTGGGGCAGGGAACCGCGGCTCCAATGTCGCCTGCTCCTAAGAGGAAAAATGTGTCATAATCCCTGAGGGATATGACACAACATTGGTGCGGGGGAAATAGCGCTGTAATGCGATTACATCGGGGAAGAGCCTGATCAAATAAAACGAACCAGGGGCTCGGGTAGCAAAGGCGAGGGAGCTGCGGGGCGTTCTTCACGCAAACCAACCCAAGAAGGTGAATTTTGGGGCCCGGAGAAGGAAAGAGCAGCTCACATCGCCCCAGCTGATGCCGGGCTGAGCAAAGACCATGCGGGTCCGGTGGGGTGGCTAATGCCTTAATAAGTGGTTGTCCCGCGGACACCTCCCTTTGACACAGTATCCTTGGGGCAACTGTTTTATTTTTGCGTGGTAAACTAATAGTAGGAAACTATTCCAGGTATTTGGGATTCCTCTGAGCGCAGTTCAGCAGCTGAGGACCCAGCCTTGGGCTCCCTGCAGCCACAGCTGGGTCCTCGGGGTACGGGCAGGGCCGGTTTTGAGGTGCCGGGGGTCGGGGGACAGGGTGGCGGGCAATGGGAGGCTGGAGTATGGGGGGGCAGGGCGCTGAGGTGCAAAGGGACGGGGTGCAAGGATGTTGGGGTACCAGGATGCCAGGGGCTGGGGTGTCGAATGTGTGGGTGCTGCAATGTGGGGGTGCAGGAGCCTGGAAAGCCTGAGCATCAGGGTGTGTGGGTGCAAGGAGTCAGGTTGTGTGGCCACTGGGCTCCTGGGGTGCAGGAGCTGGGGGTGCACGGGTGCTGGGTCTCTGGGGTGCAGCAGGTTGGGGTGATTGGGCACTGGGATGCTAGGGCAGAGGAGACTGGGGTGAATGGGTGAATGGGTGCTGGGGTGCAGGAGGTCGGGGTGTGTGGGTGCTGGGGTGCTGGGGGTGAAATGTTGCAGTGCGTGGGTGCTGGGGTGCAGGATGTTTGGGTGCTGGGGTGCAGGATGTTGGGGTGCTGGGGTGCAGGGGTGCAGGATGTTGGGGTGCATGGGCGCTGGGATGCTGGGGGGTGAAATTTTGCAGTGTGTAGGTGCTGGGGTGCAGGGGTACAGGGTGCAGGATGTCGGGGTGCATGGGTGCAGGATGTTGGGGTGCATGAGCACTGGGACTCAGGGGTGCAATCCACTGGGGGACAGCGATGCCCAGCGGGGCCCAATCCTCCCTCTCCATGTCCTCCTCCCCGCACCTCCACCTTTGTGCCAAGCCACCCCCGGCCGGGCTCGGAGCCGAATCCATCCCCAGCACCATCCCAGCTCCCTTCCCCCGTCCTTCCCCCCCTCCCCTTACCACTACCAAACGCCCCCCACCCCCGCCGCCCCCTGGGGGCCGCTTCTCTCTCTCTCCCCCGCCCCGCTCCGCCCCAGCACCGCCCGGGGGCGGGCAGTGGGCGGCGGGCGGGGGCCCAAGCCCCAGCCCAGCGCCGGCCCCAGCCCCAACCCCAGCGCCGGCCCCAGCCCCCGCCGCCCGCGGGCCGCCCCGCATTGTCCGGGCGGCAGCGGGGCAGGATGCGGCCCCCCGCACGGCCGCCCGCCGCCGGGCTGCGTTAGGATCCGCCGGTATGAGGAGGTGAGTGGGGGGGCCCCGGGAACAGGGAGGGGGTTATAGGGCGAGGGGCGGCTCCTGGTAAAGCATCCCCTAATCCTTCCCCCCCCCCCCCCCCGCACTCCCACCCATCTCACCCCATCCCATCCCACTACCTCCCCCCCTACCCTCCCCGCTCGGGGCCGCCCGGTCCTTTCTGGGAGGAATTCTCCGAGCTTGGGTTTTTTTTTTTGGGGGGAGAAACCGGCCGAATTTGGCGCTGCTGGAGGCAGGGAGGCGGAGAGGCACCGGGCATCCTGCTCCCCCCGCTGCTTCGGCCGTTGCCCTTTTCCTCGCCTCTTCACCCCCCCAGAAAATATATATATATATATAAAAAGTCGAGCAGCCGCGAGGGAACGGGACGGGCTCCAGGGGGGTTCGGGGGGATCCAAGGGGGGGGGGTCCCGGCCCCAAATAATGCGCGCCCCCGCGCTGCCGCACGTCAAGCGCCCGCACCAAAACAGCCGCGGCGCTGCGAGCCCTCGAGCCCTGCTTCAGCTTCTGGTGCTGCTTCTGGTCTTCTTTTTTTTTTTTTTAAGTGTGCTTCTTCCACTTGGAGGACAAAAGGCTCTTGGGAGGAAAAAAAAAAAAGGCAGAAAAGGTTATTAAATAGCTTTGTAGGGTGTCTTCCAGCGCACAGCATCCTCTTTCTGGGGACTCCGAGCGCACGTTTGCATCCCGCTTAGTTTCACCCCGCTGCAATAAAAAATGAACGTTCCCAATTAATTGGAGCCCGGTTTTTTCGCAATAAGCGGATCGCAAGGCTCTGTGGAGGTGCCGCCGTGAATTTAGAAGAGAACTTGAGTTGCTGGTGGGGCTTTGAGCCTCTGTAGAGGGTGTGTGAGCACAAGAAGTAACGGCTGGGAATCGATTCGCTGGTTTCGTGCGTTGGAATCGAGGATTTCCCCGAGCTGCATCCCGGTGGCGTGGAGCCCGCGCGGCAATGACAGGGCGCCGGGGTCCGGCGGTGCCAGCGTGTGCGTGGTGGCTCTGCACCAGGCATTTCTGCGGGGTCCGAGGCCCAGAAGTTGTTTATCAAATTAAACATTTGTTTTAGATCTCTTTAGCAGAAGTGTGTTGACATTTTCTCTTCGGGGACTGCCGGGGATAATGAATGGCACATACTGTATTGTGTTCCTTGGAAAGCCTCGGGATCCTGCAATAACATAAACACCCCGGCCTGAATTCATCACAGATCTGAGCGGAATGGACTTGGTGTTTACATCAGTGATGGTTCTGAGCCGCAGCTTACGTTTAAAGTTTATTATTGATTATGAAAACGTCCGTGTTAATACTTGTCAGGGGTTTTTTCTTTCTTTTTTTTTTTTTTTTTATTTTATTGCTGACAGCTGCAGTTTCACTCACGGAGCGGTAACTCGCCGCTCTCCCAAATGCTCCGCGGTTTATTTTTAAAGCTTTCACGGAGGAGAAGGAGAGGGCTCGGGGTGGGGTTTCGGCACGGCTTAGCCCGCGGAGGAGCAGCGTGCTGGCTCGCCCCTCTCACAATTAGTTTTCTTTTAACCGGGCTGCAGGGAAGGGTTTAGGCAGCCGCCTTTGTTCTCCCGCAGAGCCCCCTCCGCATTCTTTCCTTTTGCCATTATCATTTTGGTTAAACAGAAAGGCAAGTTGTGTACCATATGGATCATGTTAACAATTGCTTATCTGGAACTGGTGTTTTCTCCTCCCTCCCTTTCCCCCGGCCTTTTTCTTCCTCCTGACATCGGAGTTGGGGTTTTAATAGCATCCTCGCTTCGGTGCCGGTTCGCCGCGGTCCTGTAACACAAAACGCCTTCTCTCCTCCTCCATCCTGCCAGGGTTAATTCCCCAAGTAAAAATGGGGAATAAACGCCGAGAAGGCTCCGAGGCGGGTTTCACCAGATCTTCGGAAATAAGGCAAACTCTCCAGGAGGGGCTTATTGAAAGGAACAGCAGAAATTCGTTCGTAGATCCATGCCTCTGGTCAGCAACGTGCTTCCCCCTGCGTGGCTGAGGCTCTGTTTGGCTTTATTTGTTGATTGCCAGGAGATGATCCAGAGGATGCTTTCTGTGTTTGTGCAGCCTGATCAGCAGGAATTTGTGATTCTTACAAATGCCAACTTCAGGCTGCTCCCAGACCTTTGAATATGCGGGCTGAAAATCTGGGGCCCTCACCCCGTGTCCGTCCGGGGGATTCGGTAGCTGCTGGAAGCCAGGCTGTTGTTTTGGGTGCCCGAATCCAGCCCCGAGGGCCTAACCTCAGGCCGGGGCAGTGCCCGCGGGGTCACCCCATTCACCTCCTCCTCCATCAGAAAAGGTAAACAAAAAAAGGCTCGAGGAGGGATCCCTCCCGAAGCCGGCGTCAGGTCCTGCTTCAGTGGAAGTGGTTTAGGAGGAATCAAACAGTTGTGCACAGCCTTATGTTCGGAGTGATGAGATGCCTAGCTCTATTTTAAAAATTCCTGGAAAGAGTCCGGATGCGTGTGCTGCGTCTCGCGGGTGTTTGCAGATGTTTCATCCTTTTTGCATCCTCCCAGACGAGGAGATACTCCTGAGGGTACAAATGCCAGCCACGGGTTTCTCTGCAAATGGCCAGATGTGCTCCTTCCTTCCCTTCTGTCTTTCTGCTCTCCTGGGTTTTCTGCCCCTCTGGTTTCTTCCCTGCAGACCAGTCGTGTGCAGGGGAAGGGAATGCCTCCAGCCACAGCTCCCGGCAGTGGATGCGGGGACACCGGCTTTGCGTGTGGATTCCTAAAGGGAATTTCTCCGAGATGACATTAATGCATCTGGAGAAGCGATCGTGACCCTTGTGTGAGGCTGACCCTTGCATTTATGCCATTGTAAACACTTTTCAGCTGTGTTTTTTGAGCTCCACTGATTATATGGCTCGAAGCAGGGCTCAGCCGTGTGGCGGGGGCTGTTGGGGCGCTGCCTTTGTCATCCCGGGGCAGATCCCCGCACATCTGCCCAACTGTCAGCTGTAATTCTGCAGCGTGCAGCAAAGCTGGAGCCTCGCGGCTCAGAGCAGCTCATTGCTCGGCGCCCTCCCTCTCTTCCCCCCCCGCAGCTGCAGAAAACAGCCCCCCAGCTCGGGTGCCAGCGAGGCAGAACCTTCTCTTCCAGGTTTTTATGGCAAACAAAGATGTTTTTTCTCCCTCTTGGGGCGTGCTGGCCCCTCAGGCAGCTGCTAGGGTGTGAGCAGTGTGCGTGTCCCCGTGCTCCGGTGCACCGAGTTTTCCTCCTGACGGCTTGGGAGGAGAACCTGACTTAATGCAGGTTTTGAGCACCGTTGTCATGCCCACGCTCTAAAAACCTCGTTACCGCTGCTGCTGTGCTCGGGTTTATGGCGCTGGGCCCAAACCAGGCTTTATCAGCATCAAGCAGGAAAATTCCCATTGCGGGATCAGGAAAATTCCCATCTTCTCCTTCCCGGCCCTGGCAGTTCCCGGTCTGGAGGAAGAGTTTGTCCTCGTGCTGCCACCTCTGCTGTGGGTTCCCAGCACTGCTGCTTGCTGCGATCACTGCTGGCCATCCTCTTTTTTGGCTCCTGTTGGTTTTTCTTTGGACTTAGCTTGTTCTCCTGCTCGGAGATGGCGAGAAGGACTTGCCCCCCTTTCGTGGCCGTCTTGGGGTTTCTCAGGTGCTGTGTTATCTCCCCATGAAGTGACCAGTTGCAGCTCCATCCCATGGCCCCATGGCACTTTTCCTCCTGTCTTCGTCAGCAGAGGATGCTGCTGCTGGCCACCAGCTCTGCTCCAGTGCTGGCCACCGGTGCCAGGGCTCGCAGCTTCCCCTCCACGGCAGCAACAGCCTCGAGTCAGCGCTGGCTCTCCGCAGCAAAGTTTATTTTGCTGTGTAACGAGGCTGCTGTGAAGTCTTTCTCCTGGCCTTGTGGCCTGTCATCAGCTGAAGTTAATGTTGGTTAAATTGTACAGATCGCTAGCACAATTTTTCCTGCAGTGGTGCATGCCTGGGGTCGCTTATCAGCAACCCCTGATCTTTATGGGGGCCCTAATAAACCCGGCCAAGGCCTCGCGGATGTTGCTGACTTACATCTGAGAGCGGGGCAGGGTGCAAATTACATGTTTTTTTTCCTTTCCAGCTGCCTTCTCCCGAGCACAGATAACTCGATCAAGGAAAAATTGGGCGAGTTTATTACATTACCACGATGCTGTCACAGTCTGCATTGTAGAGGTGCCCGGGGCCCCGAGCCCTGGACCAGGACCCCCCCATTTTTAGGTGCCATTTGGAGACTGGCCAGGAGCAGCCGAGGCATCCCCAGGCTGCTGGGCTTGCGGTGCCCAGGAGAGTGTTTTCCCTCAAAAGAGCCACTTTTTTTTTTTTTTTTTTCCCAAGAAAGTGAAAACTAATGTCAAGACAAATTGCACTTTAACCCACACTTGTCTTGCCTACAAAAAAAAAGCTGAATAATAGCTGAATAAGTGCCCCTTTCTCCTGCCCTGGCCAAACTCATAAGAGGAGGCTGTCCCTGACAAAGAATTTGCTGTGTAAATAGATGAGAGGTGCGGCGGCACCGAGCTGGGAAGGGACTCGTGGCAGCAGGGGATGCGGGAGCCTGGGTCCCCTCGTCCCCCGGCCGGTGGCTGAGCAGCTCAGCTGCTCTCGCTGTCATTAATCTCCCTTCGCGTTGCTTTAGGCCTCCGAAAGCAGCGGCGGCAGCAGCTGCCGGACGGCTTTGTCTCGTGCCTCGTCCTCTGCGGGGACGTGGCAGCTCCGTGATGCAAGGGGACGTTGTCAGCGGGGGCGAGCCCCGGCTCCTCTCCTTGTTTGCCACCGCCTGTCTGGTCAGGGCTGCATGCAGCAACGCTCCTCTGCGAAGGAAAGGTGGAAAGGATGAGAGTTGGGGATCAGCAGGCGTGTGCTCACGATGGGGGGGAACCCACGGAGCCCCCGACGCCTCCCAGAACGGGGTGGTGTGGGTGTAATCGGTGGTGAGGGGACGGATGGCTGTAATGAAATGCCAGGGGTGATGTGCTGGGGTCCTGCGCTGTGCGCGAGGTGTTAGAGAGGTTGTGAAGGGCTTGTCCCCGTTGCCATGGCCAGGGAAAGCAGGTCGCCTGCTTGGGGCATCGCTCCGTGTCCTGCTCCCTGTGTCACCGGTGGTGACCCCAGGATCCTGAGCTGGCCCTGCATGAGCAGGCAGCACAAAGCCTGGCGCTGGAACCTTGCATTCCTGCTTCCGATGCTGAGACGTGGGGATTTTCTTACCTATTCTGCATAGTTCGGTCAGATCTGGGATCACCGCATCCCTGTCCCATCCCTGTCCCATCCCCATCCCATCCCCCATGCTCCAGCCCCGTGCTCCAGCCGGTTCCCTGAGCACCTTCTCCTCCTCCCTCAAAATGCTGAATCAGGCCACATGTTGCAAGCATAAATCTGCTGAAACAATAACGTGCTGCGGGCGGGCTAAACCTCGCGGCCCCCGTTTGTCGGGCAGGGACTCGCCTGATCCTCGCCTGCAGCTCCGATGCCCAGGGGAATAAATAGCAGCGCTGGGAAGGATTTTATGTGCTGGGTGGGTTTGTAGTAACCCGAGAGCACGCCGAGGTGCCCGTCATCGGTTCCACGTGTCAATGAGCCCCAGGGGCTCCCTGCTTACCGGGGTGAGGAATGCAGGAAATGGATTTACGGGGTGGGCAGCCCCCCGTGCTCGGGGCGAAGGCTGCAGCCGTGTGTCCCGACAGGAGGAGGAGGAGGGTGGTGGTGCTGGCTGGGAGCTGGGGAAGTGGGCAGCGAGGAGGGGACAGGGATGTGGCAGCCGAGCTGGATGCGGGAGGCGCGTGGGTCTGCGCTGTGCTGGTGCAAGCAGCGTGGCTTCCCGCCTGTTATTTTAGCATTTTCTCACCCAAACCTTACAGATTTATCTTATGCTTTGCAGCTTCACACTTGTAAAACAGCCAAGTGCCAGCAAGGTGAAAATAAATAATATTCCTCCCCACCCAAAGGTGTTGCGGGTGCTTGGGGTGGATGGAGAGCGGCGTCCCCGTGGTGTAATGTGGGTGCGCTGGTGGGCAGCACTGGCAGAGGGCTGCTGATGCGGAGACGTTTCCACCTTCCTCTTCCTCTTCCTCAGCTCTGAGCTGTGCAGTGGGGCAGGGCTCGGCTGCCGGGGGGCAGCAGGGCTGGGGTCAGAGCGTGGCCGTTGGTCGCCCGAGCCAGGTATGTGCTCCAGAAATAACGCAATTATGGATCTGACCTTGGGCTGTTCATATCCTCCTCGTACAAGGTGATTACTTTTTAATGAGTGGCTGCTGAAAAGGGAGGAAAATGAATTATTTCTGCCCTAGGATTAGCTCTCGGAGACAGGCCCGGCGCTGCCCGATCGATGCGCTCTCGGAGGCTGCATGGAGCCAGCGCGGCTCAAAACTTCTCCCCGATTTCCCAGCACCGGGGAGCGTCGATGCCTTCACCCTGAGGCTGCCATTGGGGCTGGGGGTGAAGCCTCCCTTGGGGTGTTGCAGGGTCTGGAGCAGCAATTTTCAGCCTCCTGGTGTGAGACTGGACCTGCCACCCCCAAAAGCTCCCTTTTTAGGGGGTGAATTCCCAACTCGTTGTTTAACCTAGTGTTGGTTTTTGTTTTTTTTTTTTGAGCAGGAATGCACAAACGTGTAATAACTGGCAGAGGTGTTCATACCCTGCTTTAACGATAAGGCAAATAACCGTGCAAGAAACTCTGGGAGCTGTAGGAGCTCCAAGAGCAGCACGTGGGTCCCCAAAGTCAGCGTCCGCCCGCCTGTCCCTGCAAGCAGAGGCGCATTGCAGAGGGGAGATGCAGCCTCTGGCGTGGATGAGGGCAGCAGTGTCAGCAAAGAAAGAAGCCCAAAAAGGGAACTTCTGGAAAATCCATTAGTGAATGGAGTGCAGGAGGGACCTCTGCTTTTCAGGCTGCTGGGGCGGTGTTTAAAAAAGAATCAGCGAGTCAAAAGGCTTGTGAAAACAAAAGGCACCGAGAGGCCTCCCCCAAGGCGCTGCGCGAGCGGGGCTGGACACGTTGCGGTGCGTGATGCTCCGAGAAGCACGGGAAGGTGTTAAACAGGAGCTGGGGCTGGGGTCTGCCTTCCTGCCGGGCAGGAACGGGGGCACAAGGGGACCGAGAGGATGGAGATGCAGCGGTAAAGAGGATTTTTTTGCTCAATTCCCCCCGGAGCGCGCTGCCTGGGGAAGGCACCGAGGCAGAAAATACAACCGCGTTTCTAAAGGCGCTGGATGGGGCAGGGAGGCTATCCAGAATTAGAGTTAATTAAGATTGATTCGTTCCGTGGAGGATATGAGCTGGAGCGTTACAGCTACTGCTGCGACAGGCTCCGGTGCACGCGGCAAATTATCTCCCTGCTGCAGCCCCGCTCCCGCTTCCTCCGCAGCCTCCAGCCACGACCCGGCTGCAGCCGAGATATTGGAGCAGATAGAGCAGGAGGGGGACCTGGGCTGGTGGCTCCTGGCTTGGATTTGGCCCCCGGGGGAGTTCGTTATTGGAGCTGCAGCGTGAAATATACCCGGAGAGGAGAGGTCCTGGGCTGGGTGTAGGGACTGAGGGGGCCGCAGTGTCCAAAACTGCTCAGTGCTTGTGGGAAAACAAAACGTAGCCGTGATGTTTTCTTCTTGCAAAGGGAAATACTGAATATCGCCCTCAGCCTTCTGGGTTTCACACACATATCCAGGTTCACAGACCGCAGAGGGTCTGTCCGAGGCGTGGGTGCGCGCACGGTGCTGGGCACAAAGCAAACCATGGCTCCCTGGGTGCAGCAGCACCAGTCCATGCTGCTAAACTTCCTCCCCCTGGTATTTTGAGATGCAAAAAGAAAATCTGGGCCTCGAGCCGGCCCATGGCAGGTTGAGCTGCGTCGGCCAGCAGCACCGCGTGCACTATTGTCCGGTGGGCGCCACATCAGCACCTGTGCTGATCACTTGTCGTGCCAGCCTCTGGGCTTTGCCACTTGCAAGCTAGGGACTTGTAGCCTGCAAAATCCCTCTGGGGGCTCTGTCAGCCTCTGGGAATTCCTGGAACCCATCACCACGGCACAGCACAAGGACAGCTGCTGGCCCTGGGCCACTGCTTGCACGAACACCATGCCGCGCTCCCAGCACCAAAACCCGCTTCTGGCTCCACGCAGGACTGCGCACAGTGGGCGAGCGGTGCAGGAGTTATTCCCCTTTCACATCCATGGCAGTGGAGCAGGGACCCAGGGCTGCGTCCGGCCCCACCACGCTTCTGCTTTGCTCCTCGTGGCGTAGTGAGGATCCCACCCAGCAGGAGGGTCCCACAGTGCTGCTGCTGCTGGCACCACGGAAGGGAAGAATCACGCAGGGCGCGTTGCATCCGCGTTGCCTTTCCCAGCACCCTTCTTTGGGAACGACGGGGGGATGCGGCACGTCCTGATGTCTTTCAGCAAGTGGCTTTGAATGGAGCGAGGTCAGGACAAGAAGCTCTTCAGAGCAGCTTCCGTCTGTTCGGTGACAGCACCTCGCTGAGCGCCTTCTGGAGCAGCGGAGCAGAAAGCGGCAGCAAGATGCCTCCGGAACACATCCCTGCGTCCTCCCGTCGACCCCACAAACCTGCAGGGCCAAAACCTCCAGGAGGGAGCAGGTGCCCCTGTTCCACCTGGAGTGTTTTTGGAGGGCTCAGGGAGGAGATGGCAGCGGTTGCACCCGCGCTGAGCGCCGGCTGACAGCCCCCGTGGGAGAAGCAGAGCCCGCGCCTCGCCGCGTCCTCCGGCCGGGGCTGGGGCAGAAGCAGGAGGTGAAGTCCCGCTGCCCATGTGGGACCAGGACTGGGTGCTTCACGGGCGTGCTCGCCACCCTCCCTTGTTATGCAGATTGCATGCAAATTGGGTCCGTTTGACCTCCTGACCTTTTTATGGGGCCACGTCTGCTTGGGGAAATTGTTCTGCTGATTAGAAATGGATTTTCCTCTCTAATGTAATCCTTGGAAGATGGGCTGGGCCCAACATGCTGCAGCCAAGCCCGGCCCTGGGGAGCTTGCCTGGCATCAAGGAATGAAATTTTGGGGCAGGCCTTCAAGTCCCAGAAGGGACCTGAGCAGCACCCATGGGCCACGGCCCTGTTCTCCAGGAAAGCTGAGGTTCGTCCTGCACTTTGAGCACCTGCCCAGAGACCACCTTGAGGGACAGCAGACTTTGATGACTTAAATGCTCAACGAAGCTTTTACTAAAAACCTCCCTCCTACCTGGGAACTGTCCTTCAAGCAAGGATCTACCGGGAGGGCAGGGCTGAAATGTCTCCCCAGTGAACTTCCTATGGAAAACGAGGGCTTTTAGGGCAGGAGAGCATCTGCTGGATGAGAAGCAATGTCTGGGGCAGGAAATGAAATTCCTCAAATCCACTTATGGAACCAGCCTGCTATTAATAATATCCCGATTTTGCTGCCCATACGCCCTGGTTCTGGGGACTCCCGGGGCACTCCATGCGTCCAGTTTCCTCCCATGACATTTAGTGGCGAGTTTCTGGTCCTGCCTTGACAGATGGGTGATGCTCAGCTGCTGCCAGGCCGAGCGGACACGTATTAATTTTTCATTTGCTGGATGGGTCCTGGAGCAGCACAGATGGGCTGTGGCCCATTGGCCGGTCCCCTTTTCGTCCCGATGTCCAGCTGCTCTGCACTTGATATATGAGTGGGCAGCGTGGATGCTTGAGCCTGGGGCTGGCGGGGGTCCCTGCCCCGCTGCTTTGCCTGGCGTGGACCCACCAGGGCATGGACTCGCTGGAGATCACGGGGATCTGGCTGAAAGGTGTTCAGCAGCGTGTAAAAATGTTGCTGGGATCTACCGCATCGATGCTAAAAGGCTTCTCGGGTCCATAGCGAGCGTCATAATTCTCGTTTATTGCCAGGGTTTGACTCGCTGTTGCGCTCTGCCTGCGCTGCAGTTGCGAGCCAACCCAGGACGAGCTCCTCGCAGCAGAAGCCAAAAAAGATCATCAGGAAATGCCTCATTTAAAAGAAATACAGTCATTCCTGCGGCCTCCCGTGCGCTGGGCAGAGTCGGGAAAGTCTATTCTCTCTTCCTGCGTTTTTTTTTCTCCGCCTCGCCTTTTGCCTTGAAGCTCTTGGCGCTGCTCAGCCTCCAGCGAAGCAAAGCTCCGAGCAGCAAAGCGCTGAACCGTGGCCGAAAACCCAACGGCCGTCCGAGTGCCGAGGCGCGCTGCAAGACCTGGAGCGGCTCTGCACAGATGCAAGCCCCTCTCGGTGCCGCAGACCCAGCTGCAGCAGTGAAGCTGTCAGCCTGGGGGGATGGCTGGGTTCTCGTCTGGATGCAGCTCTGGGTGCTGATAGCAAAATCCCATGCGGCAAACCCGTGCACCTGGTAGAAGAGATCTGTGTTAGCAGCGTCCGTAAGGGCTGTGGGAAGTGTTTTTGGTGAAGGCTGGGCTGAGAATTGAGACCCTCAGCAGCTGGGTTTGCTCCTTCTGGGCTCAAAGTGTTCACACGGGGCAATTAAAGCCCAGGCAGGCTCAGGACAAGAAGCTGATGCGGACAGTGTGGTGGTAATGAAACTGCCCAGAATCTTTGTCAAAAGCACGGATCCTCCACAACCAAGGAGCCCTCAGCAGATGAACCAGGAAGGCAGCAGCAGTATGAGCAAAACCCAGCAGGAACGGCCGAGCAGAGCAAGGGGGAAACTGAGGCACGGCCGGCGCTCGCAGGGCCGGGGCTGTTCCTGCGTGGATCTTGGCTGGGTTTAAACCCCAGCTTTGGCACTTCCTCAGCTCGAGCCGGTTTGCTCCCATCTTCTCTGTCCCCTTCTTTGCCATCCAAATCCGTTCAACCCCTCGCTGATCCCTCTGGGGAGAGCCGGTTGCTGCTGCCACCAGCGTGCTCCACCTGGCGTCATTCGCCCGCGCTGGCCTTGCATCCAGTTTTTATGCATGAGCATCAGCATCGCCTGCATGTGTGCTTAGGCACGGCACGCACACGCCTCTTTTACACCCACAGCATCCGTGCGCCCACCGCTTGCTGTGTGCACGAGGGCCGTGGGTGCTGGCCGTGCCGTGGCCGCCCCACGAGCCTCCAACAAAGGCGGCCACACCAGGACGATGCTGGGGAGCCCAGCGTGGCCAGAACCTTGTGGCTGCACTTGTCATCACTTGGCGTGAGCTTTCTTTTTAGGGGGGGACAGATTCGGGGAGCGCACCCCGTCCCCAAGGCCGAGCGGTTGGACACCCTTGGCGGTGCGCCCTGGTTGCGCGCGGCTAAAAAGCCCCCTAACAAAAGCCCAGTTCAGAGTTGCTGCTGAATAGATTAACAAGATTTCCATAATTAGGGCGGGAGGGAACAATAGGATTCTCCCCTGCCCAGCCCCCCCTCCCCGCCTTTGTCTTGCGCTTTAGATAATGGGCCAGCAGCGAGGGTGGGAACCGGCCGTGCCATTTGGTCACTGGACAGTAATTTTCTCACACTGCCAAGGGGAGCATTGAAACATCTGTCCCGCTCTGAGAGCTCATTCACGTTACATTGCAGCCCCCTGACAACTTCTCCGGGGCCTGCCAGCCCTCCCCCTTTGCCGGGCGATCGGGTTTTTAAGGGTGTGATGGGGTTTTCGCTCGGTTTTTACGTCTCCCGACTGCAGCTCATGTTTAAAGGGGTCAGATGGAAGCGGTTTTCGGTCCTTTCACGCTCTTGTTTGCTTTTCTCGCCGCAGCGGTGCCCTGAACGTCTCCCGCTGGCAGCAGCGCAGATGCACGGCTGTGGTGATGTGCCCAGGGAGACCCCCCGAACCCCCCCTGCCCCTTTTCTCACCGCTGCTTTGCTGCGAGGCTCGGTGCTGGGGATGGAGCCGGAGGACCAGCCCTGGCCGCAGCCCACGCAGTGACATTGGGCTGCCAGCTGCCAACCTCAGGGTGGCTTTAACATCAGAAAAATCCTAGCTCTGCACTTACTTTTAGACAACCAGCTCTTAGCTGGCATCCAAAGGATTTGGGTGCTGGTATCAGCCTGTGCTACGGGGAAAGAAAGCAGAGCACTGCTCGGAGAAATAACCCAGAGGTTGTGCTTATCCTTGTTGGGCTGTTTTCCTGGGAAATCAAGCTAGCACTGCCCGGATATGCCAATTTCAGCATTTGTACCCCAGTTCTGGGCTCGTACCTGGCTCCTGGTGCAGCTGCAATCCCTGGGTTTGCATCCCCAGTGTGATCCCCCTGGCCCTGCACCCCTGCCTTTGCAGATGCGTTTTGCTGCCCTGGGTTTCCAGCACAGAGAGGCTGCTGCGTGGCTTGGCACGTGCCAGAGCCACTCCGAGCACCCACGGGATCTCACCACTGGAAGCTCTTTTGGGCCAGAAACAGATTTTTCTTGCAGTTTGGCAACACACTGGTGTCCTGACCAAGAGAGGGGTTTCCAGGCTGGTGTCACAGCATGGAACAAGGATGGAAAGTCTCGGTGCTTTAGTGTCCTCAAACAAAATTATACACATATAACGTTTTGCTCCTCACCCCAAACCTCATTTTTCCTTTTAATAGCTTCTTCGTGCCTTTTGCTCCCAGCCAGAGGGGAAAGGTCCCCCTTGGCCACCACCACCTCTCTCTGCCCAGCCAGAGCCCATGTACAGCTCGGGGAAAATCTGCTGCGGGAGCAAAGGTTTATTGGAAAGCGTTCTCCTTTGTGCTCATTAAAAAGGGCCCTTTCCCGCAGGCTGTCTTGGCTGTCTCTGTCTGAACGTTTATCTATCGGTAGCACTTTAATAATGGCAAGTAAATGCAGGGAGGATGCCGGATAAAGCCACGCAAAGCCGCCATTTAAATCCTCTTGTGTAAGTTTGATATCCAAAGTGGAAGTACAAATGCCATATAAGTCAATTAAAGCATTAAGTAATCTAATTGTGCTGTGGTCACAAAGTGGCTTAAAGGCTGAGCGCGGCAGTGAATGGTGCGCGAGGTCCCTCCCGCTCCCGCTGCAGCCGTCCCTGCGGCTTTGTGCAGGAGGGCAGGGGGGGGGCTGCTGGGGGGGCGCGGGGGACCCGCACGCAGATAACAATGGGGCACGCCGCCGTGGCAGGGCTGGGTGCTGGCCGTCGCTTTTCTGCCTTCCCCTTTGCGGAGAAACGTTGCCAAGCAGGCACCGGTGCGAGCGGCTGAGCAGAGAGATGCTGGCGAGGCTTGTGCACAGCCCAGGCGGAAGGGCCGCTTCCCACGTGCGTGTGTGTGTGCAAGCGTGCAAAGCCGGGCCCCGGCCACCTTGGAAAGCTGGAATTTGCACAGCTCCCACCCAGGCTTTGTTCCCTGGGCAGGAGCTGTGCTCGATGCACAGGGCTGCGTGGAGCTGCTCGCATTGTCTGCGCTTTACCCCAGCTCTCTTTGTGCTATTAATATGCTAAACACTATTAACATGCTATTAATACTCCACGCATTATAATTATCATGAGTGCCTTAATATGCCATTAACGCTGGCTTTGCAGTGGCCAGCCAGTTCACGGCTTCTGGGCCCAGCAAAATAAAGGGAGCGGGATGGAGGGGCTGGAGCTGCCGGTGGGCTTTCGGAGGTGGAGGTGGGCGTCCCGAGGGTCGCGGGCTGGTGCCGTGGCTGTCGCGTTCTGTTGGGCGACGTGACCGCCCACACTGGCTGCTTTCCTTGATGTCCTTGTGGTTGCTGGCACTTGGGGGTGTTTGCATCGGTGGTGCAAGATTTTTGCGTTGGCTGTGCAAGATTTTTGCATTAGTTGATGCAAGAGGGGGGTCGAGGGGCTTTTCACATGGGAGGTGCATAATTCAGAGCATACGTTTGAAGCTGGGAGGTGCAAAGCGCTCCAGACGGACGTCGTGGCACAGTGGGTTTTGGGTGTAGAGAGGCGCTCGTCCTTCTTTCATTGGTCTCACCTTACCTCTGCCCTGTGTCCCACAGGTCTGTCGAAGATGCACTGGTCACCAGAGCATGCCCAGTCCCTGAACCAGTGGCCGGAGCAGCACCTCGACGTCTCCTCCACCACCTCCTCGCCAGCCCACAAGTCCGACCTGTACCCCAGCACCCGCCAGCGCTTCAACTACGCCTGGGCCAACGACGACATCTCGGCGCTCACCGCCTCCAACCTCCTCAAGAGGTACGCTGAGAAGTACTCAGGGGTGCTGGATGCGCCCTACGAGCGCCCGGCGCTGAGCGGCTACGGGGATGGCGCCTTTGGGCCGGTTAACGGGCAGAAGGGTGACGGGGAGCCCTGGCCCGTGCCACACGGCTCTGACGGCGCCTACCCGCTGACCCCCATCCACGATGGCCTCCCCGGTGCCAAGGCGGTGGTGCCACCCGCCGTCCCCACTGGCAGCGCGCCTCTGGGGCTCGGTGGCTCCCCGGTGGTGTCCGCCAACCTCACCGATCCCATCTACCCCGGGAACTCGTGCGGAGGAGCGGCCGGCTCTGGCGGGCTGGGCTCGTCTCAGGAGTACCCCGCAGGCTACGGCGGCACCTACTTGCCCTCTGGCTACTGCGCCCAGCCCAGCACAGCACTTGCCCCCCCGCACCCGCCCGCCCTGCACGGCTCGGGGCTCCTGCAGCCCACGCACCCTTCATCCGCCCTGGTGCCGGGCTACGGCTCCTCTGGCCCCGTCTACAACTACACCTCGGGCAGCTACGCACCGCAGCCGGGCTACGGGGCCATCCACCCGCCCCATCCCTCTGCCTCCTACCTGCCCTCGGGCATCGCAGCGCCCACCCCGCTCCCGGCCCCGCCGCCTGCTGCCCGCCCGCCCGTGGTGCCGGCGTACAGCTACCAAGGGGCTGGCTTGGCCCCCCTGGCCGTGCCACCCCTGGGCACCGAGGCGGCGGGCGCCCTGAAGAGGAAAGCCTTCGATATCTCCGGCGGGGAGGATGAAGCAGAGGGCAGGTATCGGAAATACAGCTACGAGCAGCCAAAGTCCCCCTACCCCATGTCGGACAATGGCGAGTGCCGAGGCAACGGGTTCCCGAGTGCCGGCAAGCGGCCGGCGGGAGCGGGGAGCACCGAGGAGCACAGCGGCAAGTACGGCGGGCAGCCGATGAAGAGCATGGTCTCGCCGCCCTATGGCACCGGGGAGGCCCCGCTACGGCCAGCGGAGCCCTTCGAGAAGTTCAGCCCCCCCCTCGCCAACGGGGAGCGGGCGGCCGAGCTGGGGCCCCCCTTCCCGCTGCGGCTGCCGCCCAAGGCACCCGTCTTCGGCAGCCCGCCGGTGGAGGAGCAGCCCAAAAACGTCGACCCGCTGGTCTTGGAGCTGGTGAACACCAAGATCGTGGAGCGCGGGCCGCCCGTGCAGTGGACGGACATCGCCGGGCAGGTCTCCGTGAAGGCCGCCATCGAGGAGGAGCTGGTGTGGCCCATCCTGCGGCCCGGCGCCTACACCGGGGCGAGCCGACCGCCCCGCACCATCCTGCTCTTCGGGCCGCGTGGCACGGGGAAGACCCTGCTGAGCCGCTGCATCTCCACCCAGCTGGGCTCCACCCTGCTGAAGCTCAGCGGCACGGCCCTGCTCTCCACCTGGAAAGCCGAAGCCGAGAAGATTCTGCAGACCGTCTTCTTCGTGGCCAAGTGCCGGCAGCCCTCGGTGGTGCTCATCACTGAGGCGGAGTCCCTGCTGGTGGCCCAGGACAGCGGCCAGGCTGGAAACCTCAAGTCCCAGCTCCTCTCCTACCTGGACAACGTAGCTACCTCGGCCGAGCAGAACGTGGTCATCATCGGGACCACCTCGCGGCCCGGCAGCATGGACGAGGCTTCCCACCGGCGCTTCGCCAAGCGCTTCTACATCTCCCCGCCGGACAGCATCGCCCGGCGGCAGATCCTCCACCACGTGCTGGCTCAGCAGGGCTGCTGCCTGAGCGAGCGGGAGATGGCCTCCCTCGTGCAGCACACGGAGAGCTTCTCGGGCGGCGAGCTGATCCAGCTCTGCCAGCACGCCGGGGCCACCACGCTGCACGGCTTGCCGGGCCAGATCCAGCCCACCTCCTACAAGGACTTCGAGAAAGCCTTCTGCAAGGTCCGCCCCGCCACCTCGCAGAAGGAGCTGGACTTGTTCGCCGAGTGGGATAAGATGTACGGGTCCAGGCACTGACGGCGCGGCCCGGGGGGGGACCGGCCGCCGCCTCCCGAACCGCGAGAGACTCCCCGGGAAGACCCGACGACAACCAACGTACCTCTTTCTCATGGTTTCTGATGTGACTGGTTTGGTTCTTCGGTTTTTTGGAAGTAGTCGCTCACTGAACTCAGGATAACCTATTTATTATTCGCCCACCTCCCCGGGCAGCCGCTTCCAGACCAGCGACGCGACGAGCGGGGCCGGGGGCGCGCCGGGATTCGGCTCTCCGCCGATCGATGCAAGAGCCCCGTGCCGATTCGCAGAGGCTCGAGTTTCCATTATTTTTCCTTGTTTCCAACAGAAATGCCCCGGGGCAGCGATGCCCTCGGCCCGGAGGAAGCGGCACGGGGAGGGGGGGAGGCAGGGGGGGGATCGCAGAACCCAGGGGTTTGGAGTAAAATGCTGTAGATTGTTTAATATACTAGACTTCGTTTTTATTTTTGTAAGGTATGTAGTATTTTTTTTGTTTTTCTTTTTAACTACTCAGGAAAAGAATTACCTCAGAAAAAAAAAAAAAAAGAATGTGTTTTTAAAAACTCTTTTTATCTTCTCAGAAAAGGAAAAAGAGATTTGAAGGGTTTGCAGTCTTAGGACAAAGCTGTCTTGTGCATTTGCTTCCAAAAAGGGTGACAGAAAGACGAAAGAAAGAAAAAAAAAACTTGAAGCTGTTACAAAGATGAAAGTTGAATGTATTTTGGGTGCTTTTCACATATATTATGCCATAATTTTATTTTGATTTTTTTTTTTTTCTGTTTCGTTTTGGTTAACATTGTTATTGTAGCGTTTGGTGGAGTAACGTGTCTTCGACGGAAGGAGTGCTAGTGCCGTAGTTTGAGAGCTGTCGCCAGCACCGCTTTTTGGATAAACCTCCGCTCGCCTCCCCCCCCTCCGCGGGCGCAGCCGCTCCCTTTTGGCCTCCGCCACCACCCCATCGGCCTCGCGTAGCCGGGCGGGCTGCCGGGGTTTTTTGGTTCAAAAGTCATTTTTTTTTAGCGCTACGTCTTGGGCTTGGGAGGCAAAGTCCCCCCCCCCGAACCTCAGGGTCTGCGCACGCAGAGCAGGAAAAGCCTCGGCGGGGGCGCGGGGCCGAGCGGCGGCTTTACCCTCCCGGTGCTCAGGATGCCAAAGGAGCCAGATTTTGGGGGGGTTCCCCGATTTTTTTTGCAGTTTCCCACTGAAGCACACGCGTGCAAAGGGCATTACCGGGGAGGCTGGCACCGGGCGGCACGACACGCTGCGCCGGGAGCTGCCTCCTCCCCATCGCCTCCAAAAAGTGGTACTGGGTTCCTGAAGACTTTTTATTATTATTATTATCATATTTGACTTTGTACACTCTCTGTAACCACTTCTACCTCATTTTGCAACATATTGTACATGAAAGTATTTAATTCATGTCTTATTGATGTCTGAAAAAGAAATGCTTTTGAACTGTAATGGTCTACCTCAAGAAATACTGTATTTTAAAAAGAAAAGTATTACACAGTATTAAAGAGATTACATGAAAGCCCTCCTGAGAGCGCGTGGCTCCTTGCATCAGCTCTTGCATCCCCCCACTTTTTCAGCCCCAAGGGGGTGTTGGTGCTGGGGGTAGGGGTGGCTGTGGGATATGAGGGGACAAGGGGGCATTGCAAGGGACGGGAGGGACATGGGGACATTGTGAGGGACATGGGGACATTGCAGGCAAAGGAAGTCCATGGGGGGGGGTCCAGGTGTGCCCCCATCCCTTCATTAGGGAGATGGGGGCCCAGGTGTGCCCCATCCCCTCGTTAGGGGCAGTGCATGGGGGTCCAGGTGTGCCCCATCCCCTCGTTAGGGTGATGGGGGCTCCAGGTGTGCCCCATCCCCTCAGTAAGGGGGTGCAGAGGAGGGGATGCAGAGGACCCTCACCCAAATTCTGGGGGGCTCCTGGACTCAGCAGCCTGCAGGTTTGGCCGTGCTGCTAGCGAAGACTTATCTTCAAATCCCTGCAGGTATGAGCAATGTGGGGCAGCTCTGGGGTCAGGAATTTGGATGGGTTATGGGGAAGGGGTGAGTTTTAACCGTGGGGAAGGGGTGAATTTTAACTGTGGGGCTTTGCTTTCTGAAAAAGTGCTGTTTTCTGCTGCTGCTTTGGGCGTTTTCACGTCTGTAGTGCTTGGTGCTGCCTGGCTGAGGGGCGGTTAGCTTCGGGGTGTCAGTGGGGTTGTAGTGTCTGTGCTGCTTGGGTTTTTGCTGCTGCTGCTGGGTTATGTTGTCTCTCTGTCAGCACCAGGTGGAGTTTTTAGCTTGTTTTAAGCTGGGTAACAGCAAAACACCTGCCTCTGCTGGTGCTGGTGTTGGTTTTGCTGGCTGGAGAGTGTGCTCCAGGGCTGGAGGCTTTTGGAAATGGAAGCTCCTGATTATGGATGGGGACCCGGCATAGCTGGGCAGGCGGGGAGAGTGAGGCAGTTTCCTCCTGAAACTCCATGAGATTGCCATCAAACGAACACGGGCAGCCTCGGAGGGGAAGCTGTGCTTTGATGCTCTCATTAACAGATGCCTTTGTTAATGAACATAAGGGGAAAAGCTGCCTGGGTGCACGCATGTTCCTTTTCCCACGTGCCTCAGTGGGGCTGGCAGGCAGCATCGCTTCTCCCTCCGGGCTCAGTGGCAGTGCCAGGTGAGCAGCCTGGGTTGTGGGGCAGAATTAATTGCACTAATTAGCTGGGTGACACCAGGGTGCCTCAATGGGCAGCGAGGTGAGGAGGTGCGGAGGGGGCTGCGGTGGCGTTCCTGGCCCTTGTCGGTGTCCGTGGAGGTGCGTGGAGCCTTTGTGCTCCGCATCTGTGACAATGAGGCCAGCTCTGGCCTTTTATTGGGACCCCCTGAGGTTACTGTGCTATGAATAAATTATTTGGTAGATGAGCTGCAAGCCTGGAAAATGGGAAGGAGGCTCCTTCCTCCTCCTCCTGCAAAGGGAGGCTCGGTTCTGCCGTTCCCACCTGCTGCGAGCATCTCAAGGCCGAGCGTGTAGAAGCTGATGGCACTTCACGCCTCTGCTTCGTCCAGCCCTGCTGTGCCGGTGGGGTTTGGGGTTTTGCAGTGCTCCCCTCCCCCTGTCCCTCCATGGGCCGTGTTGGGTTTCAGGGGCCTCTTGCTCGGGCAGCAGCCTCTGCTTTTGTTCCTGAGCCCAGCCACGGCCAGCGAAGTGTCTCTGTGCTGGTGAAACCCCCTGGCAGTGGCTGAGCTAGGGGGGGACCCAAAATAGTGCCTTGGGACCCAGCTCAGCTCTCCCCAGAGCATGGAAAGCTCAGCTGGAGGCTGCTTCCAGCTGGGATGTGATGGCAAAGGCGGCCAAGGTGGATGTTTCTTGGCACTGCAGAGCACCGAGATGAATTTGCAGCAGTCCCGACCCCACCATCACCCTCCAGACCTCTCCTTGCTGAAGCTCCTGAAGGAGCTGCGTGGGCTGGACCAGGACATTGAAATCTTGGAGAAATCCGTTCTCCTGCAGCGATTCTTTTCTGATCTTTGCAACAGGATGGAAAACAGCCTCCGCAATGTGTGATTTGCCTCTGTGAGTCTGTGATAGTCCTCGTCCAGTGGCTAAATCCACCTGCGGTGGCAAAGTCAGCTCCTGACCTGTCCCTGCTGTGCCTGAGCCCTGCAGCTTCGAGGACTCGGGGTTGTGATGTCCTCACACACATCGGGGTTGTGATGTCCCGTCACATCGGCCTCACAAGCCTCCACTGAGGGCATCGGTCCTGCTCCTGGGTCCCTGCCTCGTGTGTCACCCCACGCTGGGGCTGTTTGGGGAGAAACACGCGTGTCCTGGGGAAATGGGAGCACTGTCGCGACATGGGTTATGAAGTGTGAGTGCCTGGGGAGGCTGCTGTCGCCAGGGCTGCATTGCCACCTCGTGGTTACGGCTCCTCGGCTGCTCCTGGTGCAAACCCCCCTCGGTTTTTTGGACCCTGCTCCGCTTTCTGCTCCCTCTGGCTGTGGGGTGGAGGGAGGGGAACGTGCCCCGTTTCCAGCCCAGCAGCGCAGTGGGGTTTGCAGGGCTCTGCATCCCCTCACCTGGGAGGGAAATGGCAGCTTCTGCCCTTGTCTTTAGGAGAGGGGCTGAGGCTGGTGGGGGTGTCCTGGCTGAGCCACGGCCAAATCCTCTCTTGAAAAAAGCAGCGGCAAGTTGCTGGGGACAACGGGACCCTGGAACAACCAACCGAGCCAAGTCCTACATCCTCCGAGTGCAAGCGGTGTGCCCTGGGGTGAGGAAGAGGCAGGAAAATGCAGGCTGTCTGTCCTGGATGGACGCACGGACGCTGCTGCAAGTGAGGAAGGTGTCCCAAAGCCCTTTGCAAACAGCACTGGGTTTCCAGCCCTTCCACACAGAATTGGAGAATATCCTGAGTTTTTGGAAGGGCCACCCCAAGGATCATCGCATCCGACTCCTGGCTCCACACAAGAGCACCCCCAAAATAATGTGTTATGGTCTCACGTGGCTGAGAGCGTCATCCAAACACGTGTTGAACTCCAGCAGGCTTTTGGTCCCGCTCTGTTGGGAATTCGGTGCATTTGGTGGCCAAACGAAGTGCTCGGCTGGGCTGAGCGTGGGAAGGCAGAAGGGTTGGAGCTGAGCCGGGCACGGCGCTGCGGACAGGAGATGCTCAGCCCTGGGAGGGACAGGGACAAGGCCCCCACGGTGACAGGGGACACGTCCCTGGAATGTGCCAGGTTGTGAGGTCATCTGGGGGAGCTGTGTTGCTGGGACGTGACCATGTCAAGGGTACCCACAGCGCTCGTCCTGCTCTTGCTGGCGGCAGGCGGCCGGTGCAAGGACACGGTGGCAGACAATGTGGGACGTCACACCATGAGCCGCATCACCGCGCTGCTGTCCCTGTCTGAGTGCCGCCAGCTCCAGGGACAATTGATGGGACCCAAGGAGGAACCGGGGGAGCCCCCGGGGGGCAGCAACCGCCCCCGTGCCCCCTGTGCTCTCTGCCACCGCCCTGGCTGCTCGGAAGCCCTGCGGAGCTGGCTGGAGTCGGCAGGAGAGGGGATGTCCTGGGACCTGCTGGTCCGCAGCCTCCACCAAATTGGGCGCCCCGACATAGCCCGGGAGCTGGGGAAAAACCTGAACCAGGACCGGAGCCTGGAGCTGCGCAGGAACGTGGAGGAGTACGGCCGCACCGTGCAGCACCTCACCTCGCGGCTGCTGCTGCAGGGAGAGCAGCCCGCTGGGGCGCGGGGCAGGAGGGCCCTGGTGGGGGGCCTGGGAGATTTGGGGGAGCTGCGCTTCGAGAGGCGGCCGCCCCCCCCCTATACCCGCAGCCTCCTGGGCTGGGTCAGCTCCGTGGCCTTCGGCATCCTCGGGGGGTTCCTCACCTCCGTCCTCGTCACCCTGGCTGCTGCCTACTCCTGTCACTGGCTGCTGGGCTCAGACACCACTTGAAGCAGGGACATCACCCAAACCAGAGCATCTCCCCGAAGGGGCTGGAGAGAAACCAAGCAGCAATAAAGCCTCGTGGAGAGGCTGAGAGCTGGAGGCTGACTCCGTGTGTTCTCCTTGGCTTGTGTGAGCCCCAAGCATCCTTGGTTTGGGTCCTGTTGGAGCCTCCAGAGCTGTCCACCAGTCCTCCCCAGCAGTGCAGGAGATGTCCCTGGATGTCTGAATGCCCCGTGGCAGGGATGGAGCCAGGCAGAACTCCCTTGGCCATGCCCTGGATGCGCTCTCTGAGCTCCCCATCCTCCTTTCCCTAGTGCCCAGTGGTGCAGCTTGTGCCACGATGCCTGAGAAGGGGATAGGGAAATTGTTCCCTCTCCATGTGGAAATATCCCCAGCCCTGTAGGAATCCCCTCCTGCTGAACTCCAGCAGTTCAGCAACCTGATTCAGGGGATAAGGCTTGAGCTTCTCACCAGATTCAATCCAATTTGGCTTCCCAGGGGGCTGACAGCACTGGCTGTGGAGCACCCCCGAACACCCCGACGTGGCTGCTTCTCCTGGCAGCCTCAGAGTGAGGTTGCAGGTGGGTTATGCCCCGGGAATCTGGGCAGGCGGCACCGCGATGCTCCGGATCCAGCACCCCCCATCCATTGGGCTGCAGAGCTGCTGGGTGCCCCCCAGCACCCAGCCCGGGCAGAGGCAAAGCTCTCTGCCGTGTTATTAAGCTAAACCAGGAGCTGGGATTAATTATTCATGGGAGAGAGGTTAATTATAACACCAATGCCTTGATGCACTATTGCCGTGGAGGTGTTTAGTGCTGCCTGGAGTTGTCCTGAACACTCTTTGCTTTCCTGGAGCTGGGTTTTGGGATGAGCGTGCTCCGGCCATTCAACCTGCAGCCGATGTGGGGGCTTTGGTTGCTTGTTGGGCTCCCTGCTACGCTGGGGCTGGGCTTTTCTCTCCATTTCTTACCCAAGGAACTGCTGCACAGTAACTAAAAATCTTTTGCTTTGGATCTGATTGCTGTAATTAGAGTTTAAATCTTCATTTTGTATCAAGAAACAGATTGCATCAGTCCAACCAACAAGCAGTGGAATACAGTAACGGAGAAGAAAACAGGCCAAATAACACCGACTCTTTTTTTTAAAAAATGAAATTGTATCTCCTGCCCTTTAGAGAGTGCTGTTCCCTGAAGCAGCAGCGCAGTCGGTTCCTGGCACGGGGCTGCTCCTTACAGTAAGCGAAGGTCAGAGCCCAGCGGCCGCCCCGCTCGCGCTGTTACCGGGCTCGGGGGAGCTGCGGGGGCCGGCAGGAGAGGCGGCTTTGCCATCTGCCACGCTGCAGCACGTCGGCCGCAGGAACTGGGGCGTCTGAGGGGGCAGCGTGTGGCATGGGGAGGTGGGGAGCAGAGCTTTGAGGATGCTGCACCCCTGACAGCCTCACCGCAGTGTTTACTCGGGAGGGGTGGCTTTGGGATCCAAGGTGCTTCTGCTTAGGGGTTACGGGTCTGCCCGGAGTGCCGTATGTTTGCACGGGTGGGCTATTGTCCAGAAGCAAGCACACGGTGTTTATGGCAGGATGCTTCCCCTAATGCATTTTAGCACTCGGCCTCCCCAAACGCCTGAATGTGCCCTGCTGAGGTTGGGGTGAGCTCTGTGTCAGGGCTGGGTGGTTTTTGAAACTGTGACATCCCAAAGGAGCTGGGGTGCTTGCTCAAGAGGTTGGATCCCAGCGTGCACCCATCGGCTCAGCCTGCTTCTGTAAAGCCACTGCTGGGGCCCTGCCCCAGCCTGGGCACCAAACCCTGTCTGGTTCCTACACTAGATGTTAGCATGGCCAGGGTGCTGCAGGACTTGTTGCAGAGCCAGGAACAGGCTCTGCACTGCAGCAGCTCAATGCCCGTTCTGCAAACAGCCAGCCTTGAACCCCAAAAGCTCAGCTCCACGTACATCCCTGTATCGCTCTGGCACTGCGTCCCAGGTCAGAACTAGGTCATGTTATTGCTGTTGTCCTTTGCATGCTTTTTGGGATAACTCAGCCCCATCGCTTTGGGAAGGAAGAGGATTTTGCACCTCCTGGTTTCCAGAGCTGCCTGAGCACGGAGGCAAATTTATGTGTTGCTTTCGGGGCACAGGACAGGCATTTACCATGCTTGGCTACATCACGAAGGTAACAGACCGATAGGGCATCCAAGAGAGAGAATGAAACCAAGATGGTCACAGCTTTTTATTGCAAATTCCAAAGTAAAAAGATGTACAGTACAAAGGAACTCAAAGTCCAGACATTGAACTCCCAGCCCGCTGCATTTCCCTGTACTCATTCCTCCTCCCTCCCACCCTTGGCTGGTCCCATCCTCCTCCTTTCTTCCCATAAAGCAGAGAATAAAACCTGGGAGTGCTGGGGGAGCGAGGCTGCCATGGGGACCTCGGACCAACCTGTGAGCAAAGCGAGCAGCAGGGTCTCACCCCGGCGGGGGGAAGCTGCCTCAGCTGGAGCAGTGCTGGCCAAGAAGGGTTTTTGTAGCAGCGTGTTTATGGGCCGGGCTGTTGCTGTGCACACCGTGGTGCCCGTGCTAGCTGCAAGTCTCAGATCGTTACACTTGGTTGCTAATTAAGCCTCACAACACCCCTGTGAGGTAGGTAATGAGATGCCCATTTTACAGATGGGTAAGAGTGGGACCAGAAGGCAGGCGTCCTGCTTCCCTGCACTAAGAGGAGATGAGGTGTCTCTTGCTGGAGACCATGATTACGATATGCAGTGAGCTGGCAAAGGGGAAGTGATTTTTATTTCTTTTTAACTTGACTTGTTTAGAAAACGGTCGTGTAGTTGTCCACGTCGAGGCACAGTGCCTGGCCCTAAAAGTCACGTCTAGGGAATTAATTTGGACCTAGCAGAAGAAATCACTTCAAGGCGCTACCTCAGCTGTTTGTGCAACAACTCAATTCAGATCCTGGCCCCCAGCGAGGTGAGGCGCGGAGCTCGCACACGACTCAGCCCTTCGGTTCCAAAGGTAGACCTGTGCAGTGCAAGGTCTTGATGATCCTTAGGGGTCCCTTCCAACTCAGAATATTCTATGATTCTAATTGCGAGGAGCCAGAGCTGGTGCTGGGCTGGCAGGGTCGATGCAGGCAGATGTTGGCTGCATCCCCGTTCCAGGGCCTTCCAGCACCGCTGAGCAGCAGGACCCCGTGCTCGGGCAGCACGCGGGCTCATGCCCGTGTGGGTTCAGTTCTCACTGCCCAGTCCTTCATCAGCGCACGTGGGACCCTGCTGGATCCACCCTGCTTCTGGAGCAAGCAGGGACCGGGAAGGCGATGGTGTGGCTTTGTAGCAAAGCGCCAAAGCGAGTGGTGCCGTTTGGGGTCCTTGGCACCGTCCTCGGTGCTTGTCCTGCTTGGCTGTGTGGATGCTGCATGGCCAGCGGCATGGGAAGGGCTTGCTGCTGGCTCGAGATCTGTTCTGGCTCCTCATTTTAAGCGACTTTTAGTTCAAACGAGAGGGGTCGTCAGGCTGAGCATTGCAGGATGAAGTCCCCTGGTGCCTGAGCCTGCTGGACGCAGGCAGCAGCAGTGGAGCCGTCCCCTGTGTGTGGGGAGCGCTGCTGCCGGCACCTGTGGGCTCAGCCTGAATGGACGAGGGGCACCACGCTGCCCATGGCCAGGAGCCCTGCGGCCACCAAGCCACCAGTCCCCAGGGATGCTCTGAGCATGGCACAGGACTGGGAGCAAGGGCGAGCCAGGCAGCAGCAGGAGCTGAGACACCAACCTCCCCCCAGCAGCATCCTACTCTGGTCTCTCTTGCACGTCTTCCAACCAAAAAGCAACCAAAAAAAGAAGTGTGGAGGGGAAGGAGAGTGCAACCAGGCAAATAACTGGGACACCGAGACAACCTTACCTTGTACAGTGAAAAGGGTAACGTTTATTTTATTGTCTTTTGGCTTATAGTAACGTAATTCTTAATCATGTTGGGTAAGAACATTATGAGCCACCATGCAATTTCTAATACACTAATCTTCACTATTGATCTTTTACAGCTTTAACTTTTTTTTTTTTTTTTTTTTTTTTTTTGCGGCGGAAAAT
Organism: Heteronetta atricapilla; assembly: GCA_011075105.1. Taxonomy (NCBI): domain Eukaryota; kingdom Metazoa; phylum Chordata; class Aves; order Anseriformes; family Anatidae; genus Heteronetta; species Heteronetta atricapilla. Next base: position 894,664 of record CM021762.1, read on the forward strand.
TAAATAATTCAAACTCGGGTGTGGCCTCTAACATCATGGTTTTATTAATTTTGTTGTTGTTGTTGTTCAACATTGGCTTCTATATTTTAAAAAAAGGTGAACAGGAAAAGTGAATAAAGCAGCTTCAATTGGTATTTCCTTTTTGCCCTTCCCCTCTGCTCTTTTTAGAACACAGTAAGAAATTAACCGAAAAGGGGAATTTTATAAATGGGGGGAGGGAAGAGAGCTACTTGTAGTCTTGACTTCTTGGCTATGCCCCTTTGATTGCCACCACCACCCTCACTTTATGCCCACAACCCTGAATCTGGAGTATAAATTCTGTGTGCGCCTCTGAATTCAGACTTGGGTACGACACCGGTGTCCTTCATGCTTTGGGACCCAAGCTTTCCCTCTGTCCTTGGCTTCACCTAGTGAAGACGTACCGAAATGCAGCTCCGTTATCTTCAGCACCTGTGCTGATGGCGCTGCCTGCCCCGAGCAGCAACCCGAGATGAAGAACAAAGCAAAAACCCCACAAAACTTTTCTCTGGGCAGAAGGATTTGCCTCCGGCCAAAGACCAGGTAAAGAAACTATTCGTTCCTCTTCCTTTTAAAGCCATATGGATTAACGACACCACCGGCCTCTTGCGTTAAATACAGATCTAATGTTTAAAAAAATAAATATATATACAGAGGCTGAAGGGATTTTTTTTGAAAGTAATTGAGTAGCTTGATGGAAGTGCCAGCATGAACGCTAAATGTACCAAGCTTCACCTACGAGTCAATAGCCCAGCTTAAGAACAATTATGAAGTTTAGCCAAATCTTGCATAGAAGTGGTCAACTTATTGCACATTGGAACCCAAAACTGCCTACTCCTGATGTTGCAAAGATCGCTTGCAATAAAGCCGTTTGTTTGTTTAAATCTAATTATTTTTTTTGGAGGATAGGGTTTTTGATTTTTCTTTGGGGGACGTTTACTGGCTATCTCAAGTCTAAGGACAACAGAAAGATATTAAAAAAATAAAAATAAACATGGACAATGGCATAAGCCAGAAGCCATTCTATTATTTTTTGTAGTTCTTTGTATTTACAAAAAGGCATGCTGATAAAATAAAATGATATATTACAGTATTTATAATATTCTCTTAAAAAGTTCAACCACACGTTTCAGCTATTTTTTTTTTTCTTGTGCTGTTTACAATGGAGCCTGTACATATGTATGTTGTCTTTGTTATTATACATCATATCCTAGGAGCGACTGGGGCAAGAGCTGACAGGATAGAAAAGGGTCCTTGCTGTGTGCCCGGGCGCAGCAGAGCTGCTCCCGGCAGGGCGATGGCTGGCCTGCGTGCTGCGAGCGGCTGACTTGGCACGGCTGGCTGCTGCGTGGCTTCCTGCGCTGCGAGCGACTCCTGGAAAAAACGTCTTTGGGGGGGGGAATGAGCTTAGGTCAACCAGGATTCCTCCTGGGTTTGGTGTCTTGGTTTTCCCGCTAGGATGGGCGCCCTTGGTTTTGGTCCACGGTCCGGCACCGCGCTCGCGTGCGGCGCAGCCCGCGTGACGCCTGGCTGGGGTCGGCGCTGACCCCGGCGTCTCCTTGGGGCTGTGGCGCTGCCGACCTACCCTGGGGGGAGACCCGTGCTGGCCCTGAAGAAAAACAGTGCCCGGAGGGGTGGCTGAGAGCTGGCTCAGTCACGAGGACACCGCGAAACGTGCCGGGGGACGGCGGAGAGGCTGGGATCGCTAGGAAAACAGAAATGTTTGACCTTCTCTTCTGTGGCACTATTTACTGCTGCAGCGAGAAGACTAGGCAAGAGGTAGCTCTGATTCCTACCCACCCTGCAGGGCCTTTTTAGTTGCCAGTCCGTGAAAGTGTAAGAAACGGGAAGGAGGCGAAGGCACCTGACGCACGGCTCAACCCCCCCTCCCCGGCACCCCCCAGGCTGGTGCTGGTCCCACCGCCCACGGGCACGCGCTGCCTTTTGCTTCCAACAAAAAGAAAAACTAAACTCATGGCTACAGAAGCAAGGAAAAAAAACACCAAACCCAAACCCGTGCAGCGCTGCAAAAGCCAACGGGGGAGTGGAGGAAGGGGTGGGGGCTGCTGAAAGCTGCCCGGAGCGGGGAGCCTGAGGGCCGTGGGGCAGCGGCGGGCGGTGAGCGATGTCCCCTTCCCCAGGCCTGCTGCAAGCTCCTCACGCCTCTCCCCGTAGAGCTGCCATGCTATGGTCTTTAGCACTTTTATCTCCACAGGGGAAGGAGAAAGAAAGGAGAAAAAGAAAAAAAAAAAAAAAAAAAAAAAAAAAAGGTGGCTACGCTGCAGGATGGAGGCTGACTAATAATTAATATTATGCTAAATATCGCAGGATACAAATTAACTTACTGGCTGGTATTTAAGCCCTAGATTTTGGTTTTTACAGAGCGTAACGAGCCATTCTCAAGGTTTTTTTTCTTTAACATCTCCCCTTGGATGAGGTCCAGAGCAGCATTTAGTTTTGTTATATTTCAGTGTGCAAAAGACGGCTGGATGGGGGGAAAAAGACACGCTGTTAAACATACACACACACGAGTATTTCATCTGCTTGTTTCATTGTTTTTTTTTTCTACTGGCAGGTCTATGAAAGATTGCTAAGAACGGGTAAGTACCGGTGAAGGGCATGATTATTGGTAACGGTTATCTCCAAATACAGTGAACGGTAGTCAGTGGAGTGCCTCGAATTTATGGCTTAACACACTGCTGTGGACAGATTACTGAGTGTCTTGTGGCTTAATGGTTCCTCATGCATGGTTCCTGGTCACGGCATGCCATCATGCAAATCGTTTCTATGCATTGAACGAGCACTTTTAGTTTTGGGGAATCAGCCTGCGCTGGTTGCGGGCTGAAGGTACCCGATTACCCCATCTCCCAAACCAAGTAAAGCCCATGTAGGAAGTAGAATGCAGATAATAAATATCAAATAAACTATGACAATTAATTAAATGGCATGGGCTAAATGGGTGGTTAGGTTCTTTTCTTGTTGTTTTGCTTATTTTCACTTTTTTTTTTATTTTTGCTGCTTAGCTAAATGCAAATCTAATTTTGCATGAACAAACCCCTTAACATCGTGACTTCTGGGTTTTCTTTCAATAATAATCAACAAAATGGGAAAATAAAATCCGTTTTTGGCTGCTTTGGAAAATATATGAATCCCAGCAGCGGGTTTTTGTTTCTGTGTGTGTGTGTTTTATTTTGCTTGTTTGTCCTAAGTTGCATTGACTGATGTGGAACATGCAGTATCCACCTGCCCAAACAATAGAAAATCCATTTTTTTTTTCCTTTTTTGTTTTTAAATGTTTGTTTACAAGGGTCCTTTAAACAGGTGGTAGGTCACTGCTTTAGATGCAACGCTGTCACATAGTAAGCAGACTATGTTTGGTATAAGATCTTCAGGTAAGTGTCTCCACAGCTGTTCTGTATTGATATATTTCATGAAGTTTGTAAACAATCTTTTCACTTGCAAATATTTTTAAATTTGTACAATTCTATTATTTTGTCTCAACACTTGGATTCCCTGACATCTTTTTGTCTTTTCGCTTTTTCTCGTCTTCCTTCCTCTGCCCGTTGTTGTTTCTCCTTCTCAGGTTTAGTCACACTGTCATATGACGGGAGAGATGCCGTGGACGGGGTGCCTTCTTTTTTCTCCCTGTTTGTTCCTCCGTTTTCCAGTTTTGTGGGGACGGGCCTTCGGCTAACAAACCCCCGTCTGGCTAAACGAGCCCTGTAAGCCCTCTGCATAACCACTGCTGAGACTTCTTCCTGCTTACGCCGCAGCGTCGTCGTGATGGGCTCATAAGACACTTTGGAAGGGTTGGATGCCACAAATCTTTCCTCCATCTGTTGTCTCAGTATATCCAGCTCTCCACTGTCCCCCAGGACACGTTTGGTGAAGGCAAACAGGATGTCTAAACAGTGGATCCTGTCTCCACTTACCATAGGCAGGTCCATGGCAATGAGTTCAATGGTGTTGGGTTTGGGGACCCGGAGAGGATGTTCCAAAGCATCAGCAAAGTCCGCGAGCTTGCTGTACTCTATGAACTGCGTGGCATCAGGGTCAAACTTCTCCCAAATCTCGTAGAAAGTTTCAAAGTCATCCTCGCTCAGCGGATCTGCGCTCTCCTCTGTCGCCACGCTGAAGTTCTCCAGGATGATGGCAATGTACATGTTGACCACGATCAGGAAGGAGATGATGATATAACTCACAAAGAAAAAAATCCCCACTGAAGGGTTCCCACAATCCCCCTTAAAACCACTCCCGGGATGTTCCTTGTCTAGATCGCAGTCTGGAGGCCGGTTTAGGATGGGCAGCAGCAGGCCATCCCAGCCAGCCGATGTGGTGATCTGGAACAAGCAGATCATGCTGTTGCCAAAGGTCTCGAAGTTGAACATATCATCTATGCCAGCCTCGTGCTTGACGTAGGCAAAGTTTGACATGCCGAAGATGGAGAAGATGAACATGACCAAGAACAGCAAGAGGCCGATGTTGAACAAGGCGGGCAAAGACATCATTAAGGCAAAAAGCAAGGTGCGGATTCCTTTGGCTCCTTTGATCAAACGCAGGATACGTCCAATACGAGCCAGTCGGATGACTCGGAAGAGCGTGGGTGATACAAAATACTTCTCAATGATTTCAGCCAGAAACATTCCTAAAGAAGAAGGAAAGGGACAAGAGTGACAATGGTGACGTGCAGTCTGCTTCCTCTTCTGAACCTAGGCGAGGGACTGGGAACACAAAACACCTTGATTTTCAAAAGGGGTCTGTGCTTATGAGGCCTCACTTTCAGGCATCTGAGTCTTGGGTAGCTGCTCAGGCTCCCCAGCCAGCTCCCCAGTAAGAGGTACAGCTGCAGAGTGATTAATTCCACCTGTGTAAGGATGGATGAGCTGTTTCTTGGAGGTGTTGTGCTGCCAGACAACACATTCAGGTTATGGGCTCTGTTTTGAAGATGCTTAAACACATGTAAGACAAATCTTATTTCAAGCAGCAGCCAAATCTTGATTTCAGTTTTATGCTGCAGGACAGCCTAAGTTCTAATTTTGTTTTGTCAGTATGCCTGGGCACAGCTGCGTCCAGCCAGGTCTTTAAGCAACCCCTGTAGTATCTGTGAGGTTTCATGTGTTTTCCAGATTTGCTGCTAAAACCAAAAACCTGTTGGAGGAAACTGATTGATTCAACATTCAACTGAACCGAAAACAAGAGTGCAAATCACATGCTGATGTAGGAAGCACTGCAATGCTATTTTCAGTGGTTAGTAAGCATTATAACATTCCAACGAGGTGAGTAAAATTTCTGTTTTTAAAGACAGGGAGAGTAATTGTCAAGTGTTTTACTCCATACAACTGGAAATGAATGCCAGAATAGAGGGAGGAAGGTGCATGAGTCAGGAATTAAGCTGCCAAACTCTGCCATAGTCTCTTCACATGGCTAAAAAGAGAAGCCACAAGTCCTGGTACCTATACATCCTCTTCAACAACAAGAATGAGCCTTACTCTGCAAACACTAGGAAAAACAGCCTAGCCCTCAGAGCCTTCTAAGTTGCGTTGTACTTACCCACGATGGATAGAATCACAACCACGAAGTCAAAAATGTTCCACCCGATGGTGAAATAATAGTGCCGCAAGGCGAACATCTTCAGCACACACTCACAGGTGAAGAAGATGACGAACACCAGGTTGATCCAGTAAAGGATGTCCTCCATCTGCTTGCTCTGTGTGTCTGTCTCCACCATCATGGTCACCATGTTGAGGCAGATGAGCATCATGATGACTATATCAAAAGCTTGCTGAGTTACAAAGTCAAAGACAGCTCCCTGAATACGGTTCTGTGCAAAGGGGGAGAGACAATGATCCAAACAGGTTTGAACACAAAATCTACTGTTAGTCAGCAAGTTGTCTTCCTCTTGGTAACAATGTGCATGAGGACATAGTTTTTCAGAATCCTTAAAGGCTTTCAAGGCACCCTCTTGCCACAAATCAATTTGTTTATGGGAAAGGTAGCAAAATGCTACTATTTATATCGAAAATGGACAACCACAACCCTACTACCAGCGTGTATCTCGCTCTTTGGTGGGAGCAAAGGCAGAGCGATGCAATTTCATTCACAGCTGGAGAAAGCCGCCAGGTTCCCCCTTGCAGTGGTGGCTCCGACTGCAGGGTACATGAACTAACATCACTTATTTTGCATCCTGGCAGTGATCAGGCAGACGAGCGGGATGACTTTTCCATAGCATTACTTAAGAGACTCACCATACAAAGCCTTTCACAAGGCCTGGAAACGTGTTTAGGTCTCGATCAACATCACCCACATGGCTGGCTGACTGTCCAGGACCCTGCTCACTAATGCCAGGCAGCCTCCCCCTCTCTATGTATAGCCTCAGCCACAGCATTTTCAGATTGTTTTCTTGATTCAAGTGAGCCAGCTGACTACCATCAACCACAGCTGTAGCATTTTAGCCTTTCTCGGACCATACCTGGATTATGACAAGAACATGGTGATGTGCACTCCAGCCTGAGTTAGAACAAAGGCTGCTTTTGGAGCTGAAACTCCTTTGAAAGTCTGTTCTGCAGTTCCCTTTATAACATACTCACCAGAGGTCGGGGAATAGGTTTTTGAGGTTTCTTTGAGCCCAGTTTTTTCATGGCATTGTAGTACTTCTTTTGTTCTTCTGTCATGAAAATATCTTGACCTCCAAAGTAAAGGGGCAAAGGAAAACTGGTTACAATCAGCTCATGCACCAGAAAGGAAAGGAATAACATGCTAACTAAGTCATGAGGATACCTGCCATATGGGAAGTTGGTGGCAGCTATTTTAGACAGAAATAACTTATACTAATGCCCAAGATGTACTGATTTTCCTTTAAAGAAAATGGAATATTTTTTTCCTATGAATAACCCACTTTATTCCGCTATATCCTTCCCCTTCCTCTCTATCTCATTTCTGATAAAGAGGCAGCAGAGATGTCAGTTTTTTTTTTTTTTAAATGGAGGCCATTGAGCAGGTATTCCATACACACAAATCCTTAGCTTGACTTCCAAAGAAGATAAGCACTATTAGAGATCGAAAACGACAGTGGCAAGGAGGACATCTTACTTCCAGTCTATGTATTTCAGTCAAGGAAAAGCAAATAAGGAAATAAACAAACAAAAAACAGAAATGCATGCGGATTTATTCTAGGGAAAAGTTCCAATCTAGCTAGAGTTTTACATAAAGCTTTGGGTCACCTCGTACTCTCTGAGCCTGTTCTTCTAGTTCCAGTGGGAATTGTGGCAGGAGCTCAAGGTCCTGGGCCTTAATACGCAGAAAAACCCCACTGGCTTGAATTATCAACATTCCTCAAATGGGTCTCAGCTCCCCTACTATTAAGCAAATACTTATCTTTTTCTTTTGTTGATTGAAGTTGTCAATGATGACACCAATGAACAGATTCAGGGTGAAAAAGGAGCCGAAGATGATGAAGATAACAAAATATATGTACATGTAAATGTTGTCCTCATACTTGGGTTGCTCTTCTTGCTGCAAGGGAGAAGAGAAATAAACGACATTGCAAAGACATCATACAAGTACATTCAAAATGAGATCTTGTTTCTTTAAAAGTTTTCTTTTTGTCTAAAGACAGCTTTCTTGTAACTTTCTACACCTTTTTAACTGTAATTCTGTGCTGAGGGAAGGTCCCCATTCTTTTCCACAGCACCCTACCTCCCACCTGTCTCAGAAGCACAGCTCAGCATCAGCCAGGATGAGGTCAGTGCTCCTGTATTAGGCATACACAGTATATAGTAATTTGTAAATCACAAAGGAAATGATCACTTTAATGACAAGCACTGTCAAAGTGAAGACAGCGTTCTTTCTTTTGAAGCGGGGAGTATAAATCCATCGGTTTATCAAAAAGGGAAAAATACTTTCACGCTGTCTTAACACTGTCGTGCTGTTTGCTTCCAGCTTTGCACCCAGTTGTAAGACAAGAAAAATCCATTCAAAACTATTTTCTTACAAGACCAAGGAAAGAGAATAAAAATAAGAAAAAAGGAAGTATTTGCATGGTTCCAGCATTTCAGAACAAGAATAGTGCCTGAAGAGAGAGCTCCAACATAGAGAGAATATCAAAAAAATCAGTCTTGTTGATGGTACTTGTCTTGTTGGGTACTTGTTGATGAAGTGATGAAGGTTCATTGAGAATCTTCTGGCTAATTCCCCCCATAATATATTCTGATGATGAAATACATAGCTTCATTGTATTCCTTTTTTCTAGTCCACCAGGAGTTTTCCTGCCTCTAAAACAACCAGGGGACTGCCCTTTTGGGGATTTGCTTGAGCATCTTTTATCTCACCGCAGCAGCAGCAGCAAATGAGAAGTCACAACATGAAATGTGTTGCATAAGCATAGTTCTACAACTTTTACTGTTGAGTTTAAGCAAAATAGCAGTGTGAACTACTGGAAGGTGAGCTTCTGAGTGGTCATGCACTTTACCTTTCTGGAATCTACTGCTGCGTACATGATGTCCATCCAGCCCTTGAAAGTAGCCTAGCAAAGAAAACACACGTTCTCTTAGAAATCACCTGAAGTAAAGATGAACAAGCCTGCTTTGTGCCAGCTATGTCATGGATTCCCTGGCCCCTGTCACCTCCCTTTATAAGTAACTTTAATATTACTTAAATATTTATCTTTTCACTTAATCTAAATGTGCAGGTTTACTGTCAGCTCGTGGAGGATTTGGTAGGCTCTTTTAAAGATTGGAGCTGGGGCCACCTGCTGTGCTGGGAGCCCCACATCAGGCAAAGGGATGGAAGCTAAAATGGGGATTTTTCTTCCAGAACCAAACCTGGGTGGATTTATTTAGTGGGATGCTGTATTTCATGGAGAGAGGGAAGCAGTCCAAATGCAGAGAGCACATTAGACAAATCTTGGGTTTCCCACTATTAGGAAGGCAGTGAAGGCAAAACTTACAACTTGCAGGAGAGCCAGGTATCCTGCCCCAACGTTGTCGAAGTTAATTTTCACATTCTTCCATCGAATCTCAGTGGAGTTGGGTGGCATCAGGGCTTCGCAGTCTGTCTTGTTGTTAACAATATCTATTTCAAAGCGCTCCTCGGATGTTTCATTAAAGCAGTAATGATATTTCCCGGCAAACAGGTTAACCCCCATAATGCTGAAAATCAGCCAGAAGATAAGGCAGACCAACAACACATTCATAATGGAAGGGATAGCGCCAACCAAGGCATTGACAACCACCTGTGTTGGAAGGGGTGGGAAAAAGTTTCAGTACAAAACACGAGGCAGGAGACAGCAAGCATTAATACAGCTCTTTTTGGGGAGGGGAATAGGAGGTAAGGCCACTGACAGATCTGTGGCATTTACTCCACGCAGAAGTTGGCAGTGAACTTATTCCAAGCGGTAGAAAATTCAGCTTAAAAGCCACCTACGGAAGCTCTGTTTTTAAAATAAAACAGGCCGCCTAATTAGATTTGCTGGGTTTGGTTTTGGATTTGTTACTTCTTTGGGTAAACAACAATTATTTTAAATCATTTTAGTTGCCAAAAGGGAGAGGGGGTATTACTGAGTGAGGCTCAAACTCTCTTCTCGGTCTCAAATAGGCTCCTAACTACAATTTTCTCAGAGCCAAGCCTGAGGATGCTTTTGCTCGCGGATTTGATGGGTCTTAGCAGCCAGTGGCCCTTACGGCCATTCCCCACTTTCAAACAAGGCTGTTATCACTTCGGCGCCTGCCTCCTGCTCCCACCGAGGTCACCAGCAAACTGCGTGACGCTGACTTCGATGGGAACGGGACCAAGCCCCGAATTGCTCTGTTAGGACTAAGCAGCGAGTTGCTGTAAACATCAAGATCATATTGGTGACTAAGCAAGGCCAATCATGTTGTCTCAGGCAGACAGCTGAGCATGCAGCTATGCAGGCTCAAGAAGACAGAAAAGCCATGTTCCTTCCTCCAAACTGCAGCAAACACGGCAGGGAGTGGGAATGGATTTGGTCAGAGCTTGTGTCTTCCACCATCTCCTAATTTTAGTGCTCACGGTTTGGGAGCACCGTGTCCCTAAGCATCCCCGGCCAACCCATGACAAAATTTAAGCTACCAGACTTTTAATAGAGTTAGGTCAGCAGGATATTAAATCTTTGATGATGATCTCCTAATTTAGATTCCTTTAATAGACGAACGGCAGCTAAAGTGTTTTTACCCCTGCACCTTAGCTTTGAAAGACTTCTCGACACAGTGCGATCCAGGAGCCCTCAGACAGCAGCACCTGAGCCACTGCTGGCCCTGCCACTGCTCCTGGCCACGGCCGGGCGTCCTCTCTCCTTGTACAGGATCTGTTTGTTGGATGCAATCGCCACGCGTGTGCTAAGCTCCGCAGCAAGCGCCTGTCCTCCATCCTAGTAAGCATGAAGGGAAACTGAAGAAAGCAGTGATCTAGGCAATGAACAGCATTGCAGCAATTAGGAAATGACATCCTGAACTCATCGCTGTGTCCACAGGGAGTTCTAAAGGCAAAGATTTGAGGCAGGCCCTGCGGACAGGCTCTGTACGTAACAATGCCTTTGCTTGCATTCTTCCTTCATCCAAATAGGATGCTTGGCTGCTGCACACTGACACAACAGCAGCACGCCTTTTTGTTCTAAAATCCTTCAGCTATCGGCATCCTGGTCTATTCCAGCCCGTCACAAGAAGCAAAAGAAGTGTTATATCCTCCTGAAATATGGTCACTTACAGGACGTTGAATTTATCCAGCATTCCAAAAGATCCGAGCGAAGGAACATGGCTTTTGTGTGCAGACTGTACATTGGCAATTGACAAAAATGCATGCATGTTTCATAGCATTACTGTCAAACTTCCTGAATAATTTAAGAGCAGAGCAAGCTCTTTAAAATGCAGATTACTATGGAGTAGAGAAAAGCAAAGAACTACATTTTACGTTTCCTTTGCAAAGGCATTTCAAATCTCTATTCTCTGGCTTAGAAGAATTGTTCTGGTTGTACAGGGCAGCAACACTTGTCTTAAAGTCAAAATAAAGGAAAAATAATTGGGTTTAGGTAACTAACAGGGTCACTGATTAGCAGTCATAATTCTGGATCAATTTTGCTGTCAGGAAAATCCCCCGCTTTAAGCACCAGAATTTCCTGACTGTGTATTATAAATCACAGCTTCTCTCCAGCACGGCTTTCAAATAGCTTTTAATACCTACACACTTAGTGCTGGGTCTTTTCCTTTGTGATCACACTACCCTTTTCCTGACACTCACAGAAACGACTGTGTAGCAATACACTAGCAAAAACGACCACGTGCTTTAGCGGCACTGAAATTAATTAGAGCTGCGCTGATAACCTGCCAGGGGCAAAACAATTCCACCTCGAGAAAATTGGTCCAGGTGCACACTCAGCCTGCTGCCCCAGCATTATTGGTCTGGGGAGAGATTTGTATCAAGGAAAAGGGACTCAGGTGCCCAACAGGGCGACAAAGCTCGGGTTGAGGAGGGGACAAGGAGCAGGACACAGCCGGCAAAAGCTCTAGCTTCGTGCCGATGGAAGAATTGTCGTCCTTTGGTACCCTATTACATAATGAAGTTTAGCATTAAGCTAACAGAGCCTGACACAAAATAAAGAATAAGGTATCAGGGAAGAACCAATCCTCTTCAGACTTATTATTATATCATTTGCTTCTACCACTTCCTACAGAATCTGAGAATTTCTGATTAGTTTGTGGCCTATTTCATGCTGCACTTTGCACTCAATTACGTTACAGCAAATCCAAAGGAAATCAGAATGATCCAGGGGGAATCACTCCAGTCAGACCCTGCAGTAAAACTGCAAATGCAATTTCTTATTTTAATATATATATGTGTGTAATATAATCTTATCTCTTGTAATATCTCCAGTTGTGAGCTAACTGGGATTTAGCAAAAAGACCTAAATTATTGTTCTAAGAACAAGTGGGAAACCCATTCACATGACATACCCTCTACTTACAGTGTAACACTGTTTTTTTTTTGCATATTCTTAGGAGACTATTTCAATCCCAAATGGAAAAAAAAAACGCACCCAAATACTGAATATTAGTGGCAAAGTAACACGACACTGAAATAATTTCAAACCCCCAAGACAGTGGTGCTGTCTAAGAATTTGAGGAAAGCTTGTTAAGTTCAATGCTTTGCTTGTGCTTCGTTGCTAGTGTCACAGTGACAGGACAGGGGACCGTCAAAGCATGGTAAAGGGGAGGGAGTGGAAAGGAAAAGCTTCACTACCAGACAAGGCTTCCAGTCACCACCAGACTGGACCGAGAACAACAAGGTGCAACAAGAGGAATTAAACCAAAGCCTTTTTTTTTTTTTTTTTCCAAACAGCCGAGCTCTCCACCGGTCCCTTCCTGAAGGCCTGGGTTATCCAAGAAAGGAAGCAGCCTTTTACCCCCATGCAGGCAGATTGGATTTTTTTTAAAACCCCCTCAGATTCTTTCGATCGAATTCTAGCAGCGCCCAACACCGGGAGGGGAGTGGAGACCCTGAGGTGGTTCAAATTCTGCTTCTTTGCACCTGGTGATTCTCCCTAGATAGAAGAGGTACAGCTGAGAAGCCCCCTCGGATGCTAGAGGTCAAAGCCAGGCTAAATGAGAACAGCCAAGTGTTAACATATTCTACAAATGGCATGTGGCTTGGGCCGGTAATTAATGTAATGAGGCAGCTGGATGCATCTCCCTTTCTTAAGAGGGGAGTGTGCAGCAGTGGGCAGGGTGAGGGGACATCGACGGTAAGGGTGATCGAGTCAGCAGCTGCATCATGGTTCTGTTGGGCATTTGTCTTTCCACCAGTTTGATCAGTTCTAGCATGCTTAAAAAAAACCGCTCCACGGGCATGCAGAAGGATCAGCTGCTAATGGCATCTTACCCTCATCCCCTCAAATCGGGACAACGCTCTTAAAGGCCTCAAAGCTCTTAGTGTCCTAAGGGACTTTATGGCACCTAGTTCCGAGTAGCCCAGGGCATTAGCTACAAGGCTGACTAAAGAGACCTACACAGAAAATAGAAAAAAAGAAAAGGAAAGAAAAGGAAAGAAAGAAAGAAAAAAAAAAGAAAAAGAAGAAAAAAAAGAAAAAAAAAAGGTTCCAGACTGTTAGAACAAATCCCCTAGCACTGATTGCCCAGCCCCGGCTGCCAGCCTGGGCGGCCCCCATAGATAAATACCGAAGACATGACACCAGCTGCCTACTTCACTTGACTGAAACGACCTGGAAGGAAATAATGCGGTTGAGAAAGGCATAAGAAAAGAACATAGGGGAAAGATAAGTGAAAGAGAGGCAGAGACACACAGACGGAGAAGGGGGCTGTCGGAAGGAAGAGCCCAAACGGATGACAAAAACCTTACCCTCGCCCTTTACTGTCTGCAGGATCCCAGCGGCTCCCATTAAATTAAGCCAGACAAATTTTAAAGGTACCTATGAGAAAGAATACAGATAAATACACACACTGCACAACCTGCGCTCAACTCGTACAGCAAGCCACCTTGCTCACGCTGAGCGGCAGCGATTCCTCCACGGCAATGGCCTTCGGGGACAGGACGCGTGCCTGAGAGTCTGCTCCGGTCACAACACCTCTGGAAAGCGTGAACACCGAGCCCAGAGTGAGGGGTCAGCCTCTAGGGCAGCTGAGCCCAGCTCGTCTTGCCTTAAAACCCAAGAGCAGGGTGTGTGTTTTCTGCTTGTACCAGAGCAGCTGCCTGCTTGAAGCTGCAGTGACGTTTGTGAGCATCTTTGAGGGACAGTTAGGTGAGACAAGCGCATCTTACCGATGGGCAAACCACAGCAATTAGTGGTTGCTCAGGCTCAAACACCAAAATTATGACAAAGCTGGGGCCAGGTTTCTTTATACCAGCTTTCAATGCTGTAACCACAAAGACAACCTGTTTTCTTTAGCAGCCTGGAATCAGTTTTAGGCTCGACGCTTGCAAATTACCGAATATCCGTAGCCTGCTGGGACCACGGGCAGCCCAGTGTCCCGCAGGATTAACCAAAAGCTTGAAAGCACAGGGCCATCTACTTTTTGAACTGGCACGTGCATTTAGGGCAGTAGTCCAATTGCCACGTGAGCCAATGGAAAACTCTTTGGATTAGATGACACAAGACTTGGCCATATGTAAATATTATCTACGGGCACCATTTCATCAGCATCCCACTATCTTCCATTTTTGCTTAGTATCACAGTACAGACACAGATAAGAACAGATAAGTCAACCTTGTTTTAAAGAAAAAAAAAAAAAGACATCAATATACAGTAACAAATAATGGAAAAACATGAGACCTCCTACAACAGGTGTGGGCTTTTTGTTTTGTTTAAATCTTAATTCCCTGAATAGGACACTTCCTATTTATCCTTCTTTTTTTTTAAAAAAAATAAAATACTAACATGAAATTAATTACAGGGATGGTCTTTATAAAACCACATATATTCCAGGAAAATTTCAGGACCAGATTTCAAATGGACAAACATGCCGAGGAATTTCTGTTCTCTGTTCTGGACTTCCTTCCTCAGTTGTGACGATCCCTTTCTCCCCTGATATACGAGAGACAAAACCAGTGACCCAGATGCAAAGCTACATTTGCATAGTCTGGTCTAAAGAACCATCTTTGGGTCTTACAGGTAGCAAAAGACTCTTACCCTCTGCGGGCCAAGCACATATTTCCTCATCCACCATCAGTACATGATCTCTACCCATCACAGCTTTCCAAGAACAGCTAACGCTGCCCAGGCAGCAGCATAGGAACATGCTTTCAGTCTCTTTGGCAGATGGATGTTTGGAAGAATTACAAAACTTGCTTGTGGTTGCAGGACACAGTTACCACCTTATTTAACTGCTTGCGCATGTGCTTAATGCTTTTTTCTGTCTTCAGATTTGCACCAAAGTAAGTGCACAAAATAAATGCCACAATATATGGCAATATGGCTCGTCGTTTTTTTCCATGCAGCTTTTTTTTTTTTTTTGGATTTTCAAGTTAGACTGATGAAAAAAAAATATGCCAGGGCATCCCCAAGGTTTAAAACAAAGCCCTTTTGAAACAAACCCAGCCTGCCAGGAAAGGGACCAAGGGCACTGCAACGCTGGTACACTCCTGGTGCCCTGAAGTTTACCTATTTCAAAGATGAGATTTGAAAGAATGGACACTGTTTGAAACACTGGGGTTGCACAGAATTCGAGGACATGCAAATTATGCTGGAAACAAGCAGAACGGAAAGTCTTACAAGGAATCACCTGCAGGACAGACTAATGGTGAGACCTCGGTCTCAGGCAGGGCTGCACAAGCAGCAGCAGCAATTGGCAGAAGCTCAAATCAACCTGGCCCACGAAGCAAAAGTTTCAGTCAACTTTGAGGAGGACAGTTACAGACAGGCACAACATCTATAGGATTTTGGTGGAATCCTGCAGCCTATCAGGATTCAGTTCCCAAATTTTGAAATACTCGTGGCATTTGGAGGTGCAGGCTACGAGGTCCATATACACAGCGTGCATGTGGAACTGCAGCATTTTATTCCCTAAATACAATACAAGGTACAGGCTTCACTGAGTCCTCACTTTTAGAGCTTCTTCCCTTTAGGATAATGCCTCGTTCCTGAGTGTGAACCTAACAAAACGGCAGGAAAATGTCTAAAGGCTGTTTCAGCTTTCATTGGGTCTTTTCAGTATTATTCCCTTGGGACACTCCAACAGAAGACACAGCAGGCACCGATGTCAGACAAAAGGAATCCCAGATTGACTGAAAAGCAGAAGCCTTCATTATTACCCAGAAAAAGACTTTGTCTTCATAAATACACCCAGCAAGCTTTGGGAATCAGAGGAGGAGAGTTATTTGACAATGCTATCAAACCTGAAAAATAACATTCAAGAGCGTTGTTATGATGCAAAGGCTTATTCTCTGTTAGTTACGGCTGCCATCACGTGACTTCACTCAACCCCCATCTACATCACATTAGAAAACTTGGAAAAAAAATGTTTAACAGTTACAGGATACTACACAGAGGTGAGACTTTGTTGAGTAATATTCAGCCTCGGTTCATTATTTTAACATCAACTTATTCTATAGCTTTTGCATCTCTAGTTCTCATTTCAGATTTTTCTGCAGACAAAAATGTGCAACTTTCCCATCTATGATACCAAGCAAAGAGAGCAATTTCTCCTAAAGTAGTATAAATTCAGGTTCCTCACATTTATCACACTGGTGCTGCACTTGTTCATTTCCTGTCAATGTGACCAGGTATTTTAGAAGACAAGGAAACTTTTGTTGCTTAGCTGCTGGTCTTCTTTTTAATACAGTACCCCAAAGAATTTCACTTTCTGAAACACTCTCCTCAAAGTGGTGCGGAAGAATAGGTGGTAGCTAGCATTAGTTTTCATGTCAGCATTTGTACTTCATCTTAAGGCAGTGAAAGAGATATTTTCAGAAAAGAAGAGTTACTTCTTCAAGATGTGTGTTAGCAGGAAAGGTGTTAAGGGGATCAGAGAGGACTTTTTAAAGAAATATATACATAATATATATATATATATATATATATAAGTCAGTTTTCCACAGGAAATGTAGACATCTTGAGTCACTTCTGCCCCTGAATTCCAAGGATAGTTCCTCCACCTACTCAGAAATATTTCCAGAGTGATAATGTCGCTGAACAGCAACTTGGCATAAGTGAATCATATTCAAAATGTTCCTTTTCTCCCAACAAGAGGCTTGGAATTTTTTTTTTCTTTATACTTTCTCTTGGGGCACTCACTAGGATGCTTCTTCACAACTGGATGTGATGAACTGTTTTAATCCAAGCACTTGGGATCCTAAAATTCCCCCCACCTTCTCCAAATTTTTAGGACTTCAGTTCCTGCTTGGAAGACTTTGCCTCAGCAAACTCCGTTTCTTAACAATGCAAGCAAAGGACTAGAGAAAGGAGGTGTCACCTAGGAATACCACGTCTGCACCAGTCAGGAGCTCAACATGCCAGCAGGCCTCTTAGAAACAGTTTCACAAGAGCAAAAAAGCCAAGGGCTGGAAAACCCAGGTGTATTTCTGCAGGCTCATTAGAACCTGCAGAGCAGAAATCCACAGTTGCATAGGAAATGCCAGCAAAATTCAAAGGGGTCAAAGTTTTTTTCCTCCATTGTGCTTTGGAAACTTACAGATACCTGTGTGTGAATCCTCATCAAATACATGATTCAGTTAGGACATTTCTCAGGAGAAAACATTACCCCAGCGTTCTCCTAACTAACATTTTTTTCCAAATAGAAATAATGGGGAGAGGATACATACAGCCACAATGAGGAAATCCAGCCAGCACCAGGCATTAGTGAAGAACTTGACGAATCCGTAGGCGCACCATTTCAGCAACATCTCCAGAATGAAAATGTAAGTGAAGACCTTGTCCGCATACTCCAGGATGGTCCGGATGGTTTTCCTCTGTTCTATGTAAATATCCTCAAAAGCCTGGGAAATAACCAGGTACCCTTGTCATTACATTGGAGTTGTTCCACAGTTCAATGTGGTAATCCAGAAGGTTATTCAAACAACACTGAGAGGAGCAGGGGAATTACATTTCTTACACAGTGCAATTTATGTTATACTAGTTGTACAAATACAACACCAAAACAAACAAACTCTCCTGAATAAATAACCCTAAATAACCCTACAAAGCTAGCTTTACACAAGAACGTTTCTGCCTTTTTGCCTTTTAGGGATCTGAGTAAAATCCTTTATCTCTAAGTGCTCAGCACTCAGTATCACTCCAGTAACATACAGACAGCTTTTTATCTGCTGCTTGGCACTCAACAAACCCAAACTGGCTAAGTTCCTTGGAAATCACACTGTTACTAATTATGAAAAAGTATGCATGTAAAAAATGCCCGGCTATTGCTGTGGGATACTAATTGTTGTGGATTTCTGTCCACTTGTGGGTAACACGCTGTGGTTGTTTGCTGTATAACCCTCTGTGTGAAAACAGACAAACACACAGTGAGTATTTGTATCTGTGTAACATCAGGAGCTCAAGAAGCTCTGCAAAGATGAGAAAGTGAAGAAAGGGAAGCGTAATTAACCCTGTTTGGTAAAGTGGACATGAGAGACAGATACAAGTTGATTGTCCAAAATCATCACGTTTCTAGTCAAACTACCATCAGAACCCAGATTTCCAGGATTTTTGTCTTCATTCTTAAATTAAACAATACAAACTCATCAAGAAGTGCTTCTGTACAGTACCTACCACAAAGGAGCTGTGTGGTTTTCCAAGTAAGAATCATCATAACTTTATATTTCACCCCATTTCCTATACAGTTTTCCCAAGTACACGTCCCTAGTTTAACACCACTGGGCTACAAGTATTTCTGTGTTTTACTTACCAGAGCACCACTGCTCAGTAGGATCATAAAGATGATGAAAGTCTCAAACCAGTTATGTTCCACTATCAGAAAGCATGTCTTCCTCAAGGTCCACCAAGACTTTCCCAGCCCTTCCTCAATATTGACCTGACAACATTTACAGCGCTGCATGCAACCTGGAATGGGCATAGTGCACAAAGGAATATGAGCCCCAGATTTTGTCAGGTAACAGATAAGAAAATGGAAGAATGACAAATTATCAGTGCCAAGAAGTGATTTAGATGCCAATAATATTAAGCAGGCTGAGTTTCAGTTTAAATGCTGTATATTACTGAGTTTTTATGATTACTTTCACCATTTCTGTATCTGGGCACCTGATTCAGGAACAGATTAAGCTAGTTATATTTGGTGAGGTATCCATGCACTTGACAGGACAGGAATGGAGAACTTGCTGACAAAATAACCTTGAACCATTTAAAATATGCTTGCCATGGGAATACTTGTAATGGATCAGTTGCTGAAAGACATTGAGGCCATGACAGAAGGGGGGGAAGGGGAAAAAAAGAAAAGAAGAAAAAAAGCAGCAGATTTCTCTACTTCTAAGTACTTAAGGCATTAACTGTACAAAAAATCAACCTTCACTACTGCTAGGTCATCTAGATCCTTGCAATGGCAACTACATTTCCAAGGCCTTCACCTTGCAAATTCTTCTAGATCAGTTTACCTGTGATGCAGAGTCCAAGAAGACTCTCAAAACAAGCTAAAAATACCCAGCCCCAGTCCAGACTCACACCTAACCTTAAGGTAAGCTTCCAGTAGACACAGGGCCCAGTAACAGTTCAGAGGCTTCTTTCTACACTCCACTTACCTTCTGTGAAACATGCATCTGGGTCCAGATACTCCTCTGGTGCCTCCACAGGGACTTCTTCCACCTCAGGTTTAATATCAATGGTGCTACCTTCAGAGGAGCTGGTATCATCCAGTTTCTTGAACACAAAACAAAGACCATACCAACCTACAGTTATTTCCCACCAAATATCAAACCTCGTGATGACTCAGCAATTCATTCACCATACTTACTATAAAGAAAGTTGTTTCCTCACTTCACCTCATAAACAACCTGACCCAGCTCACATCTCACATTAACAGGACAGACAGACAGCTTTATTCATTTGGTCTCTTTAATCTTATATCTAAATTTACTAGGTGAATGTAGAAGTATGGGTGGCTCTCCATAAAGCAGCTAGCACGAGTGGCTTCTGCCTTGGATGCAAAGACAATATTACTATACAAACAGAAGTGTTGTGCTGGAACTATCCAGTTCTCCCTCCCAAGATGCTGCAAGGTGTTCACAAGTCAAATGACTACAATGCATCATTAACATTACATCCTACCTCTTTGCTGCCATCTGGGTCCGTATCACTGCTGAAATCTTCTGTGTTGAGATTTTCAAAATCCGATTCTCCTACAGCAATAGGTACCCGGACAGTGAGATTGGGGTTATTGATGAAGGACATGTGATCTTCATCTATTATGTACTTCTCCACGCTGCTCCCAATTCCACTTGTCGTGCCATTGCCATTCTTCTGATAGTCAATGTCTCTGTTGATATCAGCCCCTGTGTGGTTAGCGATGCAGTTCACCTTCTTGTCATACAATTCATCCAAGGGTTTGACCTCATCTCCCCCTCTCTGCTTGAAATGAGTGTGCATGAATTCACGCACTTTTGCCTTGGTCCATGCAATGCCCTTCTTGATGCGAATGACAGAAATCTGCAGGTTGTTCATCTCCCCATCATCATCTGTGGCTGCCAGGTTGTCTGCGCTGAAGGAGCTCAGTAGCAAGGCCAAGAATAGGTTCAGCACCTGAAGGAGAAGAGGTCACACTTGGCAGAGCTCTGACTGCTGACACACAAGGGTAATATTTGCAAAGCTGAGTCCGACTATCCGGCCACCTGCGCCCTGCTAATGTCAACAGGGAGCTAAGCCTCCAAACACCACCCTGAGAAACTGCTCTGATGTCCAACAGACCTGCTGAGGTATCTAGGACTTGAGGAGCACAACACTGCTTGTAAGATATGCAACTGTTCACACTACCTCATAAAATACAAGGAAACATCATGATCTAGTCCAACCTCCCACACAACAGGCCGTGCAATTTCACCAGTCGATTCTTGCACGCAACTATACCGCATGATTGAACTAGTGGGCAGATTTTAGAAGAATCTTCCAACCGTATTTCGACACTTCAGGCCTTCCCCTGCAAAACAAATTACTTCCTCTCCTGGAATTTGAAAAGCCAGGTTTTACTCTGAAGCATCTTTTACCTCCCCCAGGCACCTTGTGGATCTGTCACCTTTGACTGAGGGTTTTGTGCCTCCAGCTTCTATTGCAGTGTTTGGATGCTTTTTGTGGCCAACAAGATAAGGCCAAGCAAAATGTGGCCTTAGTATTGTACTACCAAAGTCAACAGGACTGTTCATATGTCAGAGGCCATGAAGGACCCCAACAGAGCTGGAAGAGACACCCTAGTCCTGTGTTCTCTCCTGTTTTACCCCACCCAGAGGAAAACAATAAAAACCATCAGTAACCATTTACTGACCACTAAATTTCCGATGACCATGACCATCATGAAGACAATCAAGCACATGGCCTGTCCTGCCACCTCCATACAATCCCACATGGTCTCAATCCATTCCCCACACAACACACGGAAGACAATAAGGAAGGAGTGGAAGAAATCGTGCATGTGCCAGCGGGGTAGCTCACACTCCGGATTGATCTTGCAGACACACTCCTTGTAGCTTTTGCCGAAGAGCTGCATGCCCACCACCGCAAAGATGAACACGATGATGGCTAGCACCAAGGTCAGGTTCCCCAAAGCACCCACCGAGTTACCGATGATTTTTATCAGCATATTCAGAGTGGGCCAAGACTTGGCCAGTTTGAAGACTCTCAGCTACAAAAGCAAACAAAGAGACAAATGACACTTCATTTAATTTCACCTTAAAAAAAAAAGAGGAAAAAAAGAGAAATCAGGCAGAACTTTCTAAACTAGAGGCATCATGTATTTTATGAAACCATAAGTGCTTCTGCTACTGAGGTCAATGGCAGCAGGGAATGCTTAACTTCTCTTTTAACTCAGCCCTCTCTATTTGTACTTAATAATTCCCCTACACACTTATCTCCCTTTACAAAGGAAAAGTATGGAGCTTCTCACTTTCAAACTTTGCAACGTTAAGGAAGACTTATTTGAAGGGTACGTGTCACTTTTTTTTTTTTTCCTGAATGTTTCTCATCTTTCTCTGGAAAAAAAAGCACTTGTTTTCCTGGCATATCCAGAACACACAATCAAAGCTTAATATCCAGAGAATCTAGTTTGGAGATGGACCTGCTGAAGCTGGATATAAATTGGAGCTTCTGAGTACTGAGCTCCTCGGAAAACCTGACCTCAGCTGTGGGATCTCTGCGCCCAAAAACCTAACCTTGAGGTTTTCAGAATTTAATTTTCAAAAGCTTAACTGCTGCCAGGACAAGATAAAGTACATGAAGGCTGCAAGTATTCAGCACTTCTATTACACCATAACCTACAGCCTAGCAAATCTGACTTGGTAAATTACCTTAAGGAACCACAGGAAATAAAAGGTGCAATCTAACAAAGTCCATCAACACTAATACTAAGTGCTCTACACCAAGATACCTACCAAGTCAACCTCTGCATATACACAATGAGCTGTTGCTCAGATCTCATAAAATATAAACAGCAGTGGTGAAGTACGAAGAAACCACAAAAATGATACCACTGCATCCCTGTCCTCACAAAGAACAAAGGAAAAAAAGGATGGGGGGATGATGGGGAGGGTGCCTTTACTTTAGTAGCTGCAAATTGGAACATTTGAAAAGGACTGGAATATGAATACCAATCGGAAAGATCGCAGCACGGAAAGTCCTTCCACGTTTGCTAGACCCAGTTCCATTAAACTGAGGGAGACAATAAATCCATCAAAGATGTTCCAGCCTTCTTGGAAATAATAGTAGGGATCCATGGCGATAAGCTTCAGGAACATTTCTGCTGTGAAAATTCCAGTGAAAACCTGGAGTGTTCCAGAGAGAGACAAAAGAACAAGCGAAGAATCATTTTTGTTCATTTTATGATCTTCAGCATAACTATCAAACAATACAATTCGTCATGCCAGTTCAAACATGCTGTCTACACAATGTCACGTGCTTGCCCACAATAGTCTTTTCTCTCCTGATGCAGCTTCAGTAGCACAAATCTCACTGACCTACTCAGGCATACCAGCAATTAACAGGCAGATTTTTAGGTAGTAATAAGTTTTGACCAGAAAGTAGCACCTTTAGCCAACATCTTTAAGTTGCCACAGACTGCAGTGAGCACAAGCTCATGCCTCTCAGTGTCCCCTAGGAGCCTGTAATAGCAGCTCTTTCAGTCTAAGCCTACTTTAACAAGTATGGTATCCCAGTAGGAGCAGATCTGTAAGGAATATTTACTAATACCATCTTACCAGATTTCCTACGGAGAGCACATGTTCAAACTCGGGGGTCATAGGATGGTGCTCCATTGCCATGAACAGAGTGTTCAGCACGATACAGATGGTGATGGCCAGGTCAACAAAAGGATCCATGACAATTAAGTTCACTATCTCCTTCAGCTTGATCCAGTACGGGTGGCATTCCCAGATCAAGAACGTGTTGGCAAATTTGTACCAGCAAGGGGGACACTTCCTCTGGGACTCTTCCAGCTCTACAGTTACAAAAGAAAAGAGCAATGGAGCTCAGTCTTCTCTGGCACTGCTGGATATGACTCTGAGCATGGCTGAAAAACTCTCTAATCTTGCCTATCCTGAACCTCTCTCACGTCTCCCTCCTTGTACAATGATTCAACACTCTTGCTGCAAAGTTACAATTTGCCTTATTATCTTTATACAATGCTCAAAATAAAGAATTCCAGGACATGTGGCAATGGCTTAATACAAAGAGTTCCTAAGCAAAGAAGCTTATAACCATGGCCAATCACGCAGATCACCAGGACAGACTCAAAGGAGTCAGGGCATGCCTTTGTACCCCGCTTCACTTTGGTACCTACGTTAAGAGCACAGCTGCACGAGGTTACCAGGAAGTACAGTTTTAAATCTGTGCAACAGCACTGTGCGGATCTGATGATTCAATCCAAACTAGTTTAAATGAACGGATAAATTTAACTCAGGACCAATCAAGGTAAAATGGCTCAAAGAAAGTTACAGATTCTAAACTGTCTTTGGTGCTAGCTTTTAAATAACAAAGCTAAATGAATTCTGTGTTGAATGCAGACATGATCTAAAAGGGGAAATGCATGACATAATGCTGCAAAGGATTCTGAACAGGAACAACCTGATTAAGACAAACCACATCCATTTACAGAAATCAAACGTAACACTATGTCCATTTTTTAAACTGGCTTATTTCAAGTGCCTAGAAAATAAAATAAGAGGAGCTTTCCCCCACTTGCAATGGTTTTATTCAGGCTATCCAGCTGTTTGTACTGAAGATGGGTAGGGAAAGGACCCCTGCTCTCTTTCTCATTGGTTCTCTGGTTGCTTAGTATTTAGTTGCCTTGGAACTGCTAAAGTTAAAAAAGAGGACCGTAGCACTGGAGCCTGTAGGCGTTTGCGCAGGAGGGAAGCAGCAGAAGAACCTTGCTCTGTTTCTAAGTATATTTAGTTTTCATACAATTTTATTGCAGGAGACAGCAGGAATTTGAGATCATCAACCTCATATGGCTGCTGTTCACAAATTCTTACTGGTTCCTGCATAACATATTTGGAAATCTCATCTCTGTGTGATGTCCACTTCTGAATTTCCATCATGCACAAGTCCCTTTCTCTTTTGACAGCTGTCACGTTTGATACCCTAGAGTAGCTCAAATCTTTCTTCCCATGGACTGTGACAAGGAGGGTCTCTCCAGCCCTTGTGAGATGGCAGAAAACAGAGCACCAGTATCAGACATTTTCTTAATCCTTTAATCTCCACACCGCATATTCATTATTGTAAAATTACAACTCTTTGCTGCCTTTACCTCTGTATCTATATAATTCAGACGCAAACCCAAGTAAAATACTCTCATTAATGTTTCTGCATTAATTATGACTTGAAAGAAACAGGTTTTGGTAAAAGCAATGCAAATTAGAAAGCAGGAATAGCTATGTTCTGTGTGTCTGATGTGTTTCTCTGTCAGGTACCCAAGGCTCAGAGCAGATCTCTGCTGTGCAGCACCTGCCCTAACAGACCGAGCCCTGCCCTGAGCCTGTACTCCCTACCCTATGCCCCCCACCCTGCTCCCAGGAAGGCCAGCCTTATAAACCAGCTCTTGCTCTAACCCCCCTCGCAACTAAGCAGCCATCTCAGGAGGTTCAGCTTCAACATTCAGCATCCTCTTGGGCAAATCGAGCAGCCACTGGTGTCCCTACCTGCCCCGTCTGCTGGGGAGCACCTCTGACCACCCAGAGGAACAGCTCCAGCACAAGAAAACAAGGGCACATGCGGGCCCCCACAGTACAGTGAGAAACTGCACTGTAACTGCCTGGTGGATGGGTGCTCTGTCTTCCTAAAACAAGCCACGAGAGGGCAATCAATACATACATACTGAAAAAGCCCAAAGGCACACCTTCAAACCATACCTACCCTCAACAAGGGTATTTGTCAAGCCGGTCATTACACTGTTGGTTCGATCCTTTCTTCCATAGGAGACATTCACCTGATCCATCGAGACCAAGAGAGACCCACCAGGTTTCTTTTTAATTTCTATTTCAGTGGTACCCTGCAAAATTCAAACATCGATTAATACAAACTCTTAGTCTTCCCAGTATTTTACACGCTATCAGCCTAGAAATGTGCCAAGTATCCCCAAGAGGTGAAAAAAAAAATCTTTGTTCCCACTAGCCTTTCCACTTTCCTATGTTACATAAATGGTTATAAGAAAACTCCAGCCCTTGGTTCTGCTCATACCATTGCTTTGCAACCTGAGACAAATTAAGTATTATACTTTAATGAATGTTTCTAATGAGTGCTGCTGCAGTACGAGGTAGTTCATGCTCTGGTAGTTCAGACAGGCAATGGCTCCTAACGAGCCCACATTGCATCCTGCCTGGTCAGAGTGAGAATTCCACCCCAGTTTCATACAAGGCCCCCAAATTGACACCATTTACCATCTGAGCATTTGATTGCATTGACAAGAGGACATCGTACTTCTGCCAAGGAATCTGCCAGCCCCTGCAGCCCTCCCACCACGACAGTTAATTGCCTGTTGCACACTTAAGTCCCTCCACAGATAGTTAGCAAAAAGAACTGCCGAGTAATACTTTTGCTTCTACGCATGCATCATGCAGATTACTATTCCTACTATGTTCATGCTGTGTTAAAAAGAGAATTAAATACTGAAGCAAAACATTGTATTAACATGCTAATTGGGGAAGAAAAAAAGAAGGGAGCAACTAATGCTTAATGTAACTAGTTAGGGTCAATTAGGTTGCAAGAATTGAAACAATTTTAAAAAATAGCTTGGAATATATAGGCATGGTAAGCAGGCTTTTCTTGTTTCAGGAATGTCTTGCCGTGGTTGCAATCTTATCCAGATTCTCATAAGCCCCCCTAATCCACTATTTTTGAGCTTTGTTTCTCTCCTGAACTGCTGATCTATTAAAAAGGTTACTCAATACCAACTCAGTCTACCGATCTAAAAAAGGTCACAATTACGGAAAATTGAGACACTAAAAAGTGTATATTTTTGGAAGAAATCCTTATTATATTAACAGCTTCCCTTGTAAAATAAGCTCTTCACAACTTACTAGCAACGAAACTGGTAGAATTTAACAGATACTTCCCTAAACAGACTTCAGAGTGTAAGACTCTGGTCTGATAAAGATCCTGCCCTGACACACGCCAGGGATCTCTGTTACTATTGGTCCTTTAATTTGGGACTCAATTCCAAGCCCTTTTTTACCCAGCAAGACAGGGGAAAGGAGGTGGGTCATTAAGTCCAAGAAGGGAAGAAAGGAGAAGTCAAAGCACAGGGATTTAAATCCACTGCAGACTTTGTCGTCTGCGGTCAAACAAACCAACTCTCATTCCATCAGGGTGGCTGGCTCACTTGGAGGGCGGCATACGGGAAAGCAGAAGAGGACAGACCGCCATGCCTACGCTAGCTACTCATTGACCTCCTTACGCTGTCATCAGGAGCTGCCTTATCTATTTTCACCTCAGGCAGAAGGCGTCCCCCAGGCATGCTGGAAGGTGGGCCGCCAATGAGGGACACCACGCCGTTACAATCCACCGTGCTGTTCCTCTTCACGTTCCGGCGGAGGTTGGGGAAAATCCGCGAGGATCGGCTGCCTTGGCTGTAGCCGCTGTAGCCGCTGTAGCTGCTCCTTCGGTCGCGGCCACGGATGGGGATGAAGAGGGAGTCTCTCCTGCCTTCGCTCTCCTCCACCGTGCTGTGCTCGTCATCAGCAAACTCATTCTCCGAGCCTGGGTCACGAAATCGCCCTTTGTAGCTGAAGATGCTGCTCTTGCTGTTGTGCCGGGAGAGAAAAGGGGAGCCTGGGATGCTGAGGAGAGACTAGGAGGAAGAAAAGAAAGAATGACAAGGGGGTGAATAGCGTGGAAGCAAAGTACTGCAGTACCCTCAAGTGCTGCTAAAACAGTTTTGCTCCCTCTCCAAATCCAAACAAACCATTGCCACTTAGATATCAGCTCTATTTAGAAGTCGTTTGCTCCATGCTGGCTAGGCTACACCGGGGTAAGGAAGTTTTATCTGGTAAGACACACTCATGTCAGGAACAACCTATGCCAGGGTAAGTGCAAGGGCTGTAAACTCAGGCCATAAGCGTCTTCCTGATCCACTACAAGTTTAAATGAGTGAGCAGATTCCTCGGACATGTTAATCAGGATCTAAACAGAATATTATCCTGACTATAAATAAACGTAAACATTAAGGAAGGAAATGAAAACTACCTGGTTCATGATGGAAAACTTCCTTCCTATCCTGTTATCGGGTAGCCTGAACGCTTTCCTCCTCATGCCATCCTCTGATTCAGACTTGAACACCTTTTCAGCGTCACCCTTCTCCTCTCCTTCCGACAGCTCTTTGTCCTTCCTTTTTTTCCTCCGGTTTCGACGCTCCTTGGCACTCTTGGAACTGACTTTGGAAATCTCCGAGGAACTTCGAGACATCCTCCCCCCGCCATCATCTTCCACAGCATCCTCAGAGACTGTCCCTGCTGAAGTGACCATAGCAGCAGCCTGAAGGTGAAGGCAAGAGAACAGGAAAATAAATCAGAACTTAAGCAATACCCCGTTTCTGCTTTAAGAAAGAGTGTGCCTTAATGCACGGAAGCACAAGACTTTAGGACAGGACTGAGATGCTTATTCTTTCCCTTGGAAGGACCTTGCAGCCAGGACTTGAAAACATTTCTGCAGTCTACTTCTGCAAGCGGTAGAATCCCTCTCTGTCCCTCTGTTAGGTTTATAAGCATTTGATAAAGGATCAACAAAGAAATACTTACCTGTCTTGCAAAGGAATTCCCACACTTGACTAGAAACCCCAAGAATGTTTAAAAAAATGCATTAAATCAAAACAAAAGAAAAAAAACCACTCACCTGTGCTTCTTCCTGCTGCTTTTTCAATTGTTCTAACATGGCCTTAAATTCTGCCTCTTTCTGCTCTGCCTCCTCCAACGTGGCCTGGTTCTGCTCTTCATAAGCCATAGCTACCACAGCCAAAATTAGATTTACCAGATAGAACGATCCCACAAAGATCACCAAGACGAAGAAGATCATGTAGGTTTTTCCTGCTGCTCGTAAGGTCTAGAAGTAGAAGAGAATGGTAGAGGGAATAGAAAAGGAAAGGGGAAAGCAATTTCTAGAGTGACACCTGATATGCAAGCTGATCTAATGCTTCTTGACCCGAATGCTTCTAAGAAAATATAGCGGTGCTGGGTATTTAGGATCTCAGCACTTCCACTGCAAAGCACTAAGACACTGCACGTTCATTAGCCATAAACACAAAAGGTGACATCCCTCTTCTTCTCTTAAGGGAACATCCAGCGGATGCAAACTGAAAAGGATTCAGAAGTACAGTGTGAAACTCAATGCCTAGCCTTCTCCAAAACAAAACAAACTGTTAAAAAAGCCATTTCAGCAAGGGGCCCAAACCACTCTCAGGTTACAAGGCAGCACTCTGCCCTCCAAAGCGCCCGAACACCTCCTGCGAGCAGAGCTGAGCTTCTGCAGCGCGCAGTCAGCTTCTTCCAGAATTAATTCACAGCTCAGCTGCGCGCAGGCTGCAGACCTACAATCCCTTCTGGACTTAGAAGTGCAACACCCGCTTTCAGGTAACATCCCTTTCCTTCTCGATACCCACGGTTTAATCCTGCAGCTGTACTTCTCTTTCAGGCGCTAGGAAGTAAATGCGGCTTGTCACCTTCTCTGTGTCCCCCCAAATTCCCAGGTTGTGGAACACCGAAGCAATGTGTTTACTTACTAATTGATACAAGTTTTCCCAAAAGTCCTGAGTCATAAGGCGAAACAAAGCCAGAAAAGCCCAGCTGAAGGTGTCAAAGCTTGTGTAACCATAGTTTGGGTTCCGTCCTGCTTTCATGCACGTGTAGCCCTCTGGACATTGACTGTGAAGAAGATGGAAGTGATTTCAGGGCATCAATATGGTAAAAGGGATAGGGTAATTTAATCACAGGCACGTTAACCAGGCTAACCAATTAGAGATAATAGCACAAGGAAAGTTTCCATTTCTGAACCTCCAGCCCCTAATTCTGCATTAATTTTTACGATTGGATTCAAAAGGAAATCGTGCCACTAGAAATCATCATTACATGGATCAGCCTCCTGGGGTGACAAGAAAAACGCCAGCTCACATCGTATTAGTGCAACAGACAGCAACAATGGATTAATAATTAGATTAAGAAATGGGAAGCCTTTTACATTTGAAATAACACCAGAACCAACAAAGGAAGCAACAGGAAATATTCCAAAGGTTTTGTCATCATTAGCAGACATCAATGGTAATTAGTCATCACTTTTAACAAAGCTCAACACTCACCCTGCATCTGAGCTGTTACCACAGAGCAAAGGATCAGGGGCACCAGGAATTATGTAAAAATTTGCTGAAGAAGATGAAAAAGAAAAGATTACATGCACACACGCATGGAGTTAGAGGATTTAGCACTATAGAAACCTTAACTAAAGTCTTCTAGATCCCCTACTGGTAAATAATTTACCAATAAACGTGATATTCAGCCCAGGGATTCACATGGGCAGAACGACTTCCTTTTTACCGTATTAAAAAACCATTTTCAATTGGAATCAAAGCAGGAAAAAAAAAATAAGAGCATTTTGGACAAAATCCTTATTTAGCTAAAAGAGCACAGCCCATAGTTTTTAAAAAGATGAACCCGACTAGTAACACCTGAACAAGGTCAGGCTTCTCCAAATGGAACAATATCCGAGAAGGGGGTTTTATTGTGCAAAGCCAGGCACAGCACGCGCCAGAAATCCCGGTCGGCAGCACTAAATCAAGTAAGAAGGTTTTAGGGAGTATCACTGCAGAAATACCTACACATATTGTTGGTGTATTCCTCCCAGTCAAAGCCCCTAGAGCCGTTATCCAGGAACGTCTCATTCACATTAATTGGCCATATCACACACTTGTTCCTCAAATTGCCCATAAACAGCTGCAACCCGATCAGAGCAAAGACACTGAGACAAAATACTGTCAAGATCATTACATCTGACAGCTTCTTCACAGACTGAATTAGGGCACCCACAATGGTCTTCAAGCCTGCGGAGAAGAAAACAAGACTAGAAATCACTCCTGTAGAACAAAAAAGGCATTGAAAATTCAAATAACGTACAGTACCTTACACCTATGTGAGGGCAAAGGATGTTGCTTTTATAGGGTCGGGTTCCCGGAACCCCAATGTGGGTTTTGGAGTGCCTGGATGTTTTCCCACGGCACCACGAGCGCGATGGGCGACCCCATCCCAACGCCAGCTGTGGGTTCACCACTCAGGTCAAAAAACCGAAGCACCAAGCTCATCCCTGAGAACATCCCAGTTTTGCATGAGAGGATGCAAAGCGTCCTCGGGAGGCACTGCAACGGAGGCTGGGTTTGTCTAAAAAAATGTGAATTCAGGTGTGCTGCTACAAACCCTCCGTAGCCACGCTTCCAGCCTGCCTTATGGGCACAAACTGACAACTTACAGAGGTCAAATGCCTTTCAGGCTGTCTACACCTAAACTTCCTCCTGCCTAACTAAACCGTCTCAGCCTCTCTCTGCTTGTAGGAGTTGAACCTCTCACTGGGAGCAGGGTTTTGTGGCAGCCAGGTGGGCAGGGTTTCATTCAGTGCTGGCTCCTGGAGTTCCCCCAAAGCTCTCGGGGTCATTTGTAGGCAAGGCTCAATACCAAAAGCGAGCACAGGCGTAAGCCAAGATGACCCAATCCTGCTGCTTTTCCAAACCATCTGGTCTGGGGAACCATCCGTGAGCCTGGACACGTTATTGAGCAGCGTAACCCTTTTGGAAGTCGGATTTAAACAAGCAAGATTTTGGGATGCAGGAACAATACAGCCCTTTGCTTGGCTGCTCCGGTGTCGGGCACTTGTAACTGAGTTGAGAAGGATGCTGGAGGAAGGAGTTAAAGGACTAACCTCTTCCAGGATTTTTATAAAAAGCTTGGGAACAATCCTCTCCCTTCCTTGCCCTTCCCTCGGCTATTCCCAGATAATCATCCACCTCACTGTACACCTGCCTGCCTCTCTGCTCAAGTTCATTTCGGGCTTCAGCAAATAAAGTAAAAAAACTTCCACCACCTTCACTTAAGGCAAAGAGCAAAGCCATGTTTTCGGCAAGACAAATTCAGTAAAATGAGGTCAAAATACAATTCTGAAGACAGCTCCTTTAGAGAAAACCCGAATTCTCATTTCTGTGAGACAGGCCAATTACCTCCCTGGTGGAGCTACGTTTGCTAAAACCTAAAGATTCTCTCCGATGCCTGAATTCAGCTCAGCAGCACATACTCATGAAACCAATCCCTGAATTTATTTAGGGATCCCTGAATTTTATTAGTTCTCACATAAAAAACAGGAACAGCTCCCATCAAAGTCTGCTGGAAATCCAGAACAGGGAGATCTGGCAGGAAACACCGCCACAGGTCAAGCACTACCACAACACTGTTTTTTCTTTTTTCTTTTTTTTTCTTTTTAATTAGTTCCTCCCATCCTTTCATTCACAGTAAGAAAAGGCATTTCAATGAGCTGTCGTGTGTTCTGCTTTACACTTCTCTTACTCAAATCTACTCCAAACTTTACTGACTTTTATATTCCCAAAGCATCCATCCTCTGCGTGGCCTGGCGCCTTTGCCCTGCCCTCACCTACCAGTGCTTTGCTGTTTGTATCGCTGCTATTAGCCCAGATTGCACTGCTGGGGAAGTTTCCTTTCTGGAGTATTTAAAGATCCAAACAGCACAAGTGGTTTCAGGTTCAAGCAAGTATCACAGTCTTGGAAGGCTGCTCTGGATCGCATCTAACTGCCCCAACAGCCTGCTGAACAACTGGCTGCTTAAAGGACCCACTAGGGAAATTTTAAAAATGTAATAAAATAAAGGGGAAAAAATGGAAAAAAAACACAGAGCCAGGAATGCAGGGCTAGATCAGATCCACGTCTTTGGCCAAGGCCACCCAAGCCCGCTGCAATAAACCTCGGACAAGAAACGCTTCCATGCCACCAGAGGTTTGCTCCGTATCAGAACAGAAAGATTCAAAAATACGTAAGTAAAAAGGAATTATCAGGGAGGAATAGTTTTAAAAAAAAAAACATCTTGTTTCCTTCAGAACATTGAGGTCACTGCCAAAGCCCGACTCAAACACGAAGCAGGCTTTTTGCTGTTAGGCCTGGCAGACACAGAACCAGCACAGCGCTCGTTTGCATGCTCATCCCCAGCGCTCCGACACGCTCCGCTCTGCACATGCGGCCATTCACACGCCATTTGTGCCTCTGGTTGCCGTGCTGCCCCCCCGCAGGCACAAAAAGGGATCGTGGCTTCGAACAGAGAGGATAAATCGGCAGCAGGAGAGCTCCCCGGCCGCTGCCAGGACGAAACAGCCTCAAAACTGCCAGCTGAAGCCATCGCCTTCACCTACGGCGAAACCCAGGGGTGTGATTCCACGGGGGATGCGGCACAGGCTGACACCGCACGGCGACCGATGGCACCGTTAATTCAATCACCAATAAGGTGAGTGCCAATAAAAAGCTGTTTTTAGGCCCCCCTGGGTTAATGAGGTCTGTCAAGCCGTAAGGTGAAAGCGATATTTTGGTATTTCGGTTCCGGGGTGCCACACAGACCCTCCACCTGCACACGCTCGATCTGGAGTCCCATAATGTTCTTGTAGGATTTCCTACTTTTATCTCGTCTAGAAAACACACTGAGGACGATTCCAATTATTGGCAGAAGACATAGTTAGCACTTGTCATAACAATCAGATTATTTTCTCATTAGCTCAGCACAGTGTTAAAATTCCCATTCCTTCGCACACACTGAAGCAGAAGGGGAACCCCTTTAGATTTTCTAAGAATATCCTA
Organism: Heteronetta atricapilla; assembly: GCA_011075105.1. Lineage (NCBI taxonomy): Eukaryota > Metazoa > Chordata > Aves > Anseriformes > Anatidae > Heteronetta > Heteronetta atricapilla. The sequence continues at coordinate 927,674 of CM021762.1, forward strand.
AAAAATCACTTCTCCTCTTGGACTAGATAAGCCTAATTTCATATTGAACAACCCAAAAGGTTAATTGCACAAATACTTTACATTCCTCATATCACCAGGCATAAAAGCAAGCAGGGAACGTAGTTGTACTCTACCTACGTGCTGCAGAACCACAGCTGGGGCAACCCCATCCCAGCACCCAGCTCACACACACAACCAAGGTTCTGCTGCTTGCAGTTCTGGCCACGGCTTAATTCAGAGCATCCAACGCTCAGATGGGAATCCCCTGAGCTGGGTGCAGCAAATCGTCCTCTTAGTGAAAAGCGTGGCTGCACTGAGCTAAGAAGAAGGGCCCAGGTCCCCCCAGCCCTTGTTGTCTTTTGAAATAAAAGGAAAATTCCATTCGTTTCAAGTAGGATGGAGGGAATGATACAAAAGTGTTCTGCTCCTTTCCATAGGAAGACAAGGCATGCTGTTGCACACTTAGAAACCAGCTCATTAAAGTTGCATCATCTTCACTTTCCTCTGATTATGAAGGCAAAACACATACCAAACTTATTTGAACATCGATGCTTTTCTTCAAGCAAGACAGTCAATACCTGCAGCAGGCTGACAGAATCGCAGCCACGCTGCAGATCCATCTAGTGCACTGCTAACAGCAATTACCAAAATACCTTTAGCTCTTTGTATGTGCACTGCCAGACATTAAGGAAGGTAAGAACATTATTCTAGCATTCTCTCATTCGGTGCAAGAAAAGCAGGTGCCACTTAAGAGCATCATGCACAACAGCCATGGACATCTGATGGGTTTAGCAGTCTGGAATGGGGACAAAAGTGATGGGCCCCTACAATTCTGCAGTTCATTTTCTGGCAAAGATACATGAAGATGCATCCTGAGAAAGCAAAGAACCTTTATCAGTTAATGCATTAGGAAACAGAATGCATAGAAACAGAAGAGCAAAACTCATCAAGAGATTGTTTACGGTGCCTACTGTGAGACAGTTCAAGCACCTCTAAAAGCTGGGAAATTACAGGTGCTTCAGTGCCCGCAAGGACTGAGTCCTAAGCTTGACTTTAAAATGAGGGACACTTCCCAGAAGCCATCTGCACAAAGCCCCGAGCACCTCCTGCATGAGGACTGAGGACTCTCACTTCTAATCATACTCACAGTCCGCGATGCCCCCAACAAAGGGTCTGTGCTCACCCTCTGACACTCGGGCTGGGCTGGAGCCCAGGAGGAGCCGTGTAAATGCCAGTCCCGCCAAGCCCAGCCCATGTCAAATGGGCAAGTCTGGGAATTAGGACTTCTGGCTCAATGAAAGCTCAGACAGTGGTTTGGGCCACGTATGACTGCATGAAGACCTGGGTTCTGTTACAACATAAAAATGTAAGAGCTGGTAATGCCAACACTCAGGTTAGCTTCGTCTGTCTCAAAACAGCACGGCAACCCTTGCTGCAGCCGGGACAGCAAGTTTATTGCTGTTCTGTACAAGACAACCTGCCCAGATCCCACCTGACTGCCAGTACCTGCAGTAGCCTCATGCAGAAAAAATCTTGCTCGGGTTTCGCTTGCTTGCTTCACAGACTTATTCCTAAACTAACCCTAGGAAGGATGCTGTTAACAGGATGACCTGCTCAGTGAGGAACTGCTCAACTTGAGGACAAAGGGAGCGCCCGATTCTTCACTCGTTTTGAACTTTTGGTCTGGCTTTCATTTCAGAGATTGGACAGCCACGTGTGTACACAGGGATAACGACGTATGGAACAGCAGACTGCTTGTCCAATAATGAAGCCTTAATTTCAAACCATTCCGTTTATGCAGACTGCAAAGCCCATCACAAATTTCCCAGGGCCATTTCTGAGAAATAAGCAATGCAGGACGAGGGGGGAGATATCGAAGAGAGATAAATGCAAGACCAGCCTTTAATGCTTAATGGTTCTCACCTGGAATAACAGAGATAGTTTTCAAAGCTCGGAGAACTCTGAAAGTTCTCAATGCTGAGACATTCCCAAGGTCCACAAACTCTGTGACATATCTGCAATGAGGGAGGTCACACACAAAAAACACAATGACAATACACACACCAAAAAAAAACAACAACTACAGACAAAGCAATACATCACTCACAGGGGCCTGTACCCAACAGCTAACACCAACCGGAGGCCGCCTTACCTGGAATTACAGAAATAGTTTTCAAAGCTCTCAGAACCCTGAAAGTGCGCAGAGCTGAAACATTGCCTAGGTTTACAAACTCTGTTATATACCTGCAGAATTAAACCAGAGTTAATGGCACCGTTGGGGTCACCTTCCCTTCCATATAGCTGTCTGTTTGTAGGAAACAGTCTGTAATTTACAAACGCTTTAGAATCCGCATTTAAAAGAGAGAGAGAGAAAAATCCAAAGCCAAAACACAGTTTAAGTCTCTCCGCACTCGTCCAGGTACATGGTTAGACACTTGCATTCTTGCCTATGCAGGGCATGAACGTTTAAGGCTAACTCTATGGAAGAAGGTAAAGGTAAAACTGTCCAACATGCCCAGCGTCCTGGTGACATCACCTCCGTTCAATGGTTTCAGGTATATTCGCTTCACTTTCCTTCATGTTTTTAATAAAGCATCGCCACCCTTCGCTTTGCTTAGCAGCCTCCGTTTTAATCCGTTATGCTTTACCACCTGTCTGTGAGCCACAGGTAGCTCTGATTATCCCCGTTTTACGGAGGGATAAACCTGAGATACACAGAGGGTAAGAGGCTTAGTGCAAGGTTAACAGAGTTTGATTTATCACAACTTAGAATATTTCCTCTGTGCTGCCAGGGTACGAAAACGTAAAGCAGTGCGCGACATTCAAAATTCCTCCTGGTGCAGGAAGACCACCACAAGTTTTCCGAAAAACTTGGACTCTATTACTGGGATTTAAACACAGGTTTGCTCTAGGCCCTGACACACACACAAAAAAAAGAATTTGATTTGATGTTTCCAGGGCCAAACTCTCCTACAGCAAAGCGACCTCACTGGAAATAAAGGGATTATGTAGTTAGATCAGCTCACGTTTTAGCAGATTTATTTCGTATCGATGCGGTGGGCCTTTTAAAGCCAGCATGCTGTTACTTGCTGTTAATTGCATGCTGTTAATTACTTCAGAAAGAAGTAACCAATTCACAGCAAATTCAAGCTCTGTGCAGAGAGCTGGGAGCCTGCCCCACAAAGGCACGTTTACTCTGGGCTCAGCAGATCCAAAAGGGAAACTGCGACATCAATGAGTTTTGGGTTCTTTGCCTGTTGTGTCCAACGTCCAACTCTGCGTGTAACCAAAATGCACAACTCGAAGGGCAAACACTCAGGAAAATCACCAACCTAAGCTGCAGGTCGCAGCCAAAGCAGGGCCGTGGCATTTTGTATGATTAAAGCATTTTACTCTAATCAAATTCAAGTGCTCGGAACCCTTGAAAACCGAGCTCCTGAGCCTTCCTCCACGGTCTTTGAGTCTTCATTGGCCATCACTGACTGTGGGAGCCCAAACGTGCACACGTGTGATATTTCAAAGCATAGGAAAGGGAAAAAATGTCTTCCACCAGCCACTGCGACTGCCGGTGCCGTACGCCTGGTCCTCAGCAGCAGTACTACGACTGATCGACCAGCAAGGCAGGGCACCAAGGACCAAGCCCTGCCACCAGAGGTCTGGTGCGCATCTCCAGGTTCAGCTGGGAGCTCGGGCATCCACGGGGCCTCCTCGTTCTCAGCCCAACGTAAGCTGATCCAGCACAAGAGAAAAGAACGAGGAAGGAAAATAAAGTGTCTCCTCCTCTGACACCGCTTAGAAATTGTTCGACCTGCAAGTGGCAGCCCAAGAAATTTTAACACGTAAGCCCACAGAGGAAAGGGGTGGTAGAGACTGGAATTTAGAGATGGTTGGCTCCTAATCCTATGCTCAACAGATTCAGCTGCTGCTCTGGCACGTGAGCTGATCTATAATGTTAGACACTATTAATAAAATCTTTTCTTAACAAAGGTGGGTTGTAGAAAATTGCATTTTTTTGCAGCAGCAGCAGCATTGCTGCTAAATCCACAGAGCTGTGTTTTAGATCTGCCTCTGTGTCAGGCTTTCTATTGAAAAATCAGAGGAATCTTCTGGGGATTCACTTAAGCTTTCCTTGGTTTATTTTTTCCTTGCACACCCACCCTCTTCCTACGGTCTCATCCCCTCCCGTATGCCACAAATACCTGAAATAATCTGAAAATGCAACTTACGCCATCATGATCACACTGAAATCTAGCCAGTTCCACGGATCACGTAGGAAAGTAAAGCCATCTATACAGAAACCTCTTGCAATAATTTTCACAAGTGATTCAAATGTATAAATACCAGTGAATGTATACCTGTTAAAAAGGAATAAAGAGAGCCGCACTGAGAAGTTTGTAGAAACGTAAAGCTAGTCATGAAAACAGATGAATTGCAAGCACTTTTGTCTAAACAAAGTGGGTATAAAAGACTTGAATTCATGCTAGCTTAAATACGAGTAAGAGCAGATTTCCAAAAAAGCAACATTCCGCACAATTCTTAAAAACAGAAGAAGAATTACTTACTCCACATTCTTCGACCATTCAGGCGGGTTACTAAAAGTCATGAATACACAGTTGGTCAAAATAGTGCACATAATGATCATGCTAAATACTGTAGAACAAAGTCAAGGATCAAAGGCACGCTAGCGTGGCTCTTTACATCAGCTTACAGCCCCCTAGAGATCCCTGCACTACACCAGCACTCAACAACTCCCAGCCTACTCTCGGTGTGCTGTCCATAAGAGCCAAGATGCTTCCCGCAGTCATGGGAGATAAGAACAGGGGTGACTCTATACAAATAGTCTTTTTTTTCGCTTTACTTTCTATTTTGTAGTATGTGTTAGCAATTCAAAAAATCACGTGGCTTAATGGAAATGCCTTCCCAAACTACTCCGCAGTTATCATCACAACGCGGGGTCTGCTAGCACATCCAGCAGGGAAGCAGCACTGCAACCCATGGACACCTAGGGTTTAGTTTGGAGAAAATCCTACAGATCTTTGCAAGGTGTACTGGAAACATGTACTCAATTTGCACTTCTGAGACACGGGATTTTATTTGCTGTTGCTGATTCCCTGCTGGAAGAGGCAGGTTTACATACCTTGTACCACCTGCCAGCTGCTTTAGTCTCCCAGGTCACTTTCTCACTGTTGCATATTCGGCCATTTGCAGGAGCAAAAATGATAAAATTTCAAGCACGTTTTTTTGTTTTTTTGTCTTAAAGGCAACAGGTTTTCAGGCCATTCTGTTAAAAGAGGAAGGAGGAGTGGCTAGGAATAAATTCTCTGACTCCTCAAGTGTCAATACAGAGAGCTGCTACTCCTTGTCCCTTTATATTAACACTCAGCTTGGGCAAACTGGCTCATCATCTTCTCCGTGTCCACTGATATCATTCATCAGCACAATTTTGTACACCCAAGCTGAGATTCCTCACGTGTGGTCAGCATGTTGACCAAGAAGTACCTTCTCCTAAACTCCCTGCTCCCTCTGTGTGTTCGGGACACGTCTGCAGGTGCAAGGTGCCGGACGAAGCCATCTGAGGAGCACTGTGGGGCCAGCCCAGTTTTGGAATTGGAAGTTTGATCGGATTTTAACTACTGAATTATTAGCAAAATGGTGAAATTCAGGGTGAGATCCAAAGCTGTTTGACTTCAGGAAATGATTTAAGCAGACTCAAATGGCTCTTAGAGCAAGGCCCCTGCCAGAATCTGTCCCAACGTCACAGATCTGCACCTCGCAGCCGCATCCCAGCACATCCAGAGGAGAGGGAAATCCACGAGAGGCAACAGCAGCCAAAAAACACTCCCAGCCTCAGCACCCAAGTCGAGTTTGAAGTATTAGAAGGTGGAAAGGCTCTTCCTTCTTGAGATGCAAGAAGTTAGTACTGAGAAGCCAATAAAACAACAAATGAACGTGCTTCCAGAAGATCTGGTTTAGGGTCACAACCAAACGGGGCCAAGCAGCTCGTCCAACACACTGCTTTTTTCCTCCTCTCTTAATACCACGTGCAGGTGACGGTTCAGAAGCTGTCAGAGCGCTCCAAAACCCAGCAGTGGAACGTTTTGGAAGAGCCTTGCCGTTAGATGCAAGTTTGAGAGATGCCAGAAGAGCAGGAAATTAGTCAGCATCCAATTACATAGAAGGTATCTTTGGCTCCTTCTCCAGCTACTAATGCTATTTAACATTTCTAGCAGCTAGTTAAACTCAGCTCTTAATGCGAAGCATCACCTCATCCCCGCCTGTCCAACACTTATCAATGTCTGCGTATCGACGGACGAATGGACACAGATGGGTACAGATTAGCAAGGAATACAAATTAAACATTTACTTGATCGGATATGTCTAAACGGCCACGCTTTTTCACTCAACACAAATCCGGCTTCACCAGGCACAGAACTGTAATTCATAAATAAAGTTTGATTTGAGCAATAGGACAACAGGGGAGAGGTTTTTCAACCAACAAAGACAAAAAGAACTCAGCAGTAAAAAGGATATGAATGTATCAAAATTTTAATAGCTATTCTTCTAAACAGATTAAAAGGACTTAAAATGTACAAGGCAGGTGTGGCACTAAATCGGAAGAGTGTTTTCCCTCTGTTTAGTACTACAAAGGTCTGCAGAGAAAGAAAGAAAGAGAAAAAGAAAGAGAGAGAGAGAGAGTTAATGCATGAAAATCAAAGCGTGAACAGTATAAAGAAAAGCCCAACAACTTCCATGGTAAAAAAGAAAATAAAATAAAATCCATTTTCTGCTTTTTTAAATGATCATCTCCTTTACGAAGGTCCCACTAGGGAAGAACATACCTACCAGTACCCCAGGAACAATCCTACTGCAAAGCACCCGTTTTACTAGCCACAAGAGAGCCCAGGCAAAATCTCCCGGGCGAGAGCGCGCGTTGCTATCACACGGGGCAGGAGCAGCGCTCGCCCTGGCTGAGAGGCGAGCGCCGAGGCCCGAGCCCTCTACGGATCACACACTGAGGGGCAGGAGCAGCAGCTGAACCCAGGCTTCAACCCCGTGCACGCCACCGTCCTCGCGGCACGGCGCTGGGGCTGCCTTGTGCCTCCGTCCCACGCCTTGCTACGCCGGGACCCCGGTTTTAGGGGACACCCCACCTGCAAAAAGAGATCGACAGGTAAGCAGAAGGACAGGCAACGGCTCAGGCCCACCCCAGGAGACCCGAGGAGCCAGCCAGCCGCCGTATCCAGCGTCCCCGCTCGTTGGCACTTTGGAACATTCTCCATCGCGGTGCCCAAACTCCAGTCACAGTCATGCGCTCTCCTCGCCTTTAATTAGCGAGTTTAGGTTCACTCCTGTACGCGGAGCTTGCGGCATGAATCACGTCAACATGTGGCAGGATAGATCTCGGCTCTCCACCACCCTTAAAATACAGACCCGCTGCTTTCTCTCCCCACGAGCTGAGCGTGCAGCTCCCAAAGCACGGGGAGAATCACACGCAGCCATCTGGAAATGCAAAATTAGAACCCCGGTCGCTCGGTCCCGGCACGCTCCTCGCACCCAGCGCTCGACTTGAAGGGAAAAAAAAGAAAAAAAAAGTCATTTGTGTGCACCAAAAAGCTCAAGTCTTTTTCCCTCCCGGCACCATTTTTCCCCTTTTCTCTGCGGGGTGGATGAGATGGGGGATTACGGGCGGCCGGGCGCGGGGGCGCCGAGCGGAGCGAGCTCGCTGCAAAGCTGCCTCCCCGGCAGCAGCCCACCGCCTGGCACAGCCCCGAGAGTCCAACACGGGGGAATCCACCAGGGCTTTCTGCCAACGCAGTCGCTGTGCTTCCCCAGGAGGCTTCGCTCTTCGGAAATTTGTCATTTCCCTCCCAGCAAGCGAAACAAGGCGTCTTCGCTCGTTTGGCTAAATCAGACCGGTGAGCAGTAAATTATTTGAAAAAGGAAATCAAGATCAGATTGCGGTTCAGCGCTGAGTGAGAAATATTAGTTAGCATGACCGCTAATGCATCTCCCAACAAAGAGCATTTCAAAGGCAGCCTTGGAGAGCTCTTAAATTGCAGCATCAAGAATTAATGAACAGATTACCTTGACGTGCAGGAATATTATAAAAGGCCGTAAGTTTTCCAAAGTTGCCGATTACAGAGTGGCTCACGGGCTGCTGGCTTTAAGACCCCAGCACAACAAACTTTCAAGATTCCCCTCCCATTCCCTCTTAAACCTCCTCTCACGCCCACAAAGGCTGCAGAAGGGGTTCCTCCCTGCGCCCGGGGCATTCACAGGCTTGTGGCCCCAGCCCGGCACAGCTCTCAGCGCTCTGATGTCCTTCAAGCAATGAAATCTCCAGCGTGGCTGTGCTGAAAGGAGCTGGATGCAGGCAGAAATCCTCCTCTGGGAGGTGGCTCAGGTCCATTCCCATTCCTACATGGGGAAATCGCAGTGTGGGAGCGCTCCAACTTGCCCAGCCTCAGCTCAGCAAGGCAGAAGCGAAACCTCTCCTCGCCTGCAGACGCAGATGCATGCTGCACCGCAGACGTACGCCAACCCAAAGACTTCAGACCCGTGCTAGAAGAGCAAGCAAGGCTTGCAGAGCGGGCGACGAGGACGTAAACCGCTCCGCTCCGAGGGGCAGGCGCCGCGAGCCTTGGCACGCTGCCGTGGTTGCGTGGAAACAGCCGCTTTCGAAAGCCATTCCCCAAGGATGGAGCCCGAAATTTGGCACTCCCTGGTGGTAACACAAGCTGCTTGGTCCGACCGTGAGGGCCACAGCCTACGACACCTGAACGCCTCGTTCTGCTCGCCAGCTCGGTCCATCAGCTGTTACCCGACCTCGCACACAGCAGTTCTTTGTCTCCTCTTCCTCGCTCTTCCCAGCTTTCTCTTCTTGCACCGTGCTGCTTGTGGAACTTGCTGCTTTCTGTAAAGCCCGTCGGAACCGGGCCTTTCAGTAACACAAACGCCGTACCTTATAAAATCCTGGGTAAATCTCCGCCTGGCCTTCTTAATAGAAAGAAGGGCACAAAAGCCAAAAAGCGTTTGGCAATTTAAAATCTTCATTCTTCTTTCCGCTGCTGACACATTAAAACTCGATTTCAAAATGGCTGCGTGCTCTTAAAATGCTTGCTGGTTCGGGTCCAAGAACATCCTTAAGCCCTTTTAAGATCTGCTGAGGCACAGCTTAAAGCTCAGAGAAAGGCAATACCTGGAGAAAGGCGTTCTGCAGTAAGAGATGAAGCCTGGCTGAACTTCCAAAGTCTCAGTTTGTCGTTTCAGAGGCATGAAAAGGCTCCGTCCACTTAAGTTTTCTTAACGTTGTCTGGGAATCTATGCTCTAAAAACCCTTTGAATACTCCTCGTATAAAAGAAGTAACCTTGCAGAAGATAAATCAAGATTTTTTCGAAATCAATTTGCCATGAAAGAAGCTGCGCTGGAGAGCACGAGAGAATCGATCAAGGGAGGGCAACGAGAACTCCAGTTACATGGAGATTTAAACTAATCTGGCTTCATGCAGGTTTCACATTAAGCATTTCTGTAATGGCTGAAAAGTGAGGAGGAGTGGGCAGAAGACTTAAGAAGAAAACAGCTTTATGAACAGCACATGAACATATGGAAGCACATTCCTACAGCGGTAACATGATGACTGCCTTACTGCCAGTGCTAAGCAGAAGAGAGCAGAGACGTTCTGCCGACACCCCGGGCACGCTGCTTGAACACAGCTAATTTCAAGAGGAATTTACAGGGGATTCTGGCACCCCGTAAGCTGAAGAAGCATACACAGCATTTAATATATCAACACAAAATATTTTGCACATCTCTTTTGGCTCAAGAAGTGCACTTTCTAATGCAGAAAACATTTTTCTACCCCCACCCTCCAAAAAGGAGGAAGAATTACCCTTCGTTAATAAATTATTTTTTTGCCACGGAAAAGCTCACAGAGGGAAAAAAGTATCTGCCACATTCTGCTCTCGTTTTAATCTCTTGGTTGAACTCCAAAATAGAAAAAGGCCAGGCTGGACGAGGCCCTGGTGGGTGGCATCAGTACCCATGGCAGCGGGTTGGACCTGGAGGGTCTTTAAGGTCCCTCCCAACCCGAGCCGTTCTCCGGTCCCACGAAGCGCTCCCCTTCCTTTGCCCATTCCTTTTGAGCCTGCTGGAGAGATGGAGTGGAAGCAAACCCACCATTAAACACTAAGTCCCGGAAAAGGCTTTTGCTGTTGGAAATAAAAGGCTGGCTTTTGAGATGGCCCCCATCTTTTGCTTCTTCCCTCATCTTTCGTCACTGTAACGTGTGTGGAGCTCAGTGCCAGCCTCCCGACCTCGCAGGGCCACAACCTGGAGTCCCGAGTGAAGGCTCCTTGAAACACACGCCAGAGACAAGCACGCCTCTCCCACGTTTCCTATCCCTGTAATTTTCCCAGTTCCACACCCTCAAGGTGACATTCCGGGCTGGAGGGCCCGTTTCCAAACAATGCATGTGACTTGACGAAGTTGCAAGTCACTCTATTGGCACGTACACACGAGCAAGATCCTCAGGTGCCCATCTGCAAGCGATGGGTGACCTCAGACAGTCCCACTCCAGCCTCTGACGTCCAGCAAGGTGCAGACTTTTCTACAAACTTGGGGTTGATTTCTTCACTGGAAACAACCTGCCTAAGCTTGTGCGTGGTCTCCGCTCCTAGAAAATGCACGGACCTTCTCCTGCCTCCCAAATGGAGCAATCACGGGAGCATTTGAACCTTCACCTTGTTCTGCAGCGAGCACAGAAGACTCAGATCAAGCGAAACGGATGGCAGTTACTCGAGGAAAGCAGCCACAGGCTGGCAGAAGTCACATTGGATGGGTAGGAACAGGGCGAGGAGCTGTTTAGCAGGACTGACAGCCCAAGCCGTAATTGGAAGAGAAGGAGAGGCTTAAAAAATGGGAAATTTTTAAAAATTTGAACTATTAATAAGCCTGTGGAAACAGAAGAGGATGATGATCCTTACCACTTGCATAAGCAGACACTGGAGGATGTTGAGCTCTGTGGCACACGTTCACGTGGAGAAATTTCCCGTTTCTCCCCGTTCTGCTCAGCCCCTGCCACAGGCTCAGACAAATCCAGCAGCGGGTCTCAGGAGCACGAGCAGAATGATGCAATTAGTGATCAGCAACTTTCTAGGGCAGAAATTGTTTGATCTGACTGGGCAATAGGAAAATACGCTTACAAATTCTGACTCACCGCCTGCCTAGACTTTGAGGTTTGCTTTCGTCGCTGAGGATGCTCACCCAGGTGTGTCCTCTGAATTCCCTTTGTACATGTCAACACGGAAGTCCATGTGCGAGGATTTGGTTTTTAATTTAAATTTTTCAGGTGTCTGCATCAGATATCACAGGCAAGTAATGCTTCTTTCATGTACTCCAGATCAGGAATTGCACGGCGATTTTTACTTGCAAAGAACCATGGAAAAATTTCTCTCTGGCAGTTACATAAAGACAAAGAGGAGCTACCTGAGCTCCATGAACTGCTACCTTGCAGCAAATGGACTTTCCCGATTCTATTAAGAGTCATTACCCCCTTTTTGCAAAGCAAAGAAAACTGAGCAGAGGAAAATGAAGCAGCTCAGGCAAAACAGACTGGCTCGCAGAGCTAGGCTCTAAACCCCGGAGTTCTGACTCCCTGACCACGGTCCTGTTTGTAGGTCACTCCTTTTCTCCTTTAAATATCAGTTAACAGGCCACTGGAAAGTTCAGCTTCTCAGTTAAAATGCAGTTTCAATTTCCTTAGACAAACCAAGATCACCGTGTCCTACTGCAAGGAAAAGCAACCAGCTGATTTGTTCCTATGCATGCTGTACATCTAGTTTTAAAAGAAAAGACCTATGATGCAAAGCCTTCTGGCAAATGCTAGAGGGGAAAAAAAAATGTTGGAAAACTTCCCATGATTCAAGCAGATTTGCAATTCCTGATGATTCAGAGAAGGGGCTTTTTTTAATGGCCTTAAAAAAACTCCTTGTGGGAAGTCACCGACTAGTCGAAGAAGCACACACCTAAGCTCTTGCCATACCAAAGTGGATGCAAAAGAAAAATGTTAATTTGGTGTTTATGGGTCTTTTTTGCAGAGCAGCGAGCCCGAGGCTGGCAGGGCTGTGTGAGCTTGCCTCCAGCCTCCAGAACCTTCCCCTCCAGCTGCGGCTGCTCCAGCTCCACCGAGGGCTCGCGGACCGCGTGAGCAGCAAGAGTGGCGACGTGCAGAAACGTACAGCTCTCTTCCAGGGACACGGCCAGATGTCTTCAAAGCTGGCAACGAGGCTTATTTTTCCTCAAAAAGGAAGATTTCTCAGCAGCATTGTGTTTGGAGGCAAATCTGAAGACTGAGAAAGGGTGAGGGCTACCGGCGTTCGCCCCCGTCTCCTGGTGAAACAAGCAACAAGTCTGCCCCGCGACGTGGCGGTGCCTGCTGCCCTTCCAGCACCGCCTGGCTTCTTTAGCTAGGACACGGCCTGATCCTCCAACACAGTCCGTTTTCCTACACGAACAAGGTGCAAAACATCCTCTCCGGATTTGCAGCGACTTTTCCTAACGCCTACTTTGGTCGGGTGCAAGCGGCCAAGCCAAAGCCAGAGCGATCCTGGGAAGTGCTCTTACTTCCCTGTGCCTCTGTCTCACAGCCTGCCCACACCAAAACCAAGCAACAACAGATTTGTTTAATAAAGAGAAAATATTTGCTTAATAAAGAGAAAATATTTCTGAGGGATAACATAAGCTTCTTTCTTACCAACAACAGCAGTTGTCAATACACTTCCTTCAGTAAAACAGCCACCTAAGCACTGAGCTGACTGATTTTCAGCACACAGAGTATTTCAAAGCCCTGAGTTGCCCCCCTTACTCCCAGCACTGCTGCCAAAATAAATAAGCATTAAATTCACTAGTGGGAATGCCGAGAACAATCCTCAGTTATCCTTAACTTCAGCATCAGTTGACTTCAAGCCAATGTTGCCCTGCATGTCCCGGAATCACTTTTGAACATGGCAAGAAACGTCTGCCCCGGCACGAATCCTGACATATTTTGTTACCCGACAACTTACTGATTTTACCCGACAGCCATTTTATCCACGTTCTGATGGTCACATCAAACTGTCACATACACCGTCATCGCGTATACAAAGCTCGAGCTTCTCAAACGCAGCTACGCCCCAGATACATCTATTTGGTAATTATCTCAGCTTATTCAAATTACATTTCTATCAAAGAAAGCAATGAAATTAAACGGCAGAAAAGAGCCTCAGTTTTTAAGTGTCTAGCCTTCAAAGAAAATTCGTGATCACGCTCTTCCTTATTTCACCAGTAGATCCCCCCCTCCATACCCAGCAGTTTGCTTACTCACCACTTCCCCCAAGGTACCACTTCATTTCTTTACACGTTTCAGCACCAATAAATGTCTCCTGCCACATCACCTTAATTTCACAGACCATTTTTCTTTAAAAATAAAAAATTCTGAGGATGAAAGCAACTGAAATAATTTCTCACTTTTTTTTTGGTCACAATTCTGAATACCACAGTTTCATTCTGGTCAACTTCAAAATGAATTCCATGCAAGTAATGAAATATACACTTAAAACCGTTACGGTCACCCCTCAGTTAAATTCTTCTTATTGCCCTCATGGTTAAAATTGGCACATTAGCACCACTTTGCTATTTTTAATTTCCAGACCCTGTTCTGCCGTCTCTATCCAAAGCAGGTGCTTTAGAGACTGATTGTATCATCTCTAACTTAGCTGGATAATTGCTCCAAAGGTGCATGAAGCACAAGGGAAATACCGTAAAACTTCAAGAAAACAGACAACAACAACAACAACGCCCCATCCAAAGACTCCATTCTTTGTCTTCTATTTAAACCATACCCAAACCTGCAACCTCCCAAGCAAAAGGCGGGTTAGTGACTTCTTCCTTGCAGACTCACTTTCTGGGTCATATAATAAGGGTCAAAGTCCTCCAGTGGTACAGCAACCAGGCCTTTAGGGATGTCCCCGTAGATGAAAGGCAAATTCTTCCCTGCCTCAAGGTCACTGTTTGGTTTTGGTTTGCTGTCTTCATCGTCATCCCGGTGGCTGCTGTCTTGCTTTGGACGCTTCTTCTTTTTTTCTTCTGCAATGCGTTTCTCAATGTTAGCCAGAGACTCCGGAGTGAAAGGTTTAAAACTATCGGGACCTGGTGGTGCGAGCAGCCGTGCTGCCATCTTTTCATCCTGCAGCAGCTTCTTTAGTGATGTTGCAGCCCGGACAGGTCAGCTCTGCAGGGGAGCAAACAGCACAGGCAGAACAAAGAGTCAGTCACGGGAAAAACAGGCGGACCGGCACATTTCACCGAGGACCTAAAAACAACCAGGCCCTCAGGTGCCCGTGGAGAGAGGCCAGCACTGCGCATTTTGGCCCCTGCACAAGCATCCAACAGCAGTGATCTCCAAGCACAGCACCCAGAGCCCATCCCCAACCACGGCACCCAGGGCCCATCCCCAGCCACGGCACCCAGGGCCCATCCCCAACCACGGCACCCAGAGCCCATCCCCAACCACGGCAC
>CM021762.1:942237-1149296 GCA_011075105.1 Heteronetta atricapilla
GCCCATCCCCAACCACGGCACCCAGAGCCCATCCCCAACCACGGCACCCAGGGCCCATCCCGGCTGGGGAGCCTCCTGACCACAAACCAGAAGCCTTTCTGAAAAGAAACTTTGGTCAAAAACCGTATATTCCTGGAAAAATAATATGCATGCGTATTTACTAGGCATTGCTCTCTAGCAAACTGATTATTAGAGAAGATTTCCGAGCCAGCTCTGTTCCCGGGGTCAGGACGAGGTGCTCAGCCACATCGAAAAGGTGCCGGGCATTTAGCAGAGCGCTCCTCCCGGCACCCTGGCTCCTAATGCCAAAGAGGAACACCTTGGGGCTGGGTTTGTTGAATTTTAGGGTTTGCCAACAGGCGCAGAACACGCCAAGCTCCTGGGCCAGAAGCGTTCTGCTCCTTCCTGCCCTACCTGACGTTGCCGTGGTTTAGATATTTCCTGAAACCCCGAGCTGTTCAGCGATTTCGGCATGAAATTAGCCACCAACGTGGTCCTTCGCTTTGAGGACCTTACTGCATTGAGGTGGAAGAGTTCAGGGAACGCAGAGGCAGCAGCCCCCTGGGGACGTGCTCCCACCCTAGGGACGGGCTGGGGCTGGCGCGCGCTTGCCCAGCCTTGGCAATGGGCACAACCCGGAACTGAGCATCACAGCTTGCTCTGAAGATCAGCGGAATTCCTGCATAAAAACTTCTCCTGTTCATAGGCTGGGTTTAAAAATACCTGGAGATCCCACTCAACCTTTAAATAAAGTACTTAGGGGATTTCCAGAACCTAGAGCTACTGGAGCAAAGTATCCCTCCAAGTGACTGCAGCCCCTTCCTCTTCCCCTGACAGCGCCGTTCGCACATTTGCTCTGACTTCATGCACACCTAAAGCTGCCCCACACACGTACAGCTTGATCAAGCATTGTTTCCAGCTCAGGTTTTATCTGCAGATCCAAAAAAATTAAGTGTAGAGCTTCCTCCTTATGTAACTACCCAGCATGGCTGGGGCTCTTTTCGTATAAACTCGACCAGGTTTTTCCAGAATAATAGCCATAGACTTGAAACATATGGCAAGAAGGAGAAAGAAAGAAATGGCAGTGTCTTGGTTGCAATCTCTCTAGAAACATCACAAAATAGCTTGCCGATATTAAGGAAAAAAAAATAATTTATTCTATTCTTGCAGCATTTGCATGCATTTAATTACCAAATTTCCCACATACTGTGAAACTATAGAGCAGCGTTGGGGATGTGGTCTAATTGAATGGCACAGATAAATATGTAAGGCCTGAATTTAGAAACCAAAGTAGCTCAGGGACACAAGAGCATAAAAAAGGGGGGAAAAAACGAAGGCACACACGAATACCTGATTTGCACGCCCGATTACACAACCGGCAACTGGAAGCAACCGACTATTCCGCCCAGTGGCCACGTGAAATAAAATAATAAAACACGCGCACACACAAAACCAAGCAAAACTCAAATCTAGCAGCCACCTGCCCATCACGGTGCACCCCCTCTAAGCCACGCTGCAAACGACAAACAAGGCGGCCTCTGCAAGTCTCACTTTGGGTTTAAAAACCCAAAATTCTCAGCAAATTCTTAGCAAATTCTCTCCCCTGCAGGGCAAATCCCAAAGCGTCCTTGGTTGGGGACATCTTGGCCAAAGCAGCTCAACTCTCTGATTCTCAGAGGCCTACCGTAAAGGTTTGTAAAGGTTCTGTCCATTGATAAATTGCGGGACTCTCTGATGTTGTACCAATAAACCCGGCTGCAAGTTCCCCTCGTGCTCTTTGTTCTCATTGCTCTTGCTTTATGGTTTGGTATTTACTTGTGGAGCTGTTAATTTCTTGGTATCCTGAGAAATTGACCTGGAGTTCTCTTCTCTCAGGAAGTTCCTGCCTGTCCTGACTTCGTTTGTTTTCCCAGTAACTGATCCTATGTTAAGAGAATGAACAAAATTAGGATGCAAACTGAAGGGATGGGAATGGAATGCTTATTTAATCCCTTAAATCAGACCCAAATGGCCGTTTTCCTAGCTTTGATAGCGCGGCACTTCTATCCTTACGATGACTGGTCGTGCTCTGCAGCTCCCACAGCCAACGTCTCATCTTCCTTTACTCAGCATTCCCAGACCTCACTGCCCAGGATATTTCAGAGCTGCATTTGTGACAACAGCCACCCAGACGAAGGGGTCGAAATGCCTCTAGGTACAAGTTCCCACCAGGTTTTCCAGGCTCGCTGTCATATGCTCCAACAGGTCGTACGGAGCCAGGCAACCAAGGCACCAGCATCCCCTTCTGCCAGGGGCTAAAGGGGGAGCAATCCAGTGATTAATCAAGTAAAAACAGTGCGAGTATCAAAGATTCCCACTTCCAAAGTTTTCTTTTCTTCCTGTTGAGGAAAACCTCAGTTAACAAGGAACATTTTTGTGAGGATCCAAAAATGTTTTAAGCATCCACCTGCACTCGCCAAGGAGGGGTTTTGGTGTTCCTCGTAAGAACGGAATGAGTCGAGCGTTATGAACATCTGCTAAACAACCAAGAAATCCTCCCCAAAGCAGCCCCGTGGAAGAGGGGCTCAGCACATCCCCTGCTGGGGGGAACTCGGGTCCCAATCTCCCAGTGAAACTTCATTTCTGCGCGGGCACACCCAAAAAGCTGGGGTTTGTTCCTTTCCCATTTTGTGCATCTCCATCGGTTACTCCACTGTATTTGAAGAACACCAAGCGTTACCTATATTCCTTGATTTTTTTAAATAAAACTAATACTTAAAGACCATCAGTCCATGTCCACAAGTTCATCCAGTGAACAAGTGTTAAATTCATCCTGAAGATCTCAGGATTTAAGAAGTTTCTATACAGAGGGACAGACAGAGAGAGGAAAAATAATTTGCCTAAGGCCAACCAGAAATCATTGGTTGAACTGGAAACTGATCCTAAAGGCACCGGGACTCCCCCAGGCCCCAGTCCTGCTAACAACGGGCTTTATACACAGCTACCTTCTTAAATGCAGTCCCCAGAAATCAGTTATGTCCCCACAATGTCCCAACAGCGAGCGTTACACCTCCAAGGGAGTCACCTTCGTTTCCCACGTACCTGGGCTGCTCGCCCTCGGCATCGGGAGCGCCGTGGGGCTCGTCCCGCTCGCTAAAGACACCAAACGCTTCCACAACGGCACGCCTGGTCCTGCTGGAGCTCAGCCTCGGCTGTTCTGCGTGGCGAGGTCCTGCAGCCTACCAGCCCTGTAAATTTCACTGTACGAACGAGGAGAGCCTTGCTGGGGCACGCAGAAACTGGTTGGAATAAACGCTAGGTTTGTTTTGGCAAAAGGAGCGCTTCCCGGGTCTGATTCTTCAGTACCCAAAGGTAAAAACGTTTAGAAAACTGTGACCAGAGAAGCGGCGGCCGCCCTCCCGAGCTCTGATGGTGGCAGGAGCGGAGCCGAGCTGCCGGGCAGCAGCAGGGCAGCTCCCCGTGGCACCGGGACGGCACAGATCTGTCCCGAGCACCCGGAGCTCGGTGCACAGAACTCACAGAGCCCAAACCAGACGAGTACGGAAAGCAAAGGTTTTACACCAGCACAAGCCGCCTGGTTACTGAGACATTCATTTTTTTTTACAAACGTTCCCAACAGTCCATTTACCGGCCCATTAGGAAATATCCTGATAAATTATGCAAGCTGATTATCAAAATAAATTAAAGAACACTTTTGAGGCAGTATCTTTGCTTTAATACATTTCTGCAGTTATTAATTTGCAAGATTCAGTAAATCCCTTTGAGAGAGAGCCCTTTTGTACGAGTCCCTTCAAGTACCCTTTTATCCCCAGATATCCTATAGATCCATATAGCCTTTTATGTAACCCGCGCAGACACACGTGGATTTGACTTAAAAACGCAGGGTTGGGGCAGAAAGGAAAATACAATGTGGATGAGCAGCCCCCTGAAATCCTCCTGCACGAGACCCCCCAAAAAACCACCAAACCAGAACACCTACATGTGAGAAAACCCCTGGCTGGGAAGGGCCTCCCAAATAACCGGCAGCTCCTCGCCAGCTGCAGCAAATTCTGCGAGCCTCGAAGCGGGCGATTTTATCAATGAAGCCACGGCAACACGAGCAGCTGAGATGCAGGAGGAACCCTTGGAAAGGCCGTCATGTGATGCTCGATGCCGTAAGGTGGAAGGAAAAAGGCTTATTTTCACGACCGAGCAGGATTTATTACTCTGCTGCCGGTCATTTTCCTCAGCCTCTCTGTAAAATGCTGCCGAAAATCCCCACGCCGTCGTTTCTAAGCTCAGGGCAGGCTCCGGACAGGGCAAGAAAGCGGCTCTGGAACAGCAGGGGCAGAACCGAAGCCGAACACACACGCTTAAAGGTCAAAAATGAACAGAAACAGGGAGGAGGGAGAAGCACAGCAGCACCCAAAAGCAACCGAAAAATTGTATGAAAGCATCCTAGCACCTAAACACGCTTTAATAAAAAGCTAAGAAACAAAAGATGTAGTACCAGAGGCTTTCTTAATCCCTATCGAGACCAGTACCATTTCTTTAACGTCACCAGTAAGTGGTAAGACCTGGGGAGAGGTGAGCCCAGATCTCCAGTGCCCGGGGTTAGCCGTTACTCACGGCAGCCTTGCATTTATCACCGGTCTCCCGGGGGAAGCCGGAGATTCAGCCAGCCTCAGCCAGCCCAGGTACAGCCCCTCAACGTCCCTCCTCGACAGCCCAGCAGCTGAACCAGGAACCGTTCAAAATATTTACCGTGTAGTTGTCGAGGCACTACCTCACCCGCTCAGAAGACCGAAATTTAATCCCTCATTCATTCAGTGGCCCTTAAAACGGCAGCGAGTGTCGTTCTTCACAAAAATTTCGGAGGAACTCATTTAAGGTTGTGTTGCCCAACAGTTACAACATCAAATAGCACAAACACGGACAAATATGAAAGGGAGGAGAAAAAACAACCGGCCGCCTAGTTCTCTGCTCTGAGTTCTCTGGGTGGTTTCTGTGGCGTTGTAGACTGAGTAAATCCGCAAACGGCCCAAGGATCTGGTGTCTGGCTTCGCAACTTCATAGCTAGGACATCGGGCTCCTCCAGCAGGAGTTGGGCTGCTCAGAAGCTGTCTGCCTTGTAGTGACGTTGAGCATTGCCACCCCTCAGGTTTCCTCCCAACCTTTGGGAGTTCAGCATGCCCAGAGATCGGGACAAGTTGCGTTATTCTTGTCTTTGGAATAACACCATTCCCGTGCACCATTACCTAGAGAAATAATTCAGTTTATGCCCGGCCCGTGCCTTTAGCCGCGAGAAAATCAGGTAAGGTGAAGCGCTGGGGACAGGTGCGTGAGCTATTTGTGATGAGCTTCAACTGCTCTGTTTTTCAAGCATCCTTCCTCAAAACCCCGTGCTAGAAGTATCAGAAATGTCACCTTAATGGCCAAGGACAACTAGATATTGCTGAGTTTGCCTCAACAAGCTCTAGGAGCTCCTGATCCAAGCAAGCACCACTTCTTCCCCCAACTGAAGGGTTTCAAAGCATGCCCAAAGAGACATGAAGAGCTGCAAGCACGTCTACTTCTCTGGGTTTTAAAATTCATGTATGGAGTTCTGGCAAATCACAAAACAAAACAAAAACCGTGCGTGCATATGGAAAGAGAAGGAGAGAAAGGGGATGGCTTTTAGTTATTTTCAAGATTTTCTGCTCACCACCTCTAGAGCAGTGAATCAGTAACAGGTTTTATTTATGCACCTTTAAGACCGCTACGTGTAAAGTTCACAAGGCATTTAAATGATTTTAACAATAGAAAAGTTTTTTAAAATAAAAAATAAATAAACAATCCTCCTGGAATTTACTGCTGAGAATATTTTCTTTATCAACTCCTCATCCCCTTCCGCTGGCACAGGAGCAATGTGGAAGGGGGGCTTTCAGGTCTTGGCTGGCCAGATTTGGCATTTCGAAATGGTCGTTCCCAGAAAAGAGCAACTTCACGGGTTTGCTGCAGCCCGGTCCCTGCCGGGTACCCTTCTACCCGCAGCACGGGTGCCTTTCTCCGAGCCACAACAGGTCCCTCGGTCACTCACGAGCCACGCAGGATGCAGACCAAGGCGACCATCCCACGCACCTTCCTCCAAGCGGTTTCTGAAATTATTTTGCCCGTGCTTGTTCCCAACGCTAACGCTTTTCTCTTGTTACTTCACCTTTAACCCAAACCCTTTCTTTGGGCCCAACGACGAGTTATCGCTCCCCGTGTATTTGGTTATTGCAATGACAGCTGCAGCCGCTTCGGGAGGAAGGCGATCAATAGTGAATGGGAGCCCTGTGACCACACGAACGCTGCATGCCCCCGGAGACACAGCCGGCCTCTGGCGCCCACTGCTTCTGGAGTCATTGAAAAATACTAACTATCAACTGAGACGTAAGGCCAAAGCTGATCACCTTAATGAAAAAGCACGCTGACCAAACCCAACAAACACACGATGAATGCAGACATAAGAAAAAGGGGGAAGATGATATCATGTTTTACGTATTTGAGCTACTTTGTTTTCATTCAGCGCTGACTTGCTTCTATTTTCTTTCACCTCCTTTAACTGAAAACCAGAGAACATGCATCCGCTCTCAATTTCTTGCAACGCGCAACCGCTCGCTTTTCTGCTGCTATAACCCTACCTTTCCACCTCTGGGCACAAAATATCCACATAATCACACTTGTTCCGCCGAGTAGGACGGAATTACAGTATCTGTACCGCGATCTGGATAGAAGCCGTATGTAGGAGCTTATATAACTGCTTAAATTATTTGTAATAGGTGCAGGCCCTTGCACCCAGCATGAATGACACTGTGGAAGCACTGAAACGCGTGAACAAAGCTCCGAAAGCCCCTCGGTCACGTCGTTAAGCATTTCACTTAACCACCGCGGAAGCTAAGGAAGCAGACTTCCCACGGGCACAGCCGATGGAAGCGGGGACGAGCCGAGCTCCGGGAGGCCTCGCGTTTCGCCTGCGCGGGTCCCGGCGTTACGGCGCGCTGCTCCCGCGACAGGCAGCGCCACGAGACGGCCGCCCTCGGGCGCGTTCCCTGCGCGGCACCTCTCCTGGAGCTCGAGCTCTTTTCGGAAGACCGGCCGTCACGTGGCACAGAAAAATAAGCGCTGCCGGGCAAGGATATTGCCAGCCCCCCTCCCTCCAAAGCGGTGCTGGATCGGGCTGCCGGCCACCACCAGCGAGAAAACGATTAATGTCATGCTTCCTCCCTTTTTTGCCTCTGAAGATACTACTGGAAGGGGGCTCCCGGAACACCCTCGCTCCTCCTCATCGCATCCTTCCCGGTGTGAAATGAGGACATACGGGTCATGGGTTCCCGTCGGGGGCGGGATGCTGCGGCGTTCCAAGGCCCAGGCTACACACCAACAACCGGCACCCCACCAAGAGACCCCCACCTGCCCAACTCCGGCGCGATCTCATGCCGGTCGCCCGCAACACGGCGCACGCGGGGAAACCTACCACACCTGCGGCCGACCTCCCTCTCTCCAGAAGTCGGCTCCAGAGCCTTCACAGCACGCACGGCCCCTCGCACGCGTTCCCCTTCCCGGAGGACTTTTAGGCTTCACCTCGCATCAGCCACAGCTGCCGCCGAGCAGCCATCCCCCCCCCCAACATCAACTTGGGCAGGATTTGCACCAGAAAATGGGGGAAGGGATGAAGACACCCGGATTTTTTTAATAGGAAAAGCTTGTTAGCATGCAATTCCCGTCTCCCCGGGATGGAGAAATTAAGCCTGCCCTCTCCGTTCCCCCCAAATCCGTGAGGTGGAAGGAAGCAAGTGCACAAACCGTGCTGCTGGCCACCATCTGGGTCAGGTTAGGACCTCGCAGCCGCCCCACGCCATCTCCCCACAAACTCCGTCCTCCAACTTCTCTCGCCCTGGCAGCAGGACGGCGAGGATGCTGAGCAGCAGGAGGAAGGCAGGGTGGAGGAGGGCTGGCCCAGCTCTGCAGCTAGGGCTGAGGGGGGCAGGGAGCGAGGAGAACTCCAATTAGCCCTCAGCTCTCCCTCCCCACAATGCAGACAAAGAGCAGAGCCCAGAAATAAGGGCCGGGGAGAAGGGCCCCGTCCCCGGGCTGAGGGGTGGATGGGGCTGGGGGGTCGGGGTAGGGGGGTGTAGGGGAGGTTGCCCCCTCTCCCAGCAGCAGCCTGGGGAAGGGGCTGCCGAAATCCCGACCCCACAGGGCAGCCGGGGGTGAGCCGGGGCGGAGGAGGGGGGGAAGCAGGGCACCCTCGGACCCCCCCTCGCTGCAGCACCAAGGGGCGAAGCTCCCGGAGCATCCCTTCAGGGCGGCCGCCAGGAGAGGCGGATTTAGGGGAAGGGGATAAGGGATGAGGAGAGGGTTTGGGGGGGGGGGGCGGCGGGGGGCTACCTCTGCACCTCCCGAGCGCAGGAGAAACCGCTCCAGAAGCGGGCAAGGAGCTGCGGGAAAATCGCTCTGCGGCAAAACCCCCGCCCGGGCTGCGCGCGTGTGTTTGAGGGGGGGAGAGAGAGGTGGCAGGTGGAAAGAGCGCGGGGCGACCGCTTCCTAATTTCAAAAATAAAAATTAGGAAGAATTAAAAATAAATACCTAAAGGCTTTCGAGCCCCCCCCCCCCCCCCCACACACACACACCGGGGGCGGGGGGGGGGGGGGGGGGGGGGGGGGGCTGTGACTTACTGTGGCCGCTGCGCTAGCGAGTCTCCCGCAAGGCGTTGCTGGACTGCGGAGGTGGGGGAGCTGCAGGAGGAACTGCGGTTGTCGCCATCTTGTGCGCTGCCGGCGCGGCCCCCCCCGCGCTGCGCGCTGGGCGCCGGCCCCTCGGCTGCCGCTGAGGGAGCGTGGCCAAAGGCCCGGGGCCCGCCTGGGAACTCCCCGTCGTCGTCGTCGTCGTCGTCCCCCACACACACCCCGTCCCCTAAATACACACATAGATGCGAGGAGGTGGCCCCCGAGGGACATGGGGTGGGCTCTGAGAGGCTGAGGGGTGAGCGGTGGCTCCCCGCTCACCCTCACAGGGATGGTGCCCGGCAGCGGTCTCCAGTCCAGGATCGGTCCCCACACAGGGATCCGTCCCCACACCTGGCATCATTCCCTGCTCCCAGCATCTGTCCCCACACCAGGATCATCAGTTCTGCTCGCTGCCATCCATGGAAAAAGAAAAACCAACCCCGGAGCCATGCCTA
Source organism: Heteronetta atricapilla (assembly GCA_011075105.1). Lineage (NCBI taxonomy): Eukaryota > Metazoa > Chordata > Aves > Anseriformes > Anatidae > Heteronetta > Heteronetta atricapilla. The sequence continues at coordinate 951,423 of CM021762.1, forward strand.
TGCTCAGCTGGCCCCCACAGCTCACCGTGCAAGTGACCCATGGGTGAAGGCTTGGACACGGATGTCTTGGCTAGCCCCAGTTTTGTTTCGGACAGTGTCTTGCTTCAAGTCTAATCTACTCCCTGTGCAGAACTGGCTTTGGAAAGAAGGGCAAAAGTCCCACCACAAGCACAGAGTGTGGCCCGTGATGTGTGAAAGATGTCATCATAAGAGGGAAACTTCGCATCGGCCAAGCATTGTCGGCTTCTTTCTTTTATTATTCCAAACTGTTCGAGGATAAGCTAAAACTTCAGCACTTCAGGTGGCCGTGCCCATCACAGCCCGCATCGGCACAAGGAGCTCCGTGCCCTCATCGCTGGACTTGCAGCCGGCTGGCAGCTGGTGCAGAGGTTGCACAGATGGAAGCTGGCTCCAGCCCTGTTACGGACGGAGTTCTTCGAAATCTGCTGGTGGAAAGGGGATCACAAAGAGTGGCCTGCTGCTACACATCACTTTGCATTTCACCCAGCCACAGCCAGGGTACAGAGAGCCCTGAAGCTGCAGGAGCGTTTTTTACTATTTAGAGGAAATCAAAAATTCAGAGGAAGGACAAAAATGAAAGAGGTGAAGCTGAAGCTCTAGATCATGGGTAAGGATGAAGCACCTCTGCTGCTCCGTGTTGCTGCAATACCTACTCAGCACGGGAATGGATATCCTTCCTGTCACCAATACAGGAACTTACTGGTGTAATTAAAGCACACTTTGGGGCAAAAAATATCCTTTGTTAGTCAAACTAACGTTTTGGAAGACAAAACTCTGGATGCACAAAACCTGCAGAAAGAGAGATGATGAAGGGCTTTGGTGTCTAAAAACTATTTATTTTTCCTATCAGCGTTAGCTGACTTAATAGAAGACAGTTTGCGCTGAAAATCCCCTCTAGTTCACACCATTACATAATGGTTGCAACACGCTGCTGATCGGATCAGCTTGCTGTTTTTAAGCACCTGACCTACCACGGAGAACCACTTGGCAATGACCAAGGGAAGGGCAGAAGTACAAGTATCTATGTTATGGGACTCCAAAAAATGAATGCACCGCAGATGCTTTCACAACAGCTCCTGAAAAAAACTCCAGTCAGAGTTTACTATGGAACAGAAATCCATGGCTTTTGTGCACCTGAAACCTCACTGAAGACTACGCTCAGCAGGAAGACTGTACAGAGGACATAAAGTGCCAAGCTGACACCTGTCACATGCCAGCGATATTTTGATCCGTAGGTCTAGGCACTGCACTGCCTTCCCTCTAACCGGGCTGCAAACTCAGGTGAAAAGCAAGATTTAGCTCCGCTTCCCCAGGAAAACTTGAGCACAACAAAGAAAGAAACCGCAGCAAGACAAAAGACGCCTCGTGGCCACGGGAGCTTCTTCTCGTCCTGGCTTTGAGCACAACGGAGAAGCCTTACGAGAAATGCCCCATCGAGAAAAATGTTTTCAGATTTATTCTCTAAAGTCCTGCCTCAGCACCTGCCAGTTTTCTCAGGAAAGCTGTGGACCTCCAAAATGCCAACAGCTCACTAAAGAGGAAAGCCCACTACAGAATACTGAACTCAGCTACACGCAGATTGCTCTATTTTCCAGGAGAACAGTGAATAAGGAGTACTAATAAGTAACACAAGTTACCCCTTATATGTAGATTTGATGCCTATAATTTGATGTTATAACTCTATTTTATGGCTGGATTTTTAAGATCAATTTTTATTACGTTGCTCTTGTTCTCAGTCGGACTATGCCTGTGTTGCAAAAAGAACAACCTGAAACGCTGTATTAGGTTGCTGCTTTAGGAAAAAAAAATCCACCTTGCAGAAACGTCCTCTTCGCAGAATTTTAAATCTTTGTCCTCTGAGCAGAGCTTTAGGAGTTGTGCGCCATGTGCTGAGCAGACAAGCTAACGGCACAGCACTGTGCTGGAGAACTCATTTATCTTGCTTTAGAAATGACACAGGAACTAAATTTGCCCTCACTTTACAACGCTGATTTTTATGGGACTACCCTAGTGTAACACAAGGGCAGACACAACCTAAAAACCGTAGATCTCCCAAGCCATAACTTATCAAAAGCAGTTATATATACATTAAATAAGCTGTTACAGAAAGATACAGATTCTGAGAAAGTTTCAGTTCAAACCGGACCTTCTGTAGTGTGCTTCTCACTAAGAATTCTATTTCCAAACAGAAGCAAAATAAGTGGAAATAAAATCACTGAAATACAGGGAAAAAAAAGTCTGCACAGGGAACGGTGCCAGCAGTTTGAAGCATGCAGTGTTTTACCCAGGCAAAAGTTCTGGGACAGAAGCGAGCAGGCAGCGATGCAGCTCATCCACACCCAGGTGGAAACGTGGGAGCTCACCTGGCATCCAACTAGGGCACCCACGGAGCCGAGGGATGCCGGTGGGCACACGGGTCCCAGCGGGGCAGGCAGCGCACCAGAAATACTTCAAGGACATGCTGGGGCCCCACGGGTGTTATTACGGTTTGTAAAGACATCTTCGAGCAAGTCACTCAAAGAAATATATAGGTCAACACCCTCAGAGGGTGTAGAGCGATCACACAACAAAACAAAAAGATCCTGGCTGATACCAGCAGAGCCTACTAGAGCCTGTCCCGGAGCGGAGGCATGAAGTTCAGCACCATCCCTACACAGTTAGGCTTTGTGCAGTGTCCCTGCCCACCCCCTTGCTGGCATTATTGCTGGCCCACACCAAGAATGGCACATGGCACTGCTCAGCTGGCAGGCCCACCTAGTTCATTGGCCTGAACCAGATTAAAAGGGGATCCTCAGGAAATGAACATCCTCGGAGTTTATTTCCACACAATGCTGCCTTGAAAAGCGGATAAATATCGCAACTCCAGCTAATGGTTTTGCTTGCCTGTAATCAGAAGAGTGAAATAAACAAAAAGCATAAAAGCTTTCCTTGGGTTGAAAGAGAATGAAACCAGGCAGAACTCAGGCAACACAGCTAGGATAACTCTGCACCTCTGCACAGTAACTACCTGGCACTGCGCTGTCGCTTTAAGGCGCACACAGCTGCTCAATACAAAAAAATAAAAATAAGAAAATACACCGGATAAGGACACTGCCTTTTTCTTCATTTCATCGTTACCGCCTTCACTTCTCCCTTCCCTTTCTGTGCAGTGATCTCAGAATTGCCCACTCAGTTCCTAAGCTTTGTGGACAGGGACGCGTCCCGTGCACGCCTCTGCAAAGCACACGGAGCGTCTGTGCCTCTGTAACAACCAGCAGGTGACTGCCGATCTGTGCTCCTAGCACAAACCAAGCAAGCAGAAGCTAAACAAAGTTTAGTAGCCAGAGTGACCATGTAATTTAATCAGGTTGTTACATTTGGATAGCCAGAAAGATTGCAATAGTCTAGAAGATTTCTACTGTACCACGACTGCAATTCTTTTGGTGCTCAAGCTCTGTCTCACCTCCAAGACAAGCCAGTACCTAAAGCCTGCAAGTGTGGGAAGAGATGAGAGTCACAATCAGAGTGCCCTGCACGCCACACCACGGCCGTTAGATGGTCAGACGTACAATGAGACAGCAGTCCACAAACCTGACAGGCAACACACGCATGGGGTTTTGGATCGGCCACTTCTGCCAGACAGCAGGCTCAAAGCAGGCAGGATCCGAGCTTTCAGATTGCACGCAGTTAAACGTTTCAGCACATCCTTAGCACACAAGCAATGCCCTGCGAGCAGCTTGTCCAGTGACAAGTACAGCCTCCCGTGTCTGCTTCGCCCAGCAAAAATGCTCAGAGGGGCTGGCACTCCCCCTTCCCTTTTCAGATGTTTCCAGCAGTTTTGTAAGACTGCGGCGCTGCCGCTTTAAGCTGATTTTGGATTGTGGCCAGGCAGGCAGACATATCCGGTTCAGAGGTAGCTCTGGCACCAGGAAAAGCTTCAGGCAGAGCGTGCTGAGCTCCCCGCACGCCCGCTTGCACGCGCAGCTCCGCACAGATGGTGCTCGCCTCCCTTCTGCAGAGCTGCGTCCAGCTCCTCGTCTTGCCTGCGCACGTACTCACCTGCCTGGGCTTGTGGGACTCCTTCTATAAGAAAGTTTTTCCGTACATCATGGCTAAGATGGCACCAGCCTACAACCATAAAGTCTACAAGCAGAAGCAAGCCCTGTTCAGCAACCTGCGAACTTTTGCAGGCCCTTCGGGCCAGCTGACCTTGCTGGAAATTGGCACGGGCACCGGCACCAATTTCCAGTTCTACCCACCAGGCTGCCGGCTCACGTGCACCGACCGTAATCCCAATTTCAGCAAGTTCCTCCTCAAGAGCCTGTCGGAGAACCAGCACCTCCAGCTCGAGCGGTCGGTGGTTGCCTCTGGAGAGGACCTGCATCAGATTCCGGACGGCAGCATGGACGTGGTGGTGAGCACCCTGGTGCTGTGCTCCGTCAGCAGCATCCAGAAAGTCCTGGCCGAAGTTCTGCGGGTGCTCAGGCGGGTAAGCGAGGGAGAAAAGGGTGATTTGCGTCACGATGAGCCAACTCCCCCGTGCTGGCCCACGTGTGGGATAAACGGAACCACCTGCACGAGGGCCGGGATGAGTTTAAAAGCACCTTTTTCAGCCCCCCCGGGGAGATGGGCTTATCCACTCCTTCCCCCTCGGCAGGCAGTTTTGGTTAAATACATACGCAGTGACAACACTGCAACAACCCCTACCGACTGCTGAATGTTTACAGCCTAAAAAACGAGTGCTCCCTCCAAAAATTCAAGCCATAATAAAATAACAAGCAAGAATAAAAATAACAAAAGCCCCAAAAGCTGTAGTCATATTTAAATATTTATACTTATTTTAAATACAAATTCACATTAATTTTTTTATAAGCCACTTCATGATTTGTTAAAAACTTTCAAACCTACGTAAATGGCAGGAATGGAAATCTCAGAGATTATCAAAAGGACCTTTGTTCCTAAATCTTTCCGAGTTATCCGGACCAAGAACCCAAATGAAGTCAGAAACTGGATGTAGGCACCTAAGTCATTTTGCTGTTTTTGAAAACGTGTCCTTGGTTCACGTTGACTGCTTGTAAGACGAGCAATAAGCATTTCTTGTTGACCACACTGCATGCACAGGGCAAAAGACCGTCCTGGAACTAGCAGTGCTCTGATCTGGTGCACGAGTACCATTTCCCCAAACATGAACAACCCCATTCTTGTTCTGCAGGTTGCAGAGGAGCCACGGTTAGAGGCCAACAGGCCGAACCCTTACCATCCCTCCTAGTTCTAGGTTAATGAAAATTAAAAATAGGCCGTCAGCTTACAACCCATCATTGAGCTGATGGCGTACAGAGCAAACTGGGCAGAAATACAGCCTGCCTGCTTTCTGGATCCACCTGCCCTCCCTAACTGCTGCTGTTGAAATGTCTGATAACAGCGCAGCTGAAACTGTAGCAAAACCTGCCTCAACAACTGCTGGGATTTCAAGTTGTTTAGCCTGGGAAGTGCATAACTGGGGGGATCCTCGTGCATCTCAGCAGCATCGGAAGAGTCGTCTGCAGAAACAACGACCATGCACAGAGGGAGCAGCAGGCGTAGTTCACAGGGAATGGATTTGCAGGCTGAGGAGGAAGCGCTCTCATGTCTGCTTTCCTTTCTGCCAAATCCTCTTTTTTTTTCCTAGCCTATAACTTGACACGTGACAATGCCCACAAGTTTCTTTACATTACCGTGCTGGAAAGCTCCGTAGACCTTTCTGGGATGACAAGAGAAGCTGCCCATCCTCTGCCTTGGAACATTCAGACACAACACAAGCAAAGTTGCACTTCTGGCCCGCGCAGCTCCTACTCCTAAGTACTTTTTGGTGGTGTTGCTTCACCTGTAGATGAAAGAACTAGCTCAGCCTGCTTTACCTCTCCCTCCTCAGCACGGCTGGTATGCTGCCGGGCACGCAGACAGCCGGGAACACCTGCAGGCAGTGATCGCCCCGGCAATTTTACAGATGAGAGAAACCGAAGCACAAGGATGTTAAAGTGGTTACTCCGAGATCATCCAAGGCAGTTGCGACAGAGATAATAACCCCGTGGCAGCAGTTCCTAGCCACCAGACCATACAGCTTCTTGCACAGTTCTGAGCTGCACCCATCAGTAAACTTGTAGTCAGTCCATCGTAGCCACCACCTTCAATGAAAACTGAATGGGAGGCAGTCCTAGAGACCACACAGCCCCAAACGAATACAAATCTTGCATGTACAATATCTAGGAAAGGACTTGGTGTTCAGAGAGGTGATAAAAAGCAGAGTATTTAACCCACATGGAAAAAATTAAATTCTACTTATGAAGGTGAAAAGCCCTAAGTCATTTCTGATGGCACTGTTTTGCAGGGTGGAGCTTTCTACTTCTTGGAGCATGTGGCTGCAGATCATTCCAGCTGGACCTACTTTTGGCAAAAGGTCTTCGACCCACTCTGGAAGTGTTTTGGAGACGGGTGTTCCTTGAGCAGAGAGACACAGAAGGAGCTGGAGAAAACTAATTTCTCAGAACTGAATTTAAAGCACATTTACGTCACACCTTACTGGATCCCTTCTAGTCCCCATATCATTGGGTATGCAGTAAAATAAAGGACTGTGAGCACTGCAGGACACAGGACCTCTCTTCAGCACTCCTTCCTTGCTTTAAATGAGGTTTTTCACTGGATAGCACCCTTACAGCCAACCCTTATACAGCAGCTAGAAAGAAGAAAACCATGGAACACTGTGAGCATCCTCAGCTCATTCAAACCGGGAGTCACTCTGCTTTTGTTAGACAGGCTTTCTGGGTGAAGTTCTTCAATAGAGCTGTCACACAAGGACCTGGCAAACTGGAAAGAAGAACAGACAACACGTTTCAGACCAATACAAAATAAAGAGTCAGCATCTCAGAGAGCTGAGAAAGGAGAGAGTGAAGAAAGGGCACAGAAAATACACTCAAGCAAGAACAGAGAGCTAACGTTTCCTAATGGTGGAGAATAATGCCCCACCGTTCACATTTCTGATGCAGGACACATACATAATAGATACGGCATCAGTATGAGCGTTTTCCTTTCAGTCTTCCCATTATGAACTACCTTTAGGAGCAGGCGTTCATTCACCCGTGCCAGTACAAGCGCTCCCTGACAGGAATTCTGTTTATTCAGGGTGCTCATTACAGCACGGTTTGCCATACCTGGTTCTTAGATGCTAATGTTATCAGCGCAGATTTAACTCAAAACAGCAACCCAGAAAGCCAAAGACTTCTTACACTGGGAGAAAAATGGTTTTTGTTAAATCCGATAGCAGAAACCTCATCTCTACTGTAAAATGTTCCCTGTTACTAGGGCAGCCGTGTCCTCAGAGCCCTTTGGTCACACTCCACTAATGTGTTTCACCCGTGCTTAAACTCTTCGCTTCCTCCTCTCTCTGTGAGCTAGGTCACACCTGTAAGATGTCTTTTTTTAAAAGCCATGAGTTTCATTAGAAATGTTTTCCAGTTAAACTCCTCTAGGACACCAAGAGAAGATGCGGCCTTCTTGGCCACTGTTGAACCTTTTCTGTGATTTCCTACGGTATAGCAGCAAAGAATTAAGTACAGATTATATTTATAATTATTATATTTATAATGCGTTTCTTGTCCTTCACACACTTCCAAGAGCTCTACGCAGAAAGTACATCTGAAGTAATTCCATTGCTCAGATTTGTTTCTCTAATGCAGTTACCACAAGGTAGAGGAGCGAAGATATGGCAGAGTTTGTTAATAAAGCAGTCTAATAATGATGCCACTGTGTGCTGGATTTTGTATGTGCTTTATTACCACTAGAGGGTGGAGGTAACTCATCGAACAACAGGGCTACTGATCACAGAAAAACAACATTCTCCAGCACAATTCACACCCGAACTGCCTGAATGAAGGACCTGAAGTTGAGAGCTACAAACAGCCCTCCTTTCCCAGCACTGGGCTCACCTGAAGCAGAGCAATTAAAAGCTAGTGGCTAATTATACTGCTACCAAGTCCTGTGGAAAAATACCGGCGACTGCAAAGTTGAAAAAGTTTTACAGAATGCATTTAGCATAAAACAGACCGTGTGCTGTTGACTCAGGCTTATAAAGTTAATAAAACCAAGCTGCATACTATATGTAGTGATTACTGAATTCATTGTTTCCTATCAGAGCTCTGAAAAGTAACTAAGAAAAGCAAGATCACTCCCTGCAAAGGAGCCAAATTCACATGCTGAAGAATTTTGGTGCCCACAAAGTGGAAAGGCCGAAGGGGCTCAGATCAGGTAGCCGACTAGTTGATCTGGCTTCTTTATTTACTACTTACAGTGGGGTAGTAAATAATTCAGAAATAAATGTATCTCTACTGAAATGGTCATCAAACACCTCATCAGACACGTGTCTACAGCATATCCAGCATTCAAATTAACTTCTTTCTGCTCACCAAAACCAACATACGTTTGCTTTAAGAGATAAGAACTGTAATCTGAAACTGCTGAACACCACATTAGGGTATTTTATGACATTTTGCCAAGGGTTAGATACAAGGTTGTACTGCCCAATTTATCGAGGTTACTTAACAAACTGGCAGCTCCTTTTCTTGCCAGAGCTGGGACACTACCGTAGCTGTTTGGTATGCAGTCCTGTTTTTCCCTTCCCTGCCTGTGAGCAGACTTTAAAATTAGCTTTAAAAACAAGTCTAGCAGGTCCATCCAAAGAGCTGAATACGCTTCAAGAGGAACGCAGCAAGTACATGAACACAGCTCTGAGTTTCAAGGGCTCTAGCACACGGAAGAACTAGCTTTGCTCCGTACGGATCCTCTGCCCTCACGACAGCAATGACAGAAGCCAGCATCCTCTTCTTCCGCGCCTGCCTTGCGCTGCTTGCCATGCCCATCTACCTACTGTCATTCCTGGGCATATGGGAGCCCTTTTGTAAGAAGATATTTTTTCCTTACTTCTTAGAGAAGCTCACTGTAATTCACAACAGGAAAACAAAGAAGCAGAAGCAGGAGCTATTTCGGAATCTCCCTAACTTTGCCGGCCCCTCGGGAGAGCTGAAGCTGCTGGAGATTGGAACTGGCTGTGGCGCTAACTTCCAGTTCTACCCACCAGGCTGCAAAGTCACATGCACCGACATAAACCCCAGCTTCCAGCAAGGCCTTTCGAGAAGCATGAGCCAGAACCAGCACATCCACTATGAGCGCTTCCTCATTGCAGCTGGAGAAGACCTGCATCAGGTGCCCAGTGGTTCCGTGGATGCCGTCGTCTGCACCTTAGTCCTCTGCTCAGTGCAGAGCGTGAACAGCACCTTGAAGGAAGTAATGCGAGTGCTCAGACCAGTGAGTATTTGAAGAAGTTTCATGTTATTACCCTTATGATCTATTCCAGAGGTGCTTCACCAAATATATATTTTTAAACTTACAGACCAGAGTCAGTTTATTAGTTAAATGAGATTGAAATGGAGCAAGTCAGTCTGTTTTATTCTCAAAAGTAAAACCGTAAAAGTTACAGTCTACATACCTAGATCTGCTGCAAAAGTCATAACTGCAGCATATCATTTAAAGCAGAACCTGCTGTTTTTGTTTTCCCTCTCCCAAACACCTGGTTTGCTTTTGGTGAAGAGCTTTCTGATCAAGATTGAAAGTCTGTGTTTTAAATAAACTGCCTTTGTCTCTTAGAAGAAGGGCTGATCTACCTGTATGACTGAACCAATCTAATTAAATGCCCTCATTCCTTGTAGGGTATCAGTCAGATTGGAAAACAAAAGAGAGCTGGGTTGTTCAGTTTTTTTGCAATAGATGTTCAGCCTTTAAAATGGTATTTTCAAGCCCAATCCTCTGGGTTGTCAAAACCCAATGAGTTCTAGTAGGATTTATACATTCCTCTCAGTCTCCTTTGAAAAAACCAACATGCTAGCAACTGTAATTTGAACAAAATGGTAACTATTGCTGCAATAATAGAGGGACCAAATAAGTGCATCCTGCATGCTTCTGGAATACACATTTTGAATCTGTGCAAGTTTCCCACTTACATTAGTTCCATCTGACATCAGAAAAACAAAGGGAGGGGAGGGAGAATACTGTGGGGCGAGCAAATGGAGCTTCACGCGCACTGGTGGGTACTGAGCGATGGCAAGCTGCCTGGCTCTGTTGTGTGCACTCTTTCTACAGTGCTAAGACGACTTTGTTTTCCCCAGGGAGGCATTTTCTATTTCTTAGAGCACGTGGCCGATGATCGTTCCAGCTGGAGGTATTTTTGGCAGCAAGTCTGCTATCCAACTTGGAAACTCGTGTTTGCTGGCTGCTGCCTAACGAGAGAGATATGGAAAAATCTCGAACAGGCCAACTTCTCAGAACTGAAATTACAACACATCAGTGTGCCGCTGCTTGGGACGCCTATTAAGCCTCACATCATCGGATATGCTGTGAAGTAACACAGATCACGCTGTAAAGCTTCTTCCCCTGGCCCCACAGAAACGCCTCGGCGTAATCAAAGCATACAAAACAGCATATGCTAATCCTGACATATGAATGTAGGTAACGTGGCTAAGGACTTTAATTAAATTTCTGATTCAGACATCAAATGAGAGAAGAGGGTCGGTTTTCTAAACATCTTTAAACTAAAACCACTCTGCTGGGTATACACAAAAGCTTCTCATGGTGCCTCACCGGCAGCACACCGGGCACCTCCGCGCCGCTTCCAGACCTGCCTGGGGCCACTTTGAACCAAAGCTGGCAAGGCAACAGAACACAAGGATTTGGCAGACAAAATAATTAACTCCTTACTTGAGGGAACTTCTGCCCATGTCTCTCTGGCAAGCAGTTCCTTCAGGTGTTCCCAAGCACATTTTGCCACGAGGACAGGGCAGGCATAGAGCATCCCAAACCAGTGCAGGCCGCCACGCTGAGGGCACTCCAGGCACCCGCTCTCCTTTCTCTGGGCTGTTCACAGCCGTTCGCTCTCCAGCTTTACAAAACCAGCAGGCAGAGGCAACCTCTAACACATAAACTTTGCTCAGCTGCAAGTTATTTATTCACAAAGGGCAGAGTACTGAGAGGGAGGAGGCTGCCTCCCCACAGAACACACAAAGCCTCTCACTCACTTGGCTCCCCACCTGCCCCTGCGCGCACTTGGTTCTAACAGCATTAAAACATTCATGATTAACATTTTGTGCTCGGGAAGTTTCTTTAAGGTGTTCCCAGTCCACCACAGCCCAGGCGGGAGGTGCTGCTGCCTCAGAGCCAGTGGCGGCCGTTGGCAGCTCCAACGCGCACCGGGCCCTGCCGCCATCTTGTGCCCTTGACTGAGAATGTGGCAGAGGATGGCCATAACCTCGCTGCTCCTGCTGCTGGTGGGCACTGTGCCCGCTGTGGTGGCCCTGCGGATCTCCTGGGACGGTACTGGTGGTATGCGTGTGTGCTGGGTCAGTGCAGTGGGTGTTGAGATGGCCACGGTGGGTGGTTTAGGCACCTGAGAGGGCATGTGGGAGAGGGAGGCTGTGGTGCCCCATCACCATGCGGCTTCCTTCCACAGCTCCACACAGAAAAACTTCATCTATCCATAAATCAGATGAATTCGCAAAGCTGCAGTGACTGGAACCCATTTACCTTGATGTGCACTATAAACACAAATGCAAGAAATATGCCTGTAACCAAATAAAATACCTTTCACAGGGCCTAAAGAAATATCCACATTTTCTTTCCAGAATCAGAGCGCTAACAGGAAACATTTAAAAAATCACGGCAAGTAACACTGTAGATGCAAAAAACCACCTGTGGCTAGCTCACCAAAACCTGTTTTTCAGTGTGAGCCTTATAACTAACTCTGTTCTGTTTTGTAGGGTGTGGGGAGCAGCCACTCATAGATAGGACCTCAGGATCCCGGATTGTAGGTGGACACGACGCCAAGGTTGGAGCATGGCCGTGGTCAGTCAGCCTCCAGATTCACCACGCTGGTGCAAAATTTGCACATGTATGTGGCGGAACTTTAGTTAATGAGGTTTCAGTGCTTACCGCCGGCCACTGCACTACAGGACGGAAGTATGTATTCATGCTAATAGCTGGTTTTATTAAGTATGAGGAAAGTATAGCATCACCTTTGGTAACTTCAAACAGAACATAGATCAATGGGACACAGGTATGCTGAGCTCCCCCAGTACAAAACCAGTACAGACACCCAAACTACAGCTCTGTCACAGCTGTGAGGATCAGTTTGTCTCCTTTGCTGTACCAGTAGCACAGGGTTGTCTGCTGCTGGCCCAGCACGGGATGCCAAAGCTACATCTTCAGAAGTCAGTATCAAGAAATCCTGGAAATGCACTTCTGGCTTAGCCCAGAACAGCCTTTGTTTTTGCTAAGGGCCAGTTGGTTTTGATCTAGGTGACATTTTTTTAGGGGACTTATTTTTTCCACCCTCCTCCAGGAGTTTCCAATTTTTCTGCTTAACAGAGCATTTTAAACAAATAAAGCTCACTGAAAAAAAAAAAAGCAATATTTAAATTAGAAACATTACAATTCATTAGTTTTGATACTGCTTCCATTTTTTTCTGTTTAACAGAACCAACAAGTTTGGCACTTTACCTTTCTTTGACAACGTGGTAATAAAACTCTTCAGAAGAGGCTTTTAAATTGTACTTACAGCAGTTCTGTATTTCAGCTATTTGATCACTGTTGTCTTTTCTGTAGTCTTTAAAATAGTTGCAAAATCTGCACACTAGTTCGTGCAAGTTCATATTGATTGCCTTCTTTCTTAGGGACCCATATTTTTGGAGAGCTGTGTTGGGCACACATGACCTTTGGAAACATGGCAAACACGCAGCAAAAAGAAGTATTAGAAGCATCACCGTGCATCCAGAATTCAACAGAGAAACATTTGAAAATGACATTGCATTATTTCAGCTTAAATCTGCTGTACGCTACAGTTACTATATTCAGCCTATCTGCTTACCTTCTGCACACCTTTACCAGTATCTCAACCAGCAAACAGAGTGCTTTATAAGTGGTTGGGGACGTATAGCAGAAAAAGGTAAAAGTTTGCTTGTTTTGTTGAACAAGTTATTAGCTGCCTAACTACTGTTAGGTTTCAGTCCCTCAGATTCACTCAGGGAGAACTGAATCCAGTCAGGTTATAGCTTCATCACACAAAATCATTAAATACTTCTGCAATTGACTATCTGCTTTTACTGGTTTTTACGTTGAAAGCAGATTAGAACTACATAGATGTCACTGAAGGCGTAAATATTTAGCCTTTCTTTCATGGATAATATGAATAAAGGAAAACAAACTATCCCAACTTTCAGACTCACAGTAGTTACTCATAAATAGTTTTTTTTTTTCTTTTTCTTTTTTTTTTTAATTGAAAAGCAACAGTTGTGATGCAGTGCATTATCAGCTTAGGAGTCCCAACACATTTTAGGCGTGGTTGCTCTCCCTCAAATTATCTTTAATCTTTATGAGCACAGACTTCATACGGTGTCAGTTGGTGGTGTGCATCTTGAATGGAAATTTCAAGGACAGCTGAGGATCATAGAAGCTTATTTAGTAAGTCACCTCTGACATTTTGAGCAAGGCTAACGAGCAGTACTGTTATCATCGATGCTTCTTCACAATAAGAACTGCAAAAACTACATCAAATCCAAGTCAGCAAATGCTTAGCCCACTTAAGTTTAAATCCATTAGAAAAGGCACAATCCCTAGATTAGCACGTGTTGGAGCATGTACAGGGGCACATTTAAGCTAACAAAACAGGAAAAAGATATCACAGTAAGAATGGCTACGCACAACAGCTTGAATGTTTTACTTTCTATATGCTGTCTTCCTCTAAAGGTAAAACTCCATCTGTATTACAAGAAGCACAAGTGGAAATCATTCCTTATCGTGACTGTAACAGTTCTGATGCGTATGGAGGCTTGATTAACAACGACATGATATGTGCTGGCTCTCCATCAGGAGGCATTGATAGCTGTCAGGTAAGACTCAGCACCATGCCCAACGTGCCACAGCCAAGCCAGAGTCCCAGGGGTATCACGGTGCATTTGTAGCATAATTACTTAAAATGGCACAAATACTAAAGAAAAAATACATCAAACTGGAAAAGAAGCATCATTAATAGAGAGGTGATTCAAAAAGAAAACACCCATCTCTGAAAAATACGCAGACTTCAGCGTTACTCAGCAAAAGAAAAGAAGAAGTTAACAGAACTGAAAGGAGGAAGAACACAAATGCATCCTTGTGTTCCCACTGTACACATGCGGTGTGTGTGAAGTACACATACATCTTACTTGGTTTTATGCTGATGAAAGACAGCGCCAGCACTGAAAAGTGACGTGGTTCAGTGGCGAGATTTTTTTATTTAAATGCCGAGCAATCAGCATCTCTTTCTCAGAAAATACAATTCTCAGGTCAAAAGCCCCAGGATGCTAAAGTTGGGGCATCAGCTGTGATACGGAGGCATTTATAATTAAAAAAGTATATTCATAAGTGTATCATTAGTCTGATACAGTTCCTGCTTTCCTCAGCACTTTTCCTCTAAGCAAGTAATTTGGCAAAAATTCAGCGTTGTGTATTTATTACAATGTTTCTTGGTAATAGCAGCACTACACTGTGCAGACAATACGTTCTGATAACAACCGACATGTAAGAAAGTTCACGGAGACAAGCCTTAGAATGAAAAGGTGCCAAAAAAAAAAAGAATTAAACAAACAAACAACAACACAAAGAACAAAAAAACATCCACAGAACTTAACTTAGACAGTGAAACTAATATAGACGTGGTCTTTTAGTCAAGGTAGTGTCCCTCAGTATCACGAACCTTTATTTTCATTGGCCTGTGTACTATTCATATATTCCTGTCTTTATTACTGTCCAGGTAACTTGGCAGATTTTTAAGAAGTAATTTTAAAATTTCATCACTGACATTTCTACATCGGTTCCTGGAAGGGAATGTATGGTGCTAGTCTTTTATATTATTGATTTGTAGGGAGACAGCGGTGGACCCTTAGCATGCTATCACCCTAGCGACAACAAATTCTATCTGCTCGGGGTTACTAGCTTTGGACTTGGCTGTGGCCGACCAAAGTTCCCTGGGGTCTATGTCCGTGTACCTCACTATAGAAGGTGGATAAACTCTCAACTTCTCTTGAATGGCAAGGCTGTGCATCCTGTGAGCATTACACTTACCATCTTTCTGACTGTCAGATGTATCGTGTTCGCGTAGACTTTCTAAAGTGACAAACGGCTGCATCATCACAGCACAGGTTTGGTCTGCCTGTTAGAACGTGGCGAAGAGGAGCTAACTCACGTTTCAGAATAAATCTCTGAGCAAAAGGCTTTTTTAAAGAAGGCATGTTTTTATCCAATCTGCATGTTTATGTGTGCAAAACCTTTTGGAGGTATATTACTTCTTGTAAATGTAGGAAGTAAAGCAAAGCTCATAGAGTTAATAGATACATCCACTAGGATTTTCTAGGTATGTAAGGTTTCAAACTGGGATATCCCTCATCTTTTTTGAGGTAGGAAGCATATTACACGAACACGTTACATGACAAATGTTAGCGCACATCGCACTGATGAGTAGATAGAAAAAATCAATTGCTTGTTTGTCAGAAGAAGGAGGTGATTCAAAATTTAACTGCTTTAACTCAATGTATATAGTATTTAGCTCAAAGGAACACTGCAGTGTGTAGTGATGCTCTGCACTGCAAAATCTTAGCATTCTCACCACAATATGTGATTTCATTAAGTTTTTTTTCTTGTCAAAAGCTACTCCGATGGACACGTGTGAAGACACAATAACATCACAGTTTTAGGCTATAAGCATGAAATCTAGCTAATTAAAAACATTTACCAGTACTTCCAAGTATGTGTCCTAAAAGTTTGCAATTTTATTATCATCTTTTCCATCTTCTATCTTTAATATCCATGCTGACAAGTAGAGGGAATGATAACAGCCTTGACCCTAATAATGGAAACGAATATTGAAATGTTACTTACTGAAATTTTTTTCTTACCCTATTTTTAGCTTTCAGAACCCTAGGTATTACTTAATACTGCTACCACGATTTTGTAGATGGCAGAGATACTCCCTCTGCTGGGTGAATGTTAGCAGAACACAATGCTCTTAGTTAACAGAAGCTTAACTTTAACAAGATTAAAAAAAGCAGAAAGATAAAAGGTTTTCTCCATTAGTTATTTTTAGTGATGTAGTAGTCTGGCTGCTGAAAGGATACATCAGGGGAAAAAAGAATCTCTCTATGCCTCTCCATAGACCAAATATTTATTTTTGGTCACGGTAAAGAGCTGGTACTACACACAACATAGGGATTTGGTCAGAACTGCTGCAGTCGTATGTTAATTAAAAATAAATTGATCAATAAATAAGGAACATCAGCATGAGATTTTGGCGACTTTATTTACCAAGGTCAAAATCTGCAACCATCTAATTGTTTTGACAAATATTTACAATTCATATAAAGCATGTACTTTCGTTTGGAAATAATCAGCAGAACAGTACTTGGTACTACACCTCTTACTCTCAGGATATAGATTTTATTCTCTTACCATCTAGATTTTGAAGTAAATCCAGAATAAGCGCTTCATGATAAGTGATGACTTAAAGAGCAAACCCATGTTACTGTTTAATATTTCCATGATGAAAAATAAGCTGCTCTTCCCAAACACTATTTTAAGAGGATAAAAACTTACTAACGTTATGTCTGGCAGCACTACATAGTTGTTTCACTTGCTGAATACAGAAAGAATTGGCCACCATATTTTATACAGTCTTAACACTTGATAGCTTTTTTTTTATTATTATTCTGTATTACAAAAGAAGGTAAAGGAACAACAGCACACAGTGAGGATCAAAATACCATACAGAGGAGTTATCAAATTAGTTTCAGTACTGTAGGTCAAACCCTCTTAAACATATGCCAAATAGCGTACACACACCTGATGGTAGACAGCAAAAAAGTCCCATTTTCTGAGGTGCTAAGCACATCCCGTGGTGTTCATTTTTCCTGACATTCCACTGACAGAGAGGAGGAGGCACCGAGCACCTCTTTTGGAGCAGTTTACTAATGTAAGGACTTTCTCAACCTTGCTCATTATTTTTGATGTGAAACAAAAGCATTGGTTTTTGACGTGATTGAGAACACAAATATTTACTCCAGTTTGGCCTAAAGGAAACGCATTGTGGATGATGTCCGTAACAATGTTGTATTTATAAACTTTAGAGAAAAAAATACAGCCTACTAACAATGTGATTGTGGAATGCAGTCTTTCTCATACCAGCAAAGAGCTCTCCTTGCTAAGAAGCCCATTAATTCAAAAATGAGTAAAATAAAAAATACTGACTGACCATATGATAAGCAGTACACATCTAGGGAGTGAGTACATCTTTTAATTTCATTCAGATCTGAGCTAGCACAACACACACACATAGCTCTAACACCTTTTTAATAGCATAGTCCATAGTGCAATTCCCGCTGACATAACTGGAAGCAGGATTCAATCCTAACTATGGAAATAGTGTATTTATTATTCATGCAATAAGCACTGCATACACATTTTTCTATTTCACAGAATCACAGGATCACAGAATGGCTGAGGTTGGAAGGGACCTCTGGAGGTCATCTGGTCCAACCCCCCCCCTGCTCAAGCAGGGTCACCTGGAGCCGGATGCCCAGGACCATGTCCCAGAGGGCTTTTGAACACCTCCACAAATGGAGGTTCCACACCCAAAAGAGTCCCGATCATGTCAAACATTTAACTTTCACCTGAAGCAAATCAAAATGATACAAACTAGAATCTCTGAGCAATCAGATCTAATATGCAGGTATCATCAACTGGGGGGGGGGAAGCCCTGATCTCTTTTTTCCCAATATTTGTTAAGAGCCGTTTTTGTAAGTTGCCTACAGACATACAAAATTAATTCAAATATCTCCTACACCAAAGAGGATCTCATTTGACTTTGTACTTTCCATAAAAATATATGCTTGAAAATCTGGTTCACAAAATATTTCATTTGTTTACTAAAATGAAATATATAAACTGTCAAAATACGTATATAAACTCAATTTCAGAATTTGTAAAGATCACAATTTAGCTACAAAATATACCAACCATCTACCTGTTTTCAATAGAGTATTTTCTTACAAAGATACCATTACTTTGCAAAATATCGCTTACCTTACAAAATTAGTCTGGAAATTTTGCGCTACTTTCAGCATATAAACCACATATTAGAACCTCATTAAACCCTTTGGTATATATCTTCAATTTTTGTCTTTTTTATCGTTCTTCTATTTGGTTTAAACGTTCCAAAGCACAGTAGAATCTCCAGACAGAATAAGCAGTGCATGTTTAATTGTATATATAATCAGCACATGATTGATTTTTCAATTATAGATGTTTATCATGCCCAGCAACTAAGAACAAACTATCATAAAAATCATTCTCCAGAAACTTTTGTTCACCATTACTCATTCTACAAATCTGTATTTTAACATAATTGGATGTGTTGAATTCTCTTAAGTCCAGTCAACACCTTATTTAATGTGCCTCAGACATTTCCAGGACTAGGCCTCTCACTGCTTTCTGCAGATCCTTTCCAAATTTGATAAACACAGCAAACATTGGAAAAACAAAACAAAACAAAAAAAAAACCTTTTAAACTGTCAGCTGAAAAAAGAGTAAACATAATTTATACCTCTAGCAAAGTATTAGCTTTTTTTTTATCATCTGCACCTGTAAATAACAACTTACAGGTTAAAATAAAAATATTTACATACAAATAACTGAAAGACAAAAGTAAGGATTGAAAAAGAGTAAGAAATCAAAACATATACTGGTTATAAATGTTACTAATAATGTTAACTATGGCAAGGATTCCATTTCATCCACATTTTAATTGTTACCAAATATTGCCCCCGTTACAAGAAGTATTTGCAGAAATTTTCAAAGAAATTCTAATCACCTGCCTGGTAAAACGTGAATGTCCTTTTATTGTAGATGCAATCTCGACTTTATAAAGTTTCCAGTTGTGCCAGCAGGAATTTTGGTGAGGTTTTCTTGTTTCCTTTTTGTACTTTGTCACCAACTTGTTGTAAATAAAATCTATATAGTCTTTAAGTTGTGAAATCTAGGTAGAAAAGTTTCATTTTTGACCTTTCATCTAGTTTAAAAAATTCAGTATAAAAAAAAATTTCTCCTCTGAAATTTACAGTCCACAAAAGTTTTACCTTCTTTTCTTACACACTTTTATGACAGTAAAGATCTTTCAAAGTTTTTAGCTCTTCAATTAGAGTCTTGTTCTGGTTTTCCAGGACCGCAACTCGATTTTCCAGACATTTAACATACTCTTTCTTCTTTCTACGGCATTCTCGAGCAGCTTCTCTGGAACAAATCAACAGAAGCAATTAGTTTATATCAGAGATTTCTCTGTTTTACAAATGTTATGGTACTGACCAATACAAGAGGAGAGAATTGGCACTGCAACCAGGAACAAAACAAAGTGAAATCTACACAAATTTAGGTGGAGAGCATGAAATTTAGCAGCATTTGGTAGCATGCATGGCAATCAATCTGCAGTGGAGAAAGTACTTTTCTCCAAATTTTGTAATACAGAACATGCAGCATGTTTTGAACAAAATTTCCAACATTTTTAGTCACTGGATGCAGCATACCATACCAATGACACAATCAGCAACGTTAGCTTGCAAGACTTAAAATTTGTCCTTTGAAGATGTATTTCAGCACATTAAGCTAACAAATCAAAGCAGCTCAAGTGCGCTTATATACCTGTTCTTCATCAGCCTTATTTCTCGTTTCAACTGCGGATCGTCCGTCTTACTTGTCTGTGACGTCAGAGTGACAGGAGATGTCATAACCACAGTCTGAGGAAGGGACGTGGTCGTTGGTGTGGTGCGGATCTGGTACGTCTGCATGTCTCCCGATGCAGCTGTAGCGGTAACATTGCGAGACGTCAAAATGTAGTAGCGTTAGAAAAATGCATTCCCGTTACTGATCAGTATTTCTAACCATTTCCAGAAGGCATATACTCACTCTGCACTACCACCTGGTTGCTGGGTACAAGTATCTGTTGACCATCTGATGTTTGTGCATACTGCAGTATTGTTGTCCCAGGCTGACTACCACCAGCATTTGTCATTGTTAACGTCTGCAGACCTTGCACACCATCTGTACCGGGGCTGGCCAGCTGTAATCCATTTGCAGCAATGGCAACTTAAAGAAAAAGGAACAAGCATGAAAATATTTGCAGCTACACATTAAAAAATACAGATAAAGGTAAATCTGTAGGGCACGCATCTCTTTCAATTGGCAAATCTGTATCTCAACCTGCTGTTGAGAAATACTCTCAGTTTTGAAAGGCTTTTTTTTCTTCTCTCACCTTCAACTACCAGATGTTGTTGCTGTTCTTACTAAATGTATGGGGTGTAACTGGCAAGGTGTTGGTAGTGGGGGAGCTATGGGGTCTACCCCATGCCAGTTCCACGATGGACCAACTGCTGGCCACAGCTGAGCTCAACAGCAGAGCTGGTGGCTCCTCTGGGGAATCTAATTTAAGAAAAAGCAAAAATGCCAGACAGGCAAAGGAGCAAGGGGAAAAGGAAAAAAAAAGTGAGGAACAGCAGTACGAACACCAAGGTCAGAGAACAAGGAGGAAGAGCAGGTGCTCCAGGTGCTGGAGCAGGCATTCACCCGCAGCCTGTGAAGAGCCTTTGGGTATATAAAACAGTATTTTTACTGACCTCACATTTGGACTAAATCTAACACTAGAAGACTGCTACGTGTTTCGTTACAACATCCTTTGAACGTCTTGTCTGAACAAGCAAAAATTAAGACAATGAACCACAAAGTTTATCTGGAGTCTTTAGACACCAGTCTAGTTACATGCAGTAAGAGTACTAACTTTACTACCTATAAGATAAATAACCAAACTTTTTGAGTTTCACCTTACTCTCAAATATATAACAAATAAACAAAAAGTCTGCATTTTGAGGCAAGTTTAGTAAAAATATGTCCACATATTTTGTACAACTTACTGTACTGTCCAGTGCTCGTCTGGTAGATGGGTGTGGGAACAGACATAGACGTAACAGTAGAGACACCGGGACTTTCCTCATCTCCTTTTCTATCCCGTGTATCTTCAGAAGAAAGATCTTTCAAAATTTTTCTATTAAAAAAAGTTTATCAGCTGCAGTTAGTAGGCAAAAATTACGAATTATAGCAGTAATTGTTATATATATTATGTTATATATATTATAGCAGTAATTGTATAACAGTTGCAAACCACTATCCCTATTTTGTATTACATGAATGAACACTAGCATTTTGATATAAAGCAGTTTTAGGAATTAACAAAATTCTATATGAGCTGATTGTCTAACTCTTTCTGTAATTACACTTCGGTAGTTTAAAAATTCTAGGTTTTTATTTAACTATTTGAATCATTTTATTAGCTATGTGCAAGTCAGTGCATATTCCAGATTCTCAATCATTACCCTCTAAAAGTCTTAGATGTTTGGACTGGTAAACCTGAGATGAAAATCTGAACCCTTTAACGGTAGATTTCAGCAATCTCCGAAAAATGTGTGCTAAAAATACTTCATACTGAAGTTTCTCTAGTACTGCCACTGCATCATGTCATTTCAGTAAAACCTGCCTCAGAGTTTCCATCATAAACATTTTCCAGGGATTATAACTGGCCTATTAAGAGATTTTACTGATTCTCTAAGGAACAGGCTTTGTATATCCAATTAAATCCAGTTTGCTCTGTCTAAAATCAGAATAAACTAGAAAGGAATGGGTTACTTTGGGAAAGTTTAAAAGTTAGATCTTTTGATCTGTCACTGGTAACAGCAGCAGGTAAATTCATGGACTGTCTAACACGTGTTACTTGAAATGCTGGACTCTAGTATTTGACTGTACTCATTTCAGCAAAATGACATAACTGAGTAAAACAATTTTCCCTATACCACATCATCTTGAAGTTGATCTCCAGTTGGTTAAGTAGAAGCTTCCCTGGGGCAAATGATAGCTAACATGGCTAACAGATCCAATGCACGTTTCAAGAGAACAACTTAGAGCTTGATGGACTATATGAAGCTGTCCAAAAAAAGGTGCTATTTTGGTTTCAAGTAACAGTACAAAATAGATTACATCCAGTACTTACCGGTAAGATGGACGACGTGCTAAGATACCCCGAGCTTTCTGTGAAGAGCCTATGCTATCTGATGAATCCTGAGAATCTTCACTCTCAGACAAAGAAGATACCTAAAAAACATTTTCCATGTGGTTATTCTGTACACTACAGAAAAATACCCAGAACAGATCACACATTTTAATGTCATGTGAGCTAAAGCAGCATGAAAACCACATAAATGCAGCTAATTACATAAAGGAAAAAAAAAAGAGATGGAATTCTAGATTCAGTGCTATCTCATATTTCTAGCAATTCCCAAATACATCAGTAAGGTCATAATGAAACCGAACATACCCACTTTAGAAGCCAAAGGATGCAAGCCTATTAATTCCCTATAAAAAGAAAACTCAAGAGATTCTCCTAAAATACAAACTATAGCAAAAATTGAATCCTTTAGTATTTTCATCAAAATCTTACGAGCCGATGTGGTCTAAAAAGGTGAGCCACTCCCACATTTAAATTTGTCTAAGGATGCTGCGGTAATGGCAGCAGGAAGACCATTTATGTACGAAGACAAACACATAAAATGCTTCAAATGTTTTTATGCAGACAGACAAGCCGTGTATTTTGTTGGTCAGAATATGAGTGAAAATAATATTTAAGGCAGCAGCGTATCAGGGAGTAAATATGCAAAGTATTATCTACAATTTTCTCCTTATTCCACTGTATTCTCATCCAGTTGGCAAGTGTTCATTTCTTTTCCCTGAAGCTCCTTATTAAATACAAACTAACAAAACATTTATTCGTACTTATCTGTGCGCCAGCCACAAAAACTCAACAAGAATGCACACGGCTCTGGGAAAAGCATTTATTATTTAACTGCTGCTACAGAGACAAAAAGAACAACCTAAAATCAACATTTTAAAAAGTTGCTCGTGTATTACGTTTTTCCCCCCTTTGAGCAACAAGGCCACAATGTTCATAAATTACTAAAAATGTGAGATTATATTCAGTGGGGACCCTGCAATCGAAGCATGATAGGAAGGAGACTCAAGACAACCTAGTAGAGGAGATGCTGAACTGTTTTCAGCAAAGCAAAGTGTGTTTTCTTTTCCCTGATCTGATGTGATAGGAACAATGACAGCTGAAAATGCAGTCATTATAGGTTTACTTTTTTATTATGAATTTAACGTCATACGGATAAGCACAATACAAAGGATCGGTGACAAATTGATGTGTTTTAGCACAGTTCTTCCAGTCACTTGACAGTCATTTCACAATCCAACTGCAGCGTCATGCTGCCCAGAGGGCTCTCTGCAGCCAAGAAAATGAATGAAGTTGCAGCAGCCTCGACTGTAAACTCCCTGAGGCACCCCTCTGAAGTGGCTTGTGAAAAAATCATATGGCAAGTGAGTAAGAGACACAAGCAGAATACTTAGGTACCACAGAAACGGAGCCACAGCATACGTGAGGTGAACAACCAACAGCCCATCCACAACCACTCAGGCCTACCTTTCCCAAACCCTTTTCTTCTCGGAGTTCCTCTGAGCTCTCCTGTTTGGTTGTTAGGACACACCAGGTGCCTGCCTGTTAGGAGCACCAGCTAGGGAGCTGCGGGTTTGGTGTTCATTTTTACCAAGGGAGGTAGTGTCATAAAGTTTCATTTCAACTCCAGTGGCAACTTGAGTGCTACAAATAATTTCTAGCCTAAATATTCATTAAGAATGACGTGTCCCCGCAACACGTTCACTGGAGTGCTTACTGCCTCTCACAGTAGGGCCAGAAAGGCTGCGCTGTGGCAGACCTAGCTGAGTCAGACAAGCCTTTACAAGTCTTTTCATGCACATAGAGCAGGATTCTTGGTTGTTTAACAGACATTCTGTAGTTACCTGCACTGTTTGCACCTGGGGTGAGTGGATTACAGAGGAGGACTGGGCTGTCTGAATGACTCCCTGGACCTGGACTTGCTCTCCAGGAAGCTGAACAACTGTCAGAGGAGCAGGACCTCGCAGAGACATCTACAAGAGATCAAAGGATCGTGAACAAAAGCACATGTTGTACAGCGTTCAGAACGTGTATATACATGTAGGAAAACTAGTGGAGAACATGCATTAGCAGGAGCTGCTTTTAAGTCCAATTAAGTCACAGAAGTTATCCTTTAAAGATACACATTTTTCAGATACGTATCTGCATATGAAAAGGCTGAAACAGTTACTTACTTGCCTCGGGTTAGGGAGAAAACCAAGCACGTAGCATTATGTGCAAATGATAACCGTGCTGCAGCTTAAATACCCGCAGTTCGAAATGAACCACAACGAAGCAGGCTTCTTCAGAACCACAACACCGAGCCTAACTGAGCGTGACTGCTTCCACGTAACTCCATCAACGCTGACTGATAAAGGCACGCACTTGGGGCAGTTTATCTTTTTTTTAAGTTTAGATTCCATTTTAAGAGCGTCTGGGACTCGGAGGGTGGCAGCACGATTAACGTACGTAGTTGGTGTTCTTGGATTTTTTTGTAAGCAACCATTATGAAGCTATTGTTCAGTGACTTCAAAGAGAAGAAATCACAGGAGCTAAGGACAGCGAAAGCTGACCCATCTACTTAGGTCAAGGCATAAGGGCTGGAGGAAAGATAGCAGACCGGAAAGAAAATAGAGGAGGCAAGGCGTAGAAGCTCTGGCCAAGGAAGAAGAACAAAGAGCAGATTTTTCCATGTAAAAGTGATGACATCTCTTTAACGTTTTACTCTTTCATGTTTTGCAACGATCAATTTAAATTAACATTGTAGTGGAAATCTAGCCTTGATAGTTACTACTGCAGCCCCTGTATAAAATTATGTAAAATAGAATTATGTTGTGGCAGATTTGTATTTTTGGGTGGATTTTGCACAAGCCTTTGCACTTAAAATTGATTGACGTTAGACACGTAGATGCACAAGCAAATAGCCAGTTTCCTCAACAAGTTCCTTCACTAGCTTTATTAATCTGGAATATATGAAAAGATGAAGGGATCATTAAAAATCACATGGGTAATTTTTTATTTAGTACTCTTTTTGTCTCATAATACTAAGTTCCAGTGGCAACCTTATATAAAAGCAGATCAGATAAACAGCCTGTCACCAGACAACAGGATGCCTGCTGTCTTCACCTCACGTCGTTATCTACATTCTGCAGCAAAATCTAAAGCAGCTCCATAGGGGAAGCAGTGGACAAGCTGCAAAATGTTGTTTCGTAGGACTGCTGCATGGCTACGGGAACAGATTTACCTAGAAAAAGATGCTCTTTCAGATACAGAAATTTAAATCATGAGGAATTCAGGTTAAAGCTCTGAAAATTGATGTTACCTCCTGGAAACTATGTCAAATTTCCAACTTCATATGCTTTATCACATTAAATATATTCAGGTTGGGCTAAAATCCAAGTGTTTCCATGGTGCTGAGCACCCAGAATTGCCATTGCTACAAAAAGAGCTGTAAATGCTTCTTCTGAAAAAAAGGAAAAGAACACCAGGCCCTCAATTCACCACCGAGCAGCTCCTCTAGGTCAGGCTGATGCCGGTGTCGGAGGACACACAGTCCAACAGAAACGGGGGGCTGCGTTTTTGCATCTTACTAGCATTAATTCTGGTCTTTTCAGTACACGCCATGTCATTAACTGTGCCGTCCATCAACAAGCAAGTACGTTTTTCTCAACCTCTGTTTGTTTCTTCTCCGCGTGTTGCTAAAATTCACGGGTGAGAATAGCTCGTAGTGCATAAAACCGTGGCTCTTAACTACCTCGAATGTTTGCTGAGATTTGGCCCAGGCTTTACCTGTTGAGCAATATGAGAGAGCTGAGCTGCCTGTAGTGTTGTACCTTGTACGGCTGCTGTTTGTGAAGGCGTCACGGAGCTGTTACTGCTGCTCTTGTGCACCTCTTCCATAATCAGCTGCGAGAAAAGCAAGCGGTTAAATTCACGACAAACGCGAACCAGAGCCAGGTGCCCGTTTCCACGGACATTTCGTCGCATCTCCGGGCATCCTGCTCGGAGCCTTATTGGCACAGCTTTAATTAGCTTCGTTAGCATGCCACCTCCCTGGTTCAGACCGGCGCGACCCACGGGGACCCGAGTCCCGCTGCGCCCGGCAGCACCCACGGCTCCGCCGACTGCTGGCCCTGTCCCAGACCTACGCCGTGCCGGAGTTTACTGTTATGTATCTCCTGCATCTCCTGGGCTTCAGTGAAAACAAGCCACATCATGAGATGTAGGAAGAAAACCCAAATGAAGTGTTATTATTAACAAATTCCCTGCCATAAGGGAAAATAATTTTCCGTATTTCACCCGAGCTGCCACGAAACCTGTACTGAAACATCCGAGGGGACACGAAACCAAATCGGGGATCCAAAATCAAAGCATAAAGAACACGGAGCTGAATTATAAACCCTGCAAAAGTAACTTCACCTCTTCGTAATAAAGCCCCTAGCACTTCCCTCCTTTCTAAGATTTTATATTTAACTGCTCAACGCGACTTGACAGCACCCCCCCCCCAATATTGGGGGATTTGGTGATGTAAAAATGCAGGCTTTTAGGTGGGGTGAGTGGGTGGACCAGCCTGGAGCATTAGAAGATGATCGGTGAGTGTTAAACATTTTGTCACAGAAGGTTTCAAACTGTTGAAAGGACAGTTGCTATGAGACTGGAAATTACATTTCTTTCTGTGGAAATGTGAGTCATTGATTTTTCCCTACTGAGATAAACCACAGCTCTTGCAGCTTGACGTATACTTAGAGGGTAAAAAGTCAGCGCGCACCAAGCCCAGGATCCTCTTCCTGCAACCCTTACTCATCTGAGGAGTCCCCGCGCAAAACTCCTCCGATTCGGTACCAAACCCGGGCTTTGTGGGGAGAAAAAAGCGAGGAGCCCCCGGCTCGGTGCCGCGCGACGCCGCATCCTGCGCGGCACAGACGTCCGCCGCCGAGCCAGCTTCCCCACGGGCTTCTTTCTGCCAAGGGAAAGCCGTTCGCCCGCCGTCTAAGCTGAGGCAGCAAAAGGACGGCTGCGTTTTGGGAAGCCACGGCAGCTCCCAGCCCCCCGGAAAGCTTCAGCTCCTCCGAATTATCCCGGCCGCCTCTGCAGGAGCGGGACGCGGGGCGCTGCGGAGGAGGAAGCCGGGCGGCCCCAGCGCGCGCTTTTCAGCTGCCTGCAGAGCCCCAGAGCCCGCTGGAAGGCTTCGGAGGCTGCTTGGGCTTTTTTTTTAAGAAAAAAAAAAAGAAAATGGAGAACCGGAGCAATTTAAACATCTCAAAGCAATAAGGAAGAACCGGAATTAAATGCATGGATGCGTAAGGGAGGCAACTCTGGGTAGCTGCTGCTCTTGGTTTGGGGTTTTGTATAGGAAAATCTCCGCCTTCTCCCCAAGCAAATGGGGCACGTATCAAATGTTACAAGTAAACAGGGCACTGTCAAACTGAAATCCAGTCAACAGCAAAAATTAAAAATAAATTTCCAGTGCTACAGCAATACCCAATTCATTTCGGTAGTGCTAAACCACATTCTCTGCTTTCCCCTCCCTTTTACTGTTTTTCTCTGCCTTATTGCCCCATGTCGGACTCACAACAGCAGCACAATTGCCTGCAAGAACAACGAAACCGATACATCTAAAACCACTCAAAACAAACAAACCGGGGAGAAAGCACAACGCTCTTTGCTGATCTGTCTCTCCGAGGTGTGAAGTCCTACTTACAGGAAAAAAGATCAAATATTTCCCATGAAAAAGGCGCTTTTTCAAGTTTCCTTCCCCTCTCTGCTTGCTCTCTGTAGAATTTCGCTCAACATCCATCCATCTGACACATCCAGCTAGCTTTTTTGAGTGAAATAAGGACCATAAAAGGGGCACATTATTATTGTGCCTTCCAGCCAGAAGGAGCAACACACTATTTGGCCTTGCACGGCTGTCACCCAAGAAGTCCTACACGCCCCTTCCCCAGGAAAACAACCTCTCCTGCTGGAAAAAAAAGTGGCATTTCTTTTGGAACAGCCGCCTGCAAGCACCTGAAATTGGGATGACCACCTACAGCCTTCAGAAAGACAAGGTCCTGTGACAAAGCTCGGCCTGCAAGTTCTCAGTTGAGAAGAGAAGGGCCGAAGGTGGAAGACAGATGAGGGTTTCACCTTTTTCCACCAGATCCCAAACTGTTTCCAACAACAGCACGCACTGAAAGCACGGTTTGGGGCTGAAGGAAGAGTTCTGCCACGAGGAGCACCACCGCGAGGGAACTCGGAGAAGAAACACCTGATTCAGCAAGCACCACTCCGATCTGTGGGACAGCCACGTTTTGTAACAGGACAGGTAAGGGGGATGTTTTCCAGAGCAAACACACCGCCTCTGCGCAGCTGCATCTCTGAAGTGTTTTAATTTAAACTGAAAAGCATTCTGCAACACCTGCGCTATGAAGAACGCATTTGTTTCCAGACTTTTAAGCTTCTAAGAACTGACTCGTGCAGCCGAACAAACTCACTGAGCCTTCCGTGTGAGTTTCACCTCCAAGACGTCTTCCTTTCAAACAGGAACGGGAACGTCGCGTTTCATAGTGGCCACCTCTAAGTTCTCACGCATCCCGCCTGGCAGCACGCTCCGCAGGTTGAGCCACCAGCAGGAACCGCTACAAATGCCAAACGTGGCTGGAAGGAGCATCAACCAAAAAAAAAGAACAACTAACAAAAAAATTATCTGTGACTTTCGCTAATCCTGATGAAAAATACTCAAAAATGTTAAAGAAGGTCCACTTAGAGACATGCTGCAGCCTGTGCAGTAACTGTCCTCAGAAGATTTAAGTTACTCCCTGTTTCGGTGCCCCAGCTGTAAGCAGCATTCTGATTTCTTACCCTTATTATTTGGGTTTTGTCCGTTTACCATACAATTATCTGAGAGGCGATTGTCTCGAGTTAAATGCTCATTACCCGGCTACAATCAGATGAAGCTTCAGAGCACAGTCTAGGGGCAAAGGAGAAAATAATGGAAGATAAAACCTGTACATTCAGACAGAGACACGAGCTCTCGTGCGAGATCTCTGAAGAAAGAAACCAAATTCTTGTTTGCCCTTTTAGATCCAACAGGTGAGGGGCCCGTTTTATATTTCAGTAGGTGAATATTTTAAGAGGCAAGTAATTGTTTTTAAGCCTTTATAAAGTCAGAGATCAAAGGAGTGGACACAGAAATTTGTTCTCAAACACCAAGTATCGCCAGTGAAATATCGATGTGTATCACAACAATTGAAACGTTTTTTACTTTATTCTGCAACTGAGACACTCTGGGAAAGTTTTTTCATCCAGAAGCCTGACAGAACTCCTTTTTTTTTTCCAGGACAGAAGCAAATGACAGCACATCCCGCGAGCCCATGCCAGAAAGCCAGCGAGGAGACCTGAGTCAACGTCCCCACTTGGAGCTTTGGATCCCAAACTACCCACATGCAGAAAAATACTCCGTGAAACTTGCGGAGTACTTTCCATATGTGTTTTCTTCCACTCACCCCCCTGCTCCTGCCTTCTGCAGCGACACGAAGCTGAGGGAGCACTGACAGGGAGCTTGAGGAATAAAACCCCGTGGACTAAAACTGCCGAGGTGATGTTGGTGTGTGGGATCTTCACGTTTCTGAGAGGCAAACGGCAGCGACACACGGTTACGAAACAATTTTCACCCAGAACCGACGCGATCCCACTGCCTGGAGGACAGGGCTCAGCAAGGTGCACACGAAGGGAAAAAATAAAATAAAAAAATAAAAAAAAACCCTAAGCACTGCGGTGAGCAGCGGGCGACCAACATTTCTGTCAGCGAGCCCCAAGGAACCGCGACCACCGCCGCTGTAAGGGCGAAAACGGAGCCGAACGGGGGCGAGCGGGGAGCAAGGCGAGAAGGGGCCGAGCAGGGACCGAGCAGTCACCGAGAAGGGGCCGAAGAGGGCGAGAAGAGGCCGAGCCCCCCCGGGAGCCCCCTCAGGGGCCGAGCTCCCCCCGAGCGCCCCCTCAGCGCCCGCCGCACCCCCCCTTCCGCCCCCCGGGCCCGCTGAGGGGAGCGGCGCGGCCTGGCCTAGGCCCGGGGGCGGCCTCCCGCGGCCCGTTCTTACCTCAGAGGCCCGCCAGGCCCCGCCGGTGGTGGCCGAGCGTGGGGAGAACCGGAGCCGCCGCCGCCGCCGCGCCCGTCTCCGCCTCAGGGAAGCGGCGCCGGCGGCATCGCAACCGCGGCGGGGCCGCGCGGGACGGGGCGGGTGGGCGGGCTGCGACCATAGAGTCCCCGCGGAGGCCTCCGCCTAGAAATCCCCACCATAGAGTTCTCCCAGCGGAGAGCCCCGGAGGCGGAGGCTAGAGCGGCCGCTCTGGACCCGCCTCCCCTTCCCCCCAGCTTCCTTCCCGAGCACGGGGAACCATAGAGAGGAGGAGGTAGAGCGGCGCTGCCCGGCCCGAGAGCGGGAAGGCGGCGGAGGTCTGAGCAGGCCGCGGCCCAGCGCTTCCTGGTCAGGGCCCGCCTCAGGAGAAGGCTCCCCCCCGCCGCTTATTCGCCACAAAAATTCGTGTGCAAATCCAAAATAAAGCGCAGAAGTGCACAAAGACGAGGCCTGTTCAACATAGACGGTGCATGAAAGCATAAAGCTATAATTCCTATTTATTTTTTGTTAACAAAACGAACTATTCCTGCAAAGGAATTAGGAATTTCAGACATGGCAGATTAACTGCTTTAGACTAAACAAAGGTCAAGCAGAAAGGGTGCGGGGAGAATTCTGCCTGTACCCGCTCCCATGCCAGGGGTGGGTTACAGTGACTTTTTCCTCTTTAAGGAGAATTGTAAAAGCAGCACCAAAGTCCATTGGCTCTTTTCACAAACATCACTTTTTGCAGCACAGAAGGTAAATTCAGCGATTTTTGTAAAGGAAATGTGATTTTTAACATTTCATAACAGCTGTTCTAGCACAAGCTGTAAATAAGCTTATTATCAGAGAGGGTTGCCAAGGTCTGCAACCTCTGGAAGCCTTACCCGATCACCTGAAACAAGTCAGCAAAGGCCATGGAAAACCTGGGGAATTCAGCTTCCAGGCTCAGGCCACTCCAGCTGTTCTGGGTGTGGGAGCAGTGATGTCCTTACCCCTCTCCTGAGTGGCGTGGGGAAGCCGTCAAGCAAAATTTAACACCAGTTTCCCAATTATTCTAGGTTGCTTTGGTACAGTGCATCCTGATGCAATTGTGGAGTTTATCCCAGAGAAAATACCAGGCCAAAGAAAACAAGCCACAGCATAAGAAGTTACCACAGAACATGCCTGAGCCAGAGTTGTGACTATTGAAAAAAAAGAATCTTCAAACACCCAAGAAGTCTGGTCACTCAAATCTAAGTGTATTTACAAAAAGGCAAGATTTATTGGCTTTTTCAACTTCCTTGATTAATATAACAATTCAAAGTATGCCCTGCCCTCCCCTCATTTTCCATTTATTTATTAAGAGGTTTTCCCAATGTCAAGTAATTTTAAAATACAGGTAAAATTTAATGAAAGTGAAATGTGCTCAGAAGAAACCACGGTAAAATTGCCACTCATCATTTGTAGTAAATAATGTGTTTATGTATATTCTTACTAAAAACATATAGCCATTAATAGGTACATACAGAGGCAGTAGCTGGTGTTAGATTATAATCTTGATTACATCCTCTCTGGTACTAAACTATATCTTAATATCTATGAGTATTTAAAATAAGTCTTCATAAAAACTCCACGGTTAGTTTTTGACAGCAGAGACTATCAAATGTTAAAGCTCAAATGCCACCAAAGTTTGTCTCATCAGCTCAATACAAAGCCTTACGCAACTGCTTTAATCTTCCAGAGGACAGAGAACCGAAAATCTTGTTGCGAATTGCAGAGGTTTAAGAGACTATAAATCTCTCACTGAATCCAGTTCAAAATGAAACATACCAAACCTGAATCTTAACCAAAAATTAAATAAGGAATATTTAATACGACAGCAAAATATTAAATATAGTTAGGCTGTGCTCAAAATTGCATCTAGTTCCTCCTCAAAAAGTGATCTCAGTTATAGTAACTCTGATTTCAAAAGCTCTAACAGCCTCCTGCTGCAGATACAAAAAACTCCACGTCCTGCCATGGAAGTGAAGCGCAGGGAGCTCAGATCTTCACAGGCTCAGGTCTTGTACATTTCTATATACATTTGATGAAACATACTTGCA
Organism: Heteronetta atricapilla; assembly: GCA_011075105.1. Taxonomy (NCBI): domain Eukaryota; kingdom Metazoa; phylum Chordata; class Aves; order Anseriformes; family Anatidae; genus Heteronetta; species Heteronetta atricapilla. Next base: position 983,789 of record CM021762.1, read on the forward strand.
AAAATACTTACAAGTTCTCCCTTTCACCATGATAAATACTAACCAATGTTTTGCTTCTTACAAAATCCTTCAGGGAAAACAGCAGATAAAGGACTAAGCAAACAATCAGGCATCAATATTTATTAACACAAGACAAAGGAAACACAATCAATGCGTTAATGGAACACTGTCCAGCCAGATGTTAAATTTAAAAATGTATATCTAATCTAATTTTAAATAAATAAAAACTTTATACATAATTACATAATGCTGTAGTCTGAATTTGACAATGGTAAATAGGTTGACAGAAATTAAAGAAAATTGCATTTAGGGCTAAAATTTATCGTTTTTACAACCTTTTAAAGACAGTTAGTACGACACATCTTAATTACATTGATTTAAATCAGAAATGCAGTGCAAATGTTAACAAAACAGGACTTGAAATTACCTGTACCCACATACTTTGCTTAGGGAATATTCATAAACAGTAAGACATACAAAATATTTTAGTTCCAAGTGGTAAAAAAAAAAAAAAAAATCCTAGATTAAGTTTCATTGCAGCTGTTAGCTTGGAATCTGATGGACAACGACAGGAAGTAATTTGTCCTCTGCAACTAGGTAAGTTGCAAAGTCAAACGGGCATGGAGAATCTACTTCTTGGGACTCAACACTTGTTTCAGCAGTTATGGAGAAGAGCCCAAGTCTGAACCTGAACATGCAACATCAGAACCTTCAGTCGCCCTGCCAATTTTGTGAAGTTAATATTTCATTTTGTTCTCATATGGAGTGACACCAAGCAAGCACTTTGAAGTGAAATGGTCACATCTCTTGACAGCCCTCCAAGACAACCAAATAATCATTTATCAGTTTGGAAGAACAAACTGACCCTGACCTCAAAGAGGCTAGCAATGAAAAATACTTAGCACTTAGTGCTGTACAGTTAGTTACCTCACAGGGATGTTGTAAGGATTAGATAATATCCTCATCTACAGATGAAGAAACTGAAGGAGTGAAATGACCTGTTGAAGGCCTTGTGGCAAGTCATTAGCAGAGCTGGAGTTAGAAATCAGGGTTTCCAGATTCGCAGCTCCATAGTACTACTTCTCCAATACACTGCTTTTCACTGCGCCAAACGTAGACAAAAGCATTCAATGAAATCAAAACTGGCCAGCTTCTATATGTCACTTACTGGCAATCAAACGTAGAATGTTGTCTCATTCTAAGGACAGGACTGTAAATTTAGTTCTCTAACAGAGAAATGTAATATACCAAAGCAAAGATTAACAGCATGAGTAAACTTGTGAGATGAAAACGCAAAGCGTAAGAAACTAGCAGATACCTAGCCATATAAAAAATGGGAGGAAATCAAGTGTGCCATTTAAAAATTCCATTTCAGAAAGTCAATCTGCCACATACTGTAAGTCTGATCAAATTAATACATCCACTTTTTATTTCTGAAAAAATGACAACTAAAAATAAAATACAATTAGACTTTTTTTTTTTTAAAAATCATTTTTGATGGACAAATGTGGTAATTGTTGAAAGAATTTAGATAAAGCTTTAATTTCAGTAAGAAAAAGTCAAGGCCATATATTTTTTTTTTTCCTGAAATGTGCAACAACAAAGTGAAGGCTGTACTGTGAGTCACTTTGCTGTGCAGGAAAAATTAAAAAGTGGTGCATAACAAAACGAGGAGATTCTCCCACTTCGCTGGCTGAAAAAGAGTAACAACTTCAGTGCGTTTTGCACCCTAAATAAGTAGTTGCAGTACCAACTGTATTACTCACAGTTACGCTTGTCACCTTCCTTACTTTGTGGCCAGTTTGTTGAAACTAAACATACAAAAAACTTCATGTGCAGGTCGTTTAGGACACAACTAATATAAGAAACTAGACACCGATAACAGAAAACCTGTCACATCTGTGCTGCAGCACAATACCACGACAATTTAATCTGTGATTTGTCTTAATCACAGCAGCAGATAGGGAAAAAGAAATCACTCAAAATTATGCACCTGTACAGTGAAGCCTTCGCAAAAAACTCAACTTGAGACTTGCCACAATAACTTGCAGTTTCTAAATCTATTTCCCCACCACATATTTTTCAAAAATATTCAGAACTTCCCACCTAAATTTCAACACTCCTGACCTCAGTCAGAGCTAACAGAATGCATCAGGAGTTTTTCAAGTACAAAACTGGGATTTGCTTACAGATACACTGTGTTCTGCTCTGACAACTGCCACAGGATCTTCAGAGTTCATACTATAAACCTTTTAAAAACTGCCTACAAATTTTGAATGAGGTAATGTGGACCATTTTAATAACAAGTTTATTTACACTGTATACCATATTTGACTCAAAAAAAAAAAAAACCCTGCTGCGCTATCTGGTATCAGCTCTCATTGCTTCCAAAGTCATCACTTCTTAACATCCAGAGGAATTGAAAAGATTATTAAGCATTACATGAAAGAAAGGTAATTCTGAGTCAAAACTTAAACGCTGTCTCTCCATTAGCCCAGAGTGCATTCGCTTACTAACAGCAAGAGCCTGTTCCCACTACTCTAGGGCTTCTGCTTCTTTACAGTTACTAATGTGAAAACCAACAAAGCATTTTGAAGTTTGGAATATTCGTTTTTCATAAGTTATTTAACAATGATTTACCAGAATTACTCCATTTCATTTTTGTGCCTCCTCCTGTAAAAGAAAAATTGTATTCGGCCCCAAACCCAGAATTTCCTTATTGTTTCTAGGGAATGTTTTGAAGAACCCTGGGTTGTTGTCTCGTATTTTACAGTAAAGCCTATCTACAATGTTTCTTGCAATACCTAGAGGGAATTGAGTGGAATAATGACTGAATTGCACAGACAGTGAATTTAACTGTGTGTTGACCTACAGGATTTTTTTTTTTCCTTTAAACACGAGGTTTCAGAGGGTGGAGGCAGAGGCTGTAACTTTGCATCATTTCAGTTAAGCGTTTTGGACTTAGCACTGCGATTTCTGCCAGATTGCATGTTATTGTTTAAGTATTTCAGCCTCGTTTATTAGAGATGTGCCTTCAAGTCACAGGTTTCTACATGCTATGACATACTTCTGGCCAGCAATAGAAGACTACATACTGAAATAAGAAAACTTGTGTAAGATTTGTGTATCTCACATTAGTTGTCTAACCAAATGTAATTATGCTAAGGACCACAAAAGTTACTTGTCCTTAAAAATGTCTACCTTCAGCTGTCATCATTATCCAAGTTAATTTTCTAAGTGAATTATGTATAATAATATTTACATATTTAAAATATAGGCATTTTTTTTTTTTAATTCAAGAAATATCTATATGAATAAGTAACTCTTAGATTCCGTAAGTTATTGATTTGGTCATGGCACAATTTTAAATAAGTTGTGTGATCCCATGGAATGAAAAGCTACAGTTCAGATGCAAAGTACATTTTATATAGTAGGGAATTGCTGAACTCTGATGACCCTCCTCGTAATAGTTTATTATCTTAACTAAATAAACCCTCCCCTTAGAGAATCCTAAAACAGTATTAGATAAAAATACAAATATGTACAACGGATGAAAAAAGTAACACTACAATAAAGGCCTTAGGAATTTTGCAGTTCACACGCTTGTCAACTTTGCATTTTCTAATAAAGCTAATATTTCAGTAAACTGTTACAAATGTTTGCCATTGTCTACCACATTTCCTTTTGTCCACTGGTAGTTAATGTGATCTTAATACCACAGGATGAGATGAAGGGAATATGGCAGCAATCTCAAACTTTATATCAAGTATTAGTAATTTTCACCAGCTTCATTTCTATAGCCACCCTTTGTCGTTTGGTGGTCCTGCAAAGTTTCTGAGCATCACTTCCCCCACACACGTTACATGTTATAAGCTACATATATGGGGTCTAACTGATCCGCTAGAAAACTGTCACGGAGATGCATTCGTTGTTTCTCTCCTCTGGAATTGATAGGAATAACTCCAGGATCAACCACCACCACCACTCCCACAATTAGGTAATGTTCTTCCAGGACCACATTTGTAACTAGAGGGACTAAATCCAGGGCTTCTTGTTCACAGCCACACAGCTCCACAACAACCACAAGCAAGTTGGTCCATGTGAACACAGCACTGTAGTTAAAAAGAAAAAAAATGCAGTTATTTTCACAAAGATCCAAAGTTTATATATTTTTTAATTCTTAGATGGAGTTTACCACCTGGCTTTACATTGTATTTCAAAACAACCTAACGCCAAGACCCAGTCCCAACATATGAAAGATCAGTTCAAGCACATCTCAGTACTACCAGGTTTGACAAATGAACTAAATGCTGCCTTTCACTAACTCACGTATGAATGGTTCTTTAAACCACAAAGCAGGAAATAGTAATTTCTAATTTGGATTAAGGCTTGTGAGAAGAGATTCACAGAGTCAGCCCAATATTATTCTGACCTATGGAAGGGAAAAGAGATGGGTATGTAGATCACACAACTTGCTGATGGTAACACAAAGTAAGTGTCTGTCTTTGCCTTCTGGCCACCCCACTCCACCCATTAAATCCTGCATCTTTGGATAAACATTGCTATGTTCCACCTAGGTTAGGCTGAATTCATTTTTCTCTGCTGTTTTACCATTCAGCAATGCTTCTGTGTGTTCGAGATACTGAAGTCTCAATATCAATGGGATGGTAACGCAGTCCCCTCAGTTCCAGAGTTTCATCCAGTGCTCCAACAACATACAGTGCATCATGGCGCTCTGGAGAGGAGAAATGGGAAATTAAATGTATGCATACTATGAAAACACAAAACGGCAGCCAATATAAGTGGAATTTGGTTAAAACCAAGGGTCTCCTATACCCCAACACATGGATCAGGACTCATTTGTTGCGCTCTATGAAAGAAAACTCTCCACGTGAAAGACTAATTTCTGCCATACCTCCACTGGCAGCTGTAAGCTCTGTCCGACGAACAAAACCAAGGTATCCAGTCCGAGCCCAAAGTGTCTGAGCAGCATCACCAAAGCTCAGACGAGTGTTGAAATGATCAGCTTGAAGGGTTTCATTGTCATAGATGGTATAGTAACCACTGGCTGTGTGTGGACTATTTACCCAAATCTGTATTAGAAGTGGAAAAACCGTCAGATCTACACACTACAGCAACAGAGCATGTTTTGATTATTTAACTAAAGCAGATAATAAACTCTAATGAGGAGGTTACAGTTAGGTATAAAGATATCTAAGATTTTCCAGGTCCAAAAATATCTTGCATTTAGCTCAAACCCCCAAACATCCTATAGGATATCAAAAATACATCTTGCAGATCCCCTCTCCTAATAACTGTAAACCGAGGACTGAGTAATTTTTATAAATTACTGGATTTTTATAACATGTGAGTCCAACAATTGATGGCAATCTGTCAACACAGATTAAATATACTGGTGTGTGATCGAGATAAGGAGAGCAAAATGTAACTTAGATCTATTTGGAAGACAGTCATGTAAGATTTAGAATTGAAGAAGCCTTCATTTCTGGCAGGTTTTCTTTTTCTTTAAACTTAACACTGAAATAACATTCCCTAAATCTGAATGCTCCAGCGATAACTCAACAAAAAAGGCCTACAAGTACTGCTACTCACCAGCAATTTACGTAATTAAAGTGAGAGAATATAGATCAAGAGATAGACAACATGAGAAGCTATCCAAAAAGTAAAACCTGTGCTTACCTCTCCAAGATGAGAATCTCCTAGAGGCCCTTTTGTCTCAGGATTAACAATGACTACTTTGACTCCAGGTAAAATCTAAAGGCCATAAAAAGGAATACGCAATCAGTATTAGAATCACCTTCCCATATAACTATAATACAAAGGTTGTTCATTTACCTCCACAAAGGCATGATTTCACCCATGGAAATTACAAACATGTAAAAACACGCTAGGGCATGTGCACTGCAGGTACTACAACAGTATGGAAGTATTTCACGGCTGCAAAGCCACACAGGAAAGGCATTCTATGCCTGCAGATGTTGCTAAACCTTGATTTTGAAGACTTCAGTGTTAAAAACTATTGCAAACATCTTCTGCTAATTCATTTAAAGAAGGGAGTAAGAGCTACAGTAAATCCCACATGGAACCTGATTTCAAGGATACAGTGGACACTTTTGATATGATTCATTTACTGTAAACAAACAATTCTCCAATAGTTTCGTGCTCGTTATAAACCAAAATAACCTTCCAGAAGAGCACTGTAAGCACCTCTTCTCATGCCATGGCACAAGACCACCTTTCTTAGCTACACATCATCATCATCATGAAGGGCATAAAAAGTGCTGCATGGTCATCAGGTGCTGTGTGCCATGCCCGTAGGTAAAAACATGAAGTTACCTTCCCAGATTCTGAAAGGAGCAGGCTTTGGGGAGCTCCCCTTTCCACCAGACGTACTCTGAAATCAGAGAAAACATTGTCAGGAAAAGAAAAGAGCTGAAATCCACTGAGAGGTGTGATAGCTAACATTTTATATAGATGAGTTATTGGTAGGTTTACTTAAACTTACTGTACCTGTCATGTCTCAAGGACTTCAGATCTACATACACTGTGGTGGGATCAGGCCCAGAGGTTCCCTAAAGAGTAAGCATTAAAAAATTATATGTATTTTATGCAACCTCTGCCTGAGGTCAAACATTTCAGGAACTTCATACTGACAGCAGAATTCATATCTGCTTTTCCCTACCTTTGCCATTGCACTCAAGGAAACATGCCAGTAAGCACAGCCTATTTCTATACTAAGCGTAACAACAGTGTGAGATGCATCTTGAGGGGGAAAACAGCCCCAGCACTTTCAGCTCTCAGCTCTGGGGCAACTAGAGTTACGTTGGCATGGAAATAAACAGTCCTGTAATGCCATGTTTCGGTAATTTTGAGTATTTCTGATGCAGCTGAAAACAAAAGCTGTTTAAATCTTGAGCTTGCTGTTGTCTACAAAGCAGACATGGGGCTAAGACAGCACAGAAGCATGTGCAGATTAGGAAGTTTACCAATTCAGAATACAATGGAATCTGGAAATCTGATGCCAGTGACAATATATGCACTAGAAGGCACTTGCATTACCTGTAAACAGATAGCAACATTGACTCTTGATCCAAAGGTGGTGCTTACAGCACGAGATGACAGGCCAATGTCTTTGAAGAGTTTTGAGAAGGAATGAGTGAGAGAAACTCGTGGTCTTTCTTCTGCAACTACCACACACGTCCGGACACAGGACAGATTAATTCCTCGTGACTGGAAAAGAGTGCAGACACAAATGAGTGCACAGGACTGTACGTGTTAAGTACCTCTGCCACACTGCACCAAGACTTAAGCCCTCAGAAAAAGTGGTATTTGCTTTTTATCCTTTAGATCTCAAAGAAATCACTCTAGAAATGCAAGGCAAACTCTGCTCTTGTGTTCGTCTCCTCTCTTCAGCTCCTGTGTGTAGTTATAAAACATGCCTGACTAGAGCCTAGAAATACTGCTACAACAAAATCATCAACACTGCTCCTTCTTTCAGAGAAAGTGTAGCATCACGTGCTTCTGCAGTGCCTTTCAGATAAGATTACATCTGTTATTCCTGATTTATATACATGGAAACCAAACCAAGTGAGACTGCAAAGTCATTTACTGAGGCTGCCCCAAGTCTTCAACAAAACTTAGACCAGAATCCATTATTCCTTCTAGACACGATCACGAGTGCACTGAACAGCACTAGCCAGTTGTTCAGATCTGTGCATTATTCTGTTTGCCTGGTGACACATCACAGGGTAAGCACCTTCAGGACTCTATGCAACCAACAGGACAAGACCAATCCTTAACCGTGTAAACAGAATACACAAATTATTTCAGTAAACCCATGCAAAAAGCCACCTCAAGCCTTTTACATAGCTATTTTTTTCCCCTTCCTCTCATCTCTCAAGAGAAAACACCTTTATTTAGCCAAGCATTTAACGTGTGTGCTTTACATCATGTGCTGGTCTGAGCCTTCACTGCAGACTGTTATATAACCAATTCCTCTGCATAGCATTTTGCTGCTGGCATCCTCTCCTTAGGGTTTGCCCAGCAGTCTCTGACACTCGCTAGCAACGTGCTACCTACACTGCAACACGTACACCTTACTCTATTTCAATCCTTTTAATTTCCTGAGGCTCCAAACATTTCTTTTGCTGTTTTTGCCTTTTGAGCAAGCTGTAGACTGGGGACTTGTGCATCATGGTACTGTTGTGTTTAACAATTGTATCGTTTTGCTTTACAACAACAGTTTAATTACTTCATGTAACATAACATTCAGGAAGCATTTCTTACCTTTAACATTTCAACTTGGTTTCCAAGTCCCTTTGTGCACAGTTCCATGACTGAATAGGAACAGAAAGTGTCCCTTATTTTATACTGGCTGACAGTAGATAACCAGAGAAAAAGATTGGATTCCAGCTCCATAGGAGGAATTAAAATTGACTGGTGTCCAGAATACACACTGTGAAGAACATCAAAGAAGAGAATATTTTTGTGCAGCATGTAGTTATCTTTAAATTAATATTTACTGGATTTTCATCTCACATTCCTGCTAGGTCCCACAGCCTGCTTTTGGTCCCTGCTCAGAGGCAAATTGATAATAGCTACAATGCCCACATTCGGTAGCAACACTGAATTATAAATACAACTTATTTTACAAGAATAACAATTTATACACACACAAGTGTGCACACACTGTCAGAGTGAAGGAAGAGAACTGGCTCAACCACACAGTTTACAGAAAGAAAATTCCCTTACTGCAACATATAATCAAGGAAGAAAGGCAAGAGAAACATTCTGGAGCCAGTAATATTCAGCAGCACAAATATGCATAATCAAGATAGGATAACAACTTGCTAATCTGCAGGAAAAGGGAACATATCATTGTCAGCTCACAGAGAAATTCTCCTCTTACTGTAAATTAGTCATTCTGGTAATGTCAACATATCTGTCTGTAATTACACCAGCTAGAGACGGGGACTGTCATTTCCTGCTTAAAACCAGCCAAGAGTTAATCTTCATCCTTTTCCACTCAAAGATCATACCTGCAAAGGCACCAGAGCACAAAACCTAGTCCACAATAGGGGTCGAGACAAATTGCAATCTGCCGCGAGGAGTAGAGCTCGCACTGAAGCTTGATTGCCCTGCAAAGGCCACTCACTGCTGCATGGGACATCTGCAACAGCAAAGACAGAAACCGTGCTGAAATTCCAGAACATCAAAATAGGACTTCATCAAGACAGGCAGAGAAGAATCATGAGAGGTTTGCTTTGATAGCACTTCTCAGTAACTCTATTTCTTCTTTCTTACCTCCCATAGCAGATGCAGAGCACTGCAAAACCCTCTGAGCCACAGTAAGCCAGAAACAGCGATACCAATAGCTATTGCTTAAAAGCTTCAGGTATCTCACACCCCAAATAGAGATCATTAATGCCACTCTAAGGCTTTCTTTTTGGTTTAGTTTCATTGTACCTTCTCTATCAACTGCATTCTTATTTTGCTTTTGGTGCAGCAGCAGGAAAGCCAAAGCTCACAGCTGTGCTACTCACATCACTCGCTGCTCTCCTAACAGGCTACTCTCCAGCGGGAGGCAGTAGCAGAATTCCTGATGCTCCCTGTAGAGACCTGTCTTCCTGCACAGCAGAGCTAATTCTTCAGCCTGCAGTCATACTGCATTCTGTGCAGCAAATCCATAGCTTTATTGGAAGAAAAGCGTGGTCTTTAATCTACAAAAGCCAGTTTTAGTGGAGGTATGCAGGAGAGGTGGTTCAGATTATCAGCCAAAGGCGAGCCTCCAAAAAACCCCATCTTCTAACACCATTTTACTGTACCTTTACTCCTGTAAGCATGCCTGTTGTGGAAACACTAAAATCTAGATATGCTAACATTTCAGACGTAGGTGGTTTATAGATCTGAGACAGCCGCTTCCTGGGCAAGTCATCTGTGCAAGAAAGGAACAAACAGATTTGATTTTTTAAATACTCAACTGCTATTTGAAAGGAGAACAACTTTCAAATAGGCTGAGGTGGACCACAAAGCTTTCAATTAATTCTCTTTCCAAAGAGACAGACTAGTATATGAGAAGACTTTTGCCAAAGTTCTCATGTGGAAAGTTATTCCTTCTCAGAAAAAGGGAGAAGAGACCAACCAACTCTTCTGTGTGTAAACCAAAGATGGTAAATATACACGCTTTTACTTTTAATTTCTTAAACTCCAAGGCCAAAGGATGGAGCATGACTACGTAATAAGAGACACAATTAATGCAAAAACATACCCTACTTATTATGTTATCTGAGTTGCTCGCTCTCTAGTGCCAGACAAGGAGACAAGGTAAGTTAACCATGACATGAAAAGCTGTCATAAGGGAATTACTGTTGTCTGCAACGCGATTTTCCAATAAAATTATGTTCCATTTATACCTCAACAAATGCAGAAGAGAGATGAGCAAACAAGGTCAGACCTGGCTTATATCTTGGACAGTTTCTAAGTTTTCAAACAAAATTGTATGAGCCATCTGGTTAACATCTACATTGAGGGGTAGTGTCTCCCTTTGATATTCCCTACACAGAACTTGAAAAAGTCTTCTAAGTCCATGGACCACACCTGTGTCGATGATGGTTGGCCAGGTTTTCACATCTACAGCAGCAGCTGCCTCTCTGGATTTCAGTAGTCTCATTAAGGTCTGGGTTGTGAGAATACAGGCAGCTTTGCTGACCTAAAAAGATAAACATTTGCTAAAAAAAAAAAAAAAAAAAAAAGACCAAAAGCACATCCTGCAGACACTGTCATGGCAAGATTTGATATTCAGAGAATATATTTTACCATCTGTAGCCAGTTTCCCCAAGCAGACTTGCATTAATTTTCAACACTTCCTTCACTAAAACCCCAAATGCAGATTAAAATGCAAATATGCATGACAGGACCTTTAGCCCAGGTAAAACATTACACAGACTATGTTTATAATGCAGACACATCCTTTCCGGGTTACCAAACTTAGCAACTAATAGCAGGATTTGCACCAGTAAGGAGCATCAATATGAAATTTGAGGAATTAACATCACATGTCAGTATCCCTCAGAAACCAACTGTTTCAAGGCAATTCATGTTGCCACATAAAAAGGAGAGCCGGTTCTCTCCTGCATCTTATGAATTAAATCACTGTCCCTCAAGTATAAGACTCGCCTCAATCACTGCTGTCACTTAAACAACACGGGAGTTTGGACAGCTCTGTTACCCCCTCAAATCCGAGAGGCTAAAACAAGAGCGCTCCAGGCACGCTCTCAGCGACGGCCCCATTACTCACTTCCACGATCATTCGCACAGTGGGCAGAGTAGCGGTGAGGCTCTGAGCATGAGGTGGTCTCACGGTCACGGGGATGCAGCCAGCATACAAACAGCCATAGAACGCGGTGATGAGCTCAATGCCTGCAAGGACACGATAGGCTGTAGCGTACGGCGCTGGTGGATGGACACCCTGGTGACACCAGCCTTTCCCCGAGTACTTGTTCTCTGAGCATCAGTTAAAATTTTCATTAGAAAAAGGAACACAGGCTAGTCACTCCCACGGCACAGATGTGCAACATAAGCAGTCCAAACACTGAGGCTAGCGTGACAAGGAAGCTAGGAAGCTTGGGATAAGGGGCTGGGAAAGCAGAGAAGACTGTAAAAAATACTCATCTTTCAAGAAAAGAATATCCCAGCTGTTAAATGACTCCAAAGTCACGACAAAACACGATTCTCTGGCAGTGGAAGTACACATACCAAAGAGCACCTCTTGGTAGCGGTGAGCGTCTTACACACGCCAAGTGATAAAGCTGTGTGCTGCTGGCCACCGCAGACTGCACTGCCCCCTGCTCCCAGCCTCCTGCTGTAGAAGAGGCACCTAACAGTCCATTTTTCCACATGGCTGAAGGTGATGGCACCACTCTGCACCAGAAGCAAACTACATGCTTTCCCTGAATGAAGGGCCGCTGACTGGCGTGATTTCAGGCAAACGAGACCTGAACAGTCCAGGAGCCGAGGAGTCCCTGGTGGGGTGACTAATTAATCCATTTCTCCAGCACATGCAGCGTGGTCACACGTTTGTAATAACCTTGAAGTGAGCAGATCATACCAGAGGTTCTTTGATAACCACAAAAGTTTTTAAAGCTTTTGTTCTAAACATCAGGAGGCAGCAAGATGCCTAGAGCTCACAGCATCTCTCCAGGAGTGAGAAGGTACAAATCAGCTCTTCCAAAACTCTAGAGAATCGAAGTTTGAGTCCTGATACTGCAACTGAAAGACATTAGGACAGCTCTCTGTGGAGTCAAAACTAGATCAGCAAGTTATGTAGTCCCTAAGGTATTGCTGCTTCAACGATCTCTCCTATATTTCCAGATTTCAATGAAATTTCAAAGAAACACCACGTTGCATTTCCACAGTGCGATGCAGTTCTTACTAAAACTTGCTTACCAGGAGGATAAAGAAGCACCACATTGTCTCCTGCATTGAGATGTCCTTTGTCACACAGAACTGATGCAATTCTCTCAGCCTTTTTGTGCAACTGAAGGCAGGTGGCTGTGCACACAGTGGTTCCCTTGAAAGGAGACAAAAATGTTCTCAACAAGGCCTGGCACAACGTGGCAGTAAACCAGTTGCTGGAACCAAAGAAAGAAACCCAAAAAAAACCAAAAGAGCAACCCAACAACCTTGCTTACTACCCTCAGTCTATGGCTACTAGTTATCGATACCTATACACTGCTGCCATTCATTGAGCTCTTTATCCACTACAATATCAAAAAGATAGAAACAGAGTTAGATCTGCACTAGAAAATTCTACCTTCCAGGGAGTCAATTCAGGTCTTCTTGCACCAGAACCTTGCCAGAATGTACCCAACAGGGATACACCATTAAATCATACAGGAACCAGTGAGACCTACAAACACGTTCAGTTTTAAAATGAAGCACTGAACCATTCCGGTCATTAAAATGACAGTGGCTACAGGTTCAAAGGTGCAAATTTTAAGTTACAAATCCTAGGGCAATATCTGCTACAGAGGCTAAGTAGAGGACACTGCAGTGGGCAAAGATCTTAAACATAGTCTCAAATTTGGGCTGAATAGCATGCTGTGGACCTTCAAAAAATTGACTGTACCTTGGCATTTAATAGAAGGAAGAGCGGGTGGTCAGGAGTTGCTTGAGCTCTCCACTGTAATACCTCTGTCAGGAACTGGTGCTGAAACAGAGGTGGTAATTAAACACTACTGCTTCTATCTCACAGGCAATACTTAAGTCTGCTTCACATTGCTGCTCTGTGGTCAGCTGTAGGGCAAACACTTTTCCCATCCTTTAGTTGCAATAAATACCGATTTACCTTTTTAACTAAATCATTGTCTTCTAATTGACCGAGATCTCTCCCAGAGGCCTGAGCAATACGCTTCCCAGCGACCAGGTTCCCCACCATCACAGAGGCAGGGCCAACACCTGTTGGTAAAGAACAGCCACACAGAATCAGAGCACAGGAACACACCCACATGCTATGAACGGTGCCTTGCCAAACTATCTGCAGCAGGGTAATGTTTAAAACAAACAAAAGCTGACAGGATGGGAGGCCCCACAGTGACTCATGTATGACCCAAAGGTAAGTCACTCTGTTACGAGGCAGACTGAGTTTCTTCTACCCCAAAAAAGGAATTAACACAAAAGAAAAAGTGCTGCTTTGTAGAGGAGGCTGTAGGTCTGGGATGCACTGCCAGAATCAGGACTTCTCATGCAAATAATAAGGAGCTGGGCTAAAACTGCAATCTGTTGAAGAGCAAAAGGTACAGATTCTCCATCGGCTCTCACTGCTCCTTGGCACAGATGAGAAGAGAGGTAATGAAACCTCACTAATACAGTTCAGAAGGCATTGCTCCTCTTCATCAGTAGAGACAACCCCAAGAGGCAGGAATCAAAATTCCTGACCGACACTAAGAAGCATCAAGCCTGCCCTAGCCGTAGGTCACAACACGAAAAACAGCTTCCTAGGTCTGAGGTGGTCAACTTCAGTTTACTAATGTTAAACAAAATGTTACCTGGTTGTTTCTGCCTGGGTTTTGGCAAATTCGTCACACACGTGTGCGGGCACATGAGGATGTTGCACGGATGCAGAGAGCCCTCCAGAAAGTGCTGTTTAGTTTGCGAGATATGGATCCCTCCCAGTGGAGTTTTTGGCAATGTATTAGCTGGCACAAGAGCAAGGCAGTATACACCCACTTGGTGAATGCTGTCAATTGCCTAGAGAAAGGAAAGATGGTCGTCACTTGAATTGTTGGTATTACTGGAAACAGTCTAGCGTTACTGGCTTCGCTGACATACCACAAGACAAATCCCTACATCATAAAGTACTGAAGGAGTGAGACAGTCACTGTCATTCCATCTGACCTGTGTAACATTAGCAAGCCCCATGGTAAGAGTTAAGTGCTTGTTAGCATCTCTTCATTTATAATCCATTCCGTATACAAGAAATCCATTTTTAAATATTTCATGACTAAACTCTCAAAATATACACAGTTGCCTGATGAATCATATGATTTTCATCTTAGGATTTTATCCATCTGTCTCCTCTGTGCCATCACTCTGTTCCTTTTTGTCCGCCTCGCCTCAGCATTCAGGCAACTAATACATTATTCGCATCACCAGGTACTTCTCTGACTTCTCTCCCCAGTTTGCATACTTCATACCATACGTGCATGCAGCTCTCAAAGTGTTTGCATCTCATTCAACTCTCTTAGGACTATGCTTGTTCAGCTGTTTTAACCATTCTTTGTTCACTGCCTCCCTGCTGAAAACACATCTCAAAGATAAGGGCAACTTTAAAGCGTAACTTTGAGCACCAGCACAATGTAATCCTAAAAGCAGAATTGCTCCGTTTGAGCACTGGATCTGATCTGCAGTGTCGAGAGGCAATTGTGTTTCTCTACACAGTCACCTTGCTAGCGTAATGCCAATCAGTTTGTCTGAGCTTACCCTGTTCTGTGTTGCAGACGCTTTCCCAGGACCTTCAGGACATAACAGAACAGCTTGTACACAGCAGATGTACCCAGCTTGCAACCTTGTAAAAATACCTTGTGCCAAGAGGGATCATGAGCCTATGCTCTTTCCATCTGTAGCACGCTGGTGGCCTCTGATCTGCCCACATGCTGCACAAACTCACCTCACCCACCTGTATAACTGGGCTTACCTGCAGCACTCGACTCATCCACTGAAAACTGTCCTCTTCAGACGCATCTGGCCTCTGCTCTGCAACCACCACAATCCTCTCATCGTAGAAGACGGAGACGGAGAACACAGCAATCCTAGGGACAATGGGAGAGCCGTATTGGCAGGAATGTCAAATTTGCTCCTCGGTATAGGCAACCAGAGAAACAGATTAAAGAAAAGCTCATAAAACACAAAGAACCAACAACAAAAAACCACCACAGCCATGGGGTAAATACAGAGAAAAAGCATTAGACAGTTAAACTGAGTCATAAAGGAAATACTTTGTGGAATAAAGGATTAATTCCACCTTCTGATGAAATTGCTACATAGCAAAGGCCCCTGAACTCTCATCCTGCCATCACATTCCTGTTCCAACCCTGTGGTAAAACACCAATGCAAAAAAAGCTTTTCTATGTGATGTAGGAGGCTTAAAACCTTCTGTCAAGTCTTAGGGATACAAGCTCTAAATCTTCTCAATGATCTAGAAAGTTAGATCCACAACTGGTAAATAAAATTAAGGACCTTTGAAAATTAATGACACTCATCACTCATCCTTGCTGCAGAGCATCAGCCAGTAGCCAGCTACTACAGAGACTTAAAACTAAATTCGACAGAGACAGAGAAATAAACTTTGCAGTCTCTCTGTGGCTGACTTATCTTGTTACTCAAATCCTTCCCCTAAATTACACAGGCTTGAAGAACAGCCAGACAGAATAGTGGGGAAAACAGACCTGTGTTAGGCAGGATCAGGCCAACTTTGGTCTAAACCAGAAACATATGAATTCAACTGACCTAACCAAACAAACCAGTTACTGAAGAGAAACTGGAGATCACAGTAAAGATCGCATTTCATTGTATTACATGCAGAAGTTTATGGGAAGAGGCAAGGTTTATTTTGCTAACCTTCCTCTGTAAACTGTTTTTATCGACTCTACGGCCAATCCAGTTGCGACAATGTCATCAGCGTTGTGTCTGCGCCCACTAACTGTCAGCAATCCATCCATTTTTCCAACCACAAACACCAAGCTGCCCTGAAAGATAAAAGGGTATCAGTCAGTAACGCATATAAAGCAGGTATTCAAATGTCTTTGATGATTTGCATATTTTATAATTATTCCTTGGATCTAGCTGTTGAAATTATAGGCAACAAAATTTATATAAAATATTTTCTCTTTCAGTTACGCCATTTATAACTAAACCAGGAGAAGCATTCAAGCAACTCACTGAGACAAGACATTCCAGCACGTGAAGCAGAACCACCATACCAAAGATCCCTACGTTTGGTTCTAAAAGAACTAGTGACCTAAAAACGTTAAGAAGCAGTACAATAAGGCACTGTAATGACAACGTGCCAGGAAAAGGAAGGGTTCTTACTGGTTCAAACACATTCTCTCTCAACTGCCTTGTCATCCACAGCTAGCAACCATGTACACGTACTTCTGTACCCAAATGATTGTCTTTTAACAGTTCTGGGCTATTAGCACAAACAAAACACAGCGGGGCAAGCTCAAAAGCTGTGTTACGTACAGGTCCAACAAAGCCCAGCAAGCCGGAACGGACAAATGGCACATCACCCACTGGAGAGCCAGCTGAGTTCACGGGGATAACCTGCAACAGAAGGAGGGACATCGGAGGCAAAGTGATTTGCCTGAGGGTAGAAAGACATCCCCCTCAATGATTCTGCACTGAAAACATTTAACTGTAACAGGGTTTTCAGAGGCTCTCTTTAAAAAACATTAACGGTTCAGTTACAAAAACAAGAGATCATACAAGACCGTCAGTTCTACACAGGAAACTGGGAAAGAAACATGCATTTTACCATACATACCTCAAATGTATTCTTTGTCAGCCCTGCCAGCCCATAATACATCATTCCTCCTGCTCTGGAGCTAACACAGATTTCACCAATCTCATCTGTTTTACACAGCTGAGGTGGTCCGTCAGGTTTCACTATACACATCATTCCTAGGACAAATTATAAATTGTTTACAAAAAAAGGCTTATCTAGGAATTAACATATTTAACCACAGAAATACATTTTATGGGGACTCCTGCAGCGCTGAGGCTGAATATGAGAGAGAACACCAACTGCATCTTTTTCTAAAATCTCCCAATGCTCTAGAGCATTAACAAAAAGATCTTACAGGGGACTCCTGCATATTCTTACCTCCTGGCATCACATGGCCAACATCCTGAACAGTGAGAGCAGAGTTTTTATCCTCAGTGTTGACACGAATCACACCAAAACTCAGACCATTCATGGACAGAATGGCTCTTCCAGGCAAAGGTGCTCCAGGGACCCCAGGCCTTTGAAGGACACACAGATCAAAGTGCCAAATCAGACATACAAGCTATTATCAGACTCTGATGAAGATATCAAAGCACAGAAAAATGCCTACTTCCGTGTCTTTTCTCTACAGAACAGATTCAAAACGGTAAGATGGCAGCAGAGATTGCCCCAGAAGAGCCACAACGCTCAATAAGAAATCTAATTCTTGTGCACGTGAATCACAACTCTTCTGCCAGGTCTTTAGCTTGACCTGTGTTAAACACCAGATTCCAGGCCAGATGATTTTAGCACTACATATTTACAAGAGGCAGCAATAGACAGAAAAACGATGAAAATTACTGTCTGAAGTGACATTAAATTCAATCTCTGATTCAAAAATACCACACTAGCTGTGTAAACAAGAGCAGAAAAAAGCAGCGCACATGTCTTAAAAGTGCTGTTGAGCTATTGTCTGTCTTAGAGGGAAAAAAACACTGACATGCTAGGAGAAATGTTTAATGACTTAGCCACTTGAACACCCCGAGTGCACACAGTAAATGTCAGTGGAGCTTATTACATGCTGAAGTCAACTACGACCAACAGATGTGTGCACAAACCTTAGCCAGGATCACTTAATCTAGCAGACTGCAATGCTCTATGCCCATTACCTCCGTATTGCAATAGTCATCGCTTCTGGAGATGTGGCACACGGACAAATTGCCTCTGGTTTAAGCCCATGGCTCTGAAACAAGCTCAGGAAGGCATCACATGAAGAAACAGACCCTGGAAAAAAAGAAAAAATGCAACTAAGACTTTAAATAATTAATTTTTTTAACTGGTCTCTAAAATAACCTAGAAATAAGACCAGTATATTTGCAGAGTATATATATATATACACCGTATCCCTTCTAAAAACTCCACATAGCATCTTCCAAGGTATCAGCCACAAAGGAGTGCCTACTGAACGTGACTTGGGCAAAGGCATACTCCCCTTGAACAAGTCTGCTTTTCTCCCCCAGCTTGCTCTGGAGTTGTTAGAGTTGTTACACGCTCATGGTGCAACAAAATTAAAATCTTTTCCAAACCTGCAACAATTAGCAGACATACGTAGGGTCTGTTTCCACGCAGTGGGCATAATCAAAGCTGGTCTAATGGTATTCCAAGCATCCCTTCCAGTTGGTACCATCTAGATGAACATCCTTGATGCCTCTTCACTAGCAGCATTCCTTACAGATCTTTCAGGGTATTTTTCCCCTTCAATTTTCTTCTCAAAAGCCTTTACCTTATCCCCAGTGAGCAATTTAAAACCCATCTCACTGTGTCTAGCAGAATTCTGTTTTAAGCATAAGAGCTCTTCCCATTCAACTCTCCTGCTTCTGCCTTTGCAGTACCTTTCACAACTCGTACTCAAAGGATGAAAGCACAGAAAACCCATTGCCCTGGCACTCAAGTACCACAATCCACAGCTCTGTGTTACTAGGCAGCTGCCCTAACTTTGATCTTCTTGGAATTAACTACAAGAAGAGTTCAATTTGAGCATATGGTAACAACTCTCTGAGAAACCTCTTTTGTGGTAACAGCGGAATGTGCATACTCACAGGGATTTGCACCATCAGTTACAATCAGCATCCGCAGGGAACTCAAACTGACATCTCTTTGGTCTCGATGGGCCATCATGGCCCAGTGCAAGTCTCGACACTTCACTAAAGCAACTTTTGCTGCAATCCAACACAAAAATAGATATCAGAACACATAAAAGCTTTCCATGAGTCATTTGTATTTGAATATACACTCGAACACTCCATAAAAGAATACTCTAAAGCAAGCAAGCTGTATTTGAGCCTGCAGTAACAGCAAACCCTACTAGACAACAGCATTTGCTGCTGTATGCAGGACATTTCCCCCACCACCTCTGCCAGGGTCTACAACTATTGTAGCCTCTCCTCACAGACACATGAATCATTACCATCCCCTGAATGTCCTCACTAAGGACTTGGGATCTTTCTGTGCTCGGCTATTTTTTTGATCTCATAAAAGGCACTGACTTCAAGAACATGGGTTGTGAGGTCTCCAAGTTCTCTGCAGTTTGCTGAGGTCCATGTGGCATTAGCATTTTGTGCATGCTTAGAAATAAATTAGTGTTTTGGCCCATTTGTCACTGAAGAGCACGAAGATAGGCTCTAAAGCATTTTAGATTTTAATGCCCTTCACTTGTTTATTTTGAAATCTTCAAGCTTAAGCTGCGGAACATGCCCAGTTACCTTTGTGGGTGTGAACCCTCTGCACCCATGACAGTGGACAGGTTTTCATCACAGAATAGGGCACACTGATAGTATGTAATTTGTTCATTACATTCTGAAAAACAGGAAAAGGATTTTTAGCAAAGGGCTAACAAGATGTATTAAAAAGCAGAAGCAGGACTCACCCTCAGCCCCCATAAAGATCTCCATCCCACCTTAAATCCACATACATTTACTGAGGATGCTTCTACACCTCTCGCCAGATCTACAGTTCTCTGGTACGGCTGACTTAGTAGGTAATGGTCCTTAAACCATCTCCTCACGTGTTGCAATTACAAAGAGTTATGAAATGCTTCAGAAAGCCTTCACAGTCTCAACTCACCGTCAGAATGCCATGCCACAACCCTGCATCCTTCTTAAAATCCAAAACATTCACTATTGTTTCACCTGGAAAAATAAAATTGCAGTTTTGAAGCAAAATGTCCTTGGGCGATTGTGACCATTATTTATGGTCAAATCTGTATACATTTGTCTCTCATTTTATTGTCAGATCTGTTCCAAGAGGTACACAAGTAGCAAGCAAGTACAGAGCCATGTTTATCTGATTATACATTTTACTAGTCAGAGTTCCTTGTTATGCAAAATAAGGCAACCAAACATCAGTTGAAGAGAAGGAGCACATCCCAGAAAGTTGCAGGAAATTTACATCCCAGCATGTAATGTACATCAGTAGAACAGAAAGGGTCTTAACCTCATTATGCACGAGCAGTAGCAGGGGAAGAGAGCAGAGAACATCATTCAAACACTGACTCCCAGAAGCAGTGGAAATCAAAGTGATGGCTTTCAAAAGACATACTCTGCATTTTAAAGTACCGCGACATACAGCTCTAAAAATAAAGTTGCAGTCAATAGGTGTACAATCAGCTTTTTTTTCTTCATTTCTTTGTTGTTTGTGACATCACCTACCTTCAGAATAGTTGCAAGCCTGAGACAAAGCTTGACAGTGAGACAGCATTGCGATCCGAGACACTGTAACACCCATAACGCTGCCCTCTTTGCTAGTCTTGTACTACAGAAGAGAAAAAATGCCATGGTGTGAGTCTGGATCCCAAATATGAAGAAAATTAAAACACAGAGTCCATCTTAAATAAAATTTTGTTCCCAAAAGCTGCTGAGAGAGACTCAAAGTTCTTGCTTGTAGAAAAGTATCAGCAAGGTGGATTATGGAAAAGATAGTTGCTCAGGTATCAAATGTGTTCAGAGTAATCCCAGAGATGAAGATAGTAATTTAATGTATTTGTGCTTATTTCGTTATTACTACTTCTCAGAACATCTCCTTCTCTTCCCGTAAGTAAATTGGAAAGCCAATTGGTAATTTTAGAATAGCCTAATTACTGTTACTACTTAAACCACTGCAGTTCCTAGAAGCTGCCTTATTGGGATGTGCAAATGAAAATAAGCTCTGCTAGGAAGGACAGAAAATTCCAAGTGCTGTTGACTTAAGTAGTTACAGAAGTCTGTGTTATCAAGTACACTATCTCAGCTAGCCCAGTTGTCTCCACTACTAGCTCTCTGGAACAAGAGCAGTGTTCTCCCAGTCATTTTAAGCAGTGCTCAAAGACCACAAAAATACAACTAAAATAAACTTCCCAGCAGGTTGTACACAGCAAAGGACTTGTTTCAGTGGCTAAAAACTGAGAAGTTTAAGGTACTGAGGTGATGGTATTCGCTCTCCGATGATTAGAACATTAAATTCAGCTCACAGGCACTACTTCCTAGTGCCCATTCACTACTTACCTCAATATATGCTGGCTCAGTTCCTGCAGCTGAGATGTTGGGCTGCCAGTCCTTAGGAGATTTGGAGAGGTATTTTGAATCTGTCACAACCCATTTGAGTCTAGGCCAACCTAGAGCCAAAATTAAAGTGGAACATTAATATCAGTTTATTTAGTGACGGATTTATATTCTGCAAGAATACACAAAAGCCCCCCCTCATTTATCCAACTTCAGTTATGCAAGCACAATAGCAATCCAACCCAAGCTGCTAGCCAGAAGGCATTTCTCATCAGGGAGTTCAGTGGGCAACAAGGCACTTCCTCTACTCAGGAAAGATCCCTGCAGTATTTCTAAATATAGCTTGCTGTATCATTAATAAAACTGCTTCTGAACCTGCCAAATGCCACTGAAGGAATCTGAGGACAACCCTGGCTCCTAAGGTGGATTCATCACGACTTCCAGAACAACAGAGTAGATCTGCCAGATACACAGCTCCATCTATACCGTATGCATAAAGCCCACAACAGTGAGCGGTGCTACCTGAACAGTTGTTTGCTTTGCCTCTCCAAAATGTATTCAGACTTTTGACAACTACTTTCAGGCAGTTCCATTAGCACAATCAAAAGTGAGCCTGTAAGCAAACTAACCTTTAAACTGCACAATTTCTCCATTTTGGGTTTTTGGAAGCCCTTTCAGACAAACTTCGGTGGTGAGGGCCAAAGCGATCCCACAACTTCCCAGTAGGAAACCAATCTGCTGACCACCAGCATCCTGAGGAAAGAGGCGTGGAGAAGAGGGGGAAGAGTCATTCCTGTTTAAGGATGCCATAAGTCAACTTTCCCCTTACCAAATTCCAAGGCTTGGTAATGCTCTGGTAACTGGATGGTAACATTATGGATCACACTGAGAGGAGAAGGAATCAACCCATGCTCGCAAGCACTCTTTCCTTTGCTTTGTCTTTTTCCTCCCACATCCAATGTCTGGCAATGGTTTGAAACTCTGAAAACCACTGTCTGGCAGGGAGGAATGCAACCACTTCTACGTTTATGTAATAGCACATTTTGGAAGATGATATATCCAGCACAAAGTCATGCTGGGTGAAAACGGAGACATACCTATAAGCCAGTAAAAGTCCACAGGAAAACAGTAAGTCATCACAGAAATGCAGAAGGGCTACTTAATCTTCTGCTTACCAAGTCTGCTCTTTTCAATTTGTTTTGAAGTTCAGAAACAAAAAGATTACATAACTGGGGAGAGATTGCACAAAACATACCCAAAGCAAATGTTGTATTGGCAAAACTAAGATACATTGCACAGGAAATCCACAGAAAAGGAGTGCTCATGCCCAGCGTATAAGCATTGAGTGTACACCATTTATTTTCATTAATGGAAGGCCAGACGCTTCAAAGAGGAATCATGAGGCCAAAAAAAAAAATCAAAATGTATAATTACACTGAAATAACAAGGCTTCTGCTTCCCCAGTAACTAATTTCTATTGCACAATGATAAAAACACTGAAAGGAGGTAGCTCACTAAGAAGCCCGATTGGACAAATGCTAAGAAAAGCTTTAATTTTATATTTGGTTGCTATAGCAATTGTCATGTTGAAGACATGCAAAGCTCTGTGATTCCCATAGTATTACCAAACTAGCTTACCATTTCGTTACCACCTCTCTTGCCATATGCTTGCCATTATCCTGTTGCTTTTGTTAACTCTTAGGAAATTCTTTAGTTTGGAAAAAACTTTAGACTTCAAAAAAAAAAAACTTTAGACAGTTTTTGACATAGCAATAACATGGCAGCATTGCAAAAATTCTGGTAAGGGTAAAGAAAATGCTTTGTTGAGAATTTACAAAAGGTGCCAGGAAGTCTTCAGAAATACCTAGTACCTTCAGCTTCCAGCAAAATCAGACACTAAGCATGTTTGGAAACGAGCCCCCTTCACATGAATCAGAAGGCAGATTTGCAATATTATCTGTACCATACAAGTTATTTGCAATAATAATAGTCAATACTACTGTAGTCAAAACTACAGCATTTAGGCAAATGGACCATTTGCAGCTGCTCAGCACAGCTCTCTGGTCAATATGTTTTTCCATTTTTAAACTCCTATGCCAGGTTCACAGAGGTCTCGCACGTTGCGTTGATACAGAGCTGCTGAGGCAGTAGCTGGAGGCTGTGAAACGCTTTCAGAGGTTGATGGTCTGACTTGGGTTTCATCCCACATCAGCCTATCACTCCTCTAAGTTCCATCAACGTTACCTTTCTGGTAAGAGGTACCTCTATAGGCACTGGTATGACTTCTGCTAGGAGACAGCCGTAAAATGCCACCATAAACATGACTGGGTCATTGTTGGGATAAACAAGGGCTACCTACAATTCACAAAAATGTTTCGTTAGTTGAAATACAAGGAAAAAATGCAAAGTTCAGAACAACAGTGACTAAAAGTCAGAAAACCGTTATTTCACATTCTAACAGAGCATTTTTCACAGGGCTTCTTCAAGCACTCCTCCACAGAATGTGCTATGTGCACTCATCCTCATGCAGTAACAGCAGCATTCCCTGCGCACACATACACACAGAGATGCACATAGAGCCAAAACACATCTAAAATTCTGTATTTCTCTCAGGTGCAATGTTCTTCCTTAAGATGCGTTTCAAGGTCCAGAGCCAAGAAGTTGCTTAGAGAAGAGCCAGGAGGACTGAAAAGTCACAAAAGTATCATTCCCAAATAGCCTGTTCCTGGGATAAGAGCCTTGTTATAAGACAAACAAGGTTTTAGTGTCTGTGGTAAGTTACAGCCCCTCCCCAAACCCTCTTTGTTTCAGAGGGAGAACCAGACAGCCCCAAACTCATTACCCTATCTCCAGGTTTTAACACGGGTTCATTTTTGGTCCCCAGTTTATTAAGCAGTGTGTAGGCCAGCTTGAGACTTCTGCTCCACAATTTGCCTAGAACACAAAGAAGAGAGACTTGCACAACTCCAAACCAACCCAGCAGACAAGAGAATATTTCAGTTCCTGACTGCTTTAACCATCTACAGTCACCTCTGTTTCAGTTACACTGCTTTGTCTACAAAGCTCTCACAAGCCAGGAAAGTGTTTGCAACCCCACCGAGACCCACAACCCTGTGTCCTCTCTGCTCCTGCTCTTCCAGAAGAGTTTAGCAGCGGAAGCCAGGGCTCAGCTCACCGTACGTGAGGGTATAAACTGGTTTTCCCGTAACATCCAGTGCTGTCAGACAGGGGCACTTAGCCTGTGTGGTTCCCCAGCGCTGCAGTGCTGCTTCCAAGGCAGGAGGCCAGTTACAGACAACTCCCAGTGGTTCTCCCTTCACAGGTGTCATCTGGCGTCCCTCCGGCTTGGGCTGATTCGGGTCAGGCTGTGGAACTGAAGAAAATTCAACAATATATTCCCAGCTCATTTTGGACCGTGTGTTCCCAGGCAGTTAAGTTGGCAAGGCACACTGGAAACAAACACTTTTCCTTACAGCCTTTACATTTAACAACTCCTATGACATTCTGGTTTCTAGGAAGCTCTGCACAAAACATCTTTACGAGCATCATCCTAGTTTTTTCCTAAGGTGCTATGAAAAGGTATTCAAATACAATAGTGAGGGATTGGATAAAAGAAAAACAATCTTACAAAATACGGCTGCAATAAAATTATCAGTAAAGACAACCCATTTTGGAAATCTAATTAAAGAAGCCTAAGCAAATGAAGGGTTTTTAAAAATGTGTTTAAATACTTCTGTTAATAAATTTTAGTAATTGTCAGAGGTTAATGTTGAAGAGGTCACACAAAGCTCGGCAGTACAGCATTCAAACACTGTTGTTGTTGTTTTTTCTAATTGGACTATTAATGAATGCTACTGATAGCAGCAAACAGCAAACCAAACTGAGTCAACTTCAGAAACAACGGCATAAATAAACAGAAAATTATGCATGTCCATTTTCTTATGACAAATGACTAACAAAAACATGATTTGGTGCTATTACCTTCCACAATTTCTTCAAAATCATCCACAAAGAATTCTTTCAGAGGTGGCCTTTTAGGTCTTTTCAAGGTGTTAAGCAACTGCTGAATTTTCGTGGACACTCTACTACTCACAGGAACACCTGGAGGGAAAGATTTTGGCTAATAAAAGCATTCATCATCTCTATTAACATTTACGACTTACCTCCTTCTACTGGAGGATACTTCTCTTGGCGTGCTTCCGTTATTAAAGGTTGTGCCAAGCAGGATGACATTAGTATTGTATCAGTTCTTTATTAACTTAATGGTCAGAAAATGCTAGTAATAGAAATCATTTTTAAAGCATTTACACCGTTCTGTAGGCTGAATTCCCTCTGTCTCTGACACACTGTGCTTACTGTAAAAAGCAACCTGGAGATCTGCACCTGCCTGCAGTACCAATCAATTGTAGTGGAAGAACTGCCAGCAGAGGGAGGACACAACAAGAGCAGGAGCATTAATGCTGCCCCTCTGCACAAAGGTTTGTGGCAACCAGCTTGCATTGAATATTATCAGCTTCATGGGATCTTAATTACAGTTAAAAGTTACACGCTTTCAGTCATCTTACCTTTCCTTTTGAGGATTCCAGGACAAAAGCTTTTAAGAACAATTAGCCTGCCTATGCATTTGTATTTTTCTTTGCTTTAAAAAAAAAAAAGGCAGTAAGGAAAGGAGAAAGCCAATCTCTGCCATCATTATCTCCTGTTCAGTACAAAGTAGGTGACTGCTGTAGCATGGGAGCGTGCTAATGCAAGTGCCAAAACTATCTCAAACTTATGAAGTGCTTAAATAGGATAAATTTAAGTCACCCGATTTGTTCTTCCAAACCAAGCCCTTCCTTAACACCACTCTAATTTCTGTGTACTCTGAAAGGTTCCATACCATCAGCAGTATCCATGAGACTAGAGCGATTAGATCCCTTGTGCATGCCTTTCACGATCCCTGAAGGAGGAAGGTCAATTGCTGCCGGGCGTGCTGAGGAAGAGGAGGTAGTTGCTGTGACATCTGGGGGAACTGAGAAATTTTCTAAAAGAAGGGAGACAATTGAGATGACAATTAACATATACCTTCCATTATCAGATGGAACAAGCAAAGCGTTAGTTACCTGTTGATAACGAACTCAAAAAGAATTTAAGGTGTGAAATTTATGGGGGCTCTTACTAATGCTGAACACACTGCTTCTTAAACATTAAGTAACCCTGGGAAGCAGATATTATCTATTCTAGAAAACAGTAAACACAGGCACAAGATGAGTGGCTTTATCCATGTCAGGAAAGCAGTTTGGTAAAATACTCAAGAAGTTCCAATTTTTGGTCTCTTGCCTTTAAAAAGTAAGTTAAATCTCTTGGCATTCAATACCACTTAAAAAGTTTGTGATCCAAATGAGCTCTGAAATACTCAAAACCCCCAAACAAAAAAACCTACCTCGCCTATTCGGTAATCTGTTGCTAGAATTATACTATTTGACTTTTTTTTTTGGCCAGTAAAGCTTTCTAAAACAAAACAAGCAGGAGATTATTGACTAAAGCACATCAGCAAAAAAAACCAACAAAACAAAACAAAACAAAACCAAACCACACTGGGTTTAAATTTCTTCCAGCTCGGTGGATAAGCAGTATGAGCCTGGCCAGCAGTCAAACAACAAATTCACAACCTAACGAAGAGAGTGAGCTGGGTCTGCCTCTTGCTTTAAGTTGCGAGACGCTGATCAGCTTTTCAGGTGAGTTTCTAAGCTTCAAAAGTGCAAGTAACTGCATACTTCTATAGCTCTCATTAACTTCCTCTTCAATATGCATTTTTTATTTGGGATTTCTTTATACATCACGGCAGGTTCAATCATCTAAAGGTTTTGTACAACCTTTTAGTTATATCAGACAGCAGTTATTCTGTAGGTATAAACCTGGAGTACCTTAATTCGTTAGAAAAGGTAATTTTCTGTATTCTCCAGCTAAGAAGAGCCTCTGTGCTCCACAGAGGCATTAATTACACTGACTGCTTTTTATGGGCAATTCCCCCAGTTTTCCATTTCAGAAAACAGCTTGCGTGGCAGCAAAGAAAGAAACAAAAATAACAGAGGGGAAAAAAAAAAAAGTGAAACGATTAAAAATACCAGCACTTCTTTGCACTGCTTGCCCCAAACCAGTTAAGCAAAAGCACAGAGCACACAAAATACAGACATCTCCAAGATGCAATAATATCCTTAACAGCAGATAAAAAAGACAAACATACACAGAGCAAAAACAAACTTTGCAATTTCATACAGAAGCATCAGCAGCAAGGAGCACCTCAGAGCCTCAAAAAACTGAGCCTGGGGTATCCAGATCTGTAGGTTTTTGCTCCGCCTTCTCAGTACCTGGATGCTCTGATTATTTCTCAGGCTAGTCACAAAAGATCTGTGCTAAATCTTTATGTCACTGTGGCCATTTTTTGGAATGACATGCTCAGTTGTTCTCATATTTGGTCGCTTTGGTTTTATTTGCTTTGTTTTTCTTGTGGTGTAACACAAACAATAAACCATTAGGGCTTATAGCAGAAAGTGAACGTTAAAACACAACATCTCCCCCCTCCATGGGCAAAAACACCCCGATGGTATTCATCAGGGCACAGATGCCAGATCTGACTTGCATATGGTAGCTTTGTGCAGAGAGTAGCTTCAACTAGCTGTGACAGAAGCAATGCAGGATGCAGAAAGAAAGTTGTGCCCACTAAGCCTGTCCATGCTCCCATCACACCACGGAATCTTTTCTGCTTCGATAAGCTCTGGCTCACCACTTCCCCTTTTTTCAACCAACCCGATGTTCTGAAACTCTTACGGGGGAAAAAAATAATCGTGATGGTACAACTCTAACCAACCCTAACAAGTTCCACCCAAACTAACTGAACTCTTGTTCCAAATTTCCCTTGCCAAGTGGACAACTCCAGCTTTATTAAAGCAATCTGAACTTGAAGCAATTTTTCTGTTCATACCCATCTCCTACCTATTCGAGTATTGGCAAATACATCAGCTAGTGACCCACTGGTCCCTTTGCCTTCTCCATGGGAAAGTGTAGAAGATGCTGATGAAGATGTGGATGACCCCTGAATAGATCGGTTGATCCAAGACTCAGCATTCTGTAAGCTCTGATGCAATGCAGCAGAAAGAGCAGCTTGACGCCTTAGTGACCCCTCATCCTCGGATGCGGAAGACGTGTCTGTGTGGAAGCAGAAAAGAAAATCTAGCTGCTTAGGGAAAAGCACATTGCACTGAACATGCTCTCCTTGCAATTCACATATCAACGGCACAGGCTTGTAATATGAAGATCTTTTTTCCCAGGCTGTGTCAAACAAGGTTATGGAGGCCAAAACAGAGGTTAAAGCAGCAGACATATCCAATCCGACCATGTTTACTCCTGGTGTCTTGCCCTTGTTAAAGCACGCAAAAGATACAACACATCAGACAAGTATCCTTCTCCTGGCTTCTCCATGTTTATTCTCTCTCATTAATTTTCCATTTGTATTCTGCTATCAGATGCTGTTTTTCCTAACTTTGGTAATTCTGAAATGGAAAGTGAGGAGTCAGTTTCATTCCCCAAAGTGAAAATTCACAGCAACAAAAGCAGAATGCAGGCACTGGGAAACAAATGTGCCAAGGCCACATGCAGAAAATGCTTTTGTCTGGTATTCTAAACGGTTCCCTTTCAATGGCAGAAAACAAAAAGGGATGGGGGGGGGAAACAGACGCACACAACCACAAAAAGGAACTACATCCTGCATTTCCACGAGAATAGATATCCAGAAAGCTGTGAAACATTGATCATGAAGATCACTTAATACCTTAAGCTGTTCAGTGCTACATATAAACATTCAGTTAGGCTTCCATCTAACACTTACCTGTTCTTCAGTGATCACCTGCTGGAGGAAAAGACTGATTCCAGATGATCGTGAGGGAATGCTAACCTTTATTTGTGTAGTGCCCACAGCTCAGAATGTGCTGTGGTCCTGGACAAGTTAGCACAAAGCTGAGACCTGAACAGACACCATAAACAGGCACTAGCACCCAGCAGAAAGGGAAAGATAAAAGGAAGTATGAAGAAAAAAGGAGGTGAAAGAATAGTCATAAGTGGCGTAACAACATAGTTTAATAGAGATGTGAATTTCTAATTAGGAGAGTTTTTCTCTCTTTTTTCATCTCTCATCCTCAATCCAAATGACCCTGGTGCTTCTGCACGGTGAGAACCAACATAAAAGACACTGCTAAAAATTACAAATATCCCTTTTTAAGCCTGGGTTCATAGCTGCTTGGAAGTGGAGATGTTCATTAATACCTGCTGCACATGCATCATAACAGACACCTCATTATCTGTGGTGTTTTGCTGCATGGGATGGATTAGGAAAGAGAAGTCCTACATGTCATGGAATCCCACAGGACACCTTCCATAGTCCTTGCCCAGAAACATACCTCACTGCAAATCCTCCTGCATGTTGAGTAGTGTAACCTTACCAAAACATAAATTCTGTAACTGAAATATGTGTGAAGGAAGCAAAAGAAGCAGTGTCAGTCCAGAAAGCCTGCTCAGTTCTTCCCAATTGATTTTTTAAAAGCTCCCAAAAGAGGATTCATTTTCACAGCCATTAACAGCAGCTCCATGAAAACAAGCAGCTGCTCAAATGTAGCAAGAGAGCTACAGGAGTAACACGCTACCTACAAATGTGCAGAAGATCTTGAATATTTTGACAACTGCAGCCTCTTGATTTGGAAACTGTTACTAATGCATACCTTAACATCCACCCAGACAAGCACACTGTAAGAACCTAACCTGGGGGAGTGCAGGCATCAGCTGGAGACTGAACGAAGGTAGATCGTCTTTTTGTTGGCATGGGCAGGGCCATCTTCTGTTCTTTGTGTTTTGCCAGTGCTGCCTGAACTGCTTCCGTGTGGATATCTGCAAAATGGAAGTGAATGTACTCAGTTTTGCAACAGTAGAGGAGAAAAAAAAAACACACAAGGCTTACAAGTGCAGCTACTGCTAGCCTTCTGTATTTATGCAACGCTCCCATGTTACTGCACCTTCCCAAACAACGACATCTTGCAATCTTGTATGGAACCTTTCCTTTTTAAAAAACAAAAAAGCAAGCAAAACAAAACAAACAAACACAAAAACCAAGCAAACCAAAAAAAAAAAAAAGGAATCTGATGCTTCTCAAGTTAGCAAGCTCATAGCAAGGCCAGGATTTTAGGTTGGAATCTTCTGGCTTAGTCATCATATTCTTGTGTCTACAGCAAATTTTATAGAAAGTCCCAGCCCCACCAGACTTGGTTCCTCTTGCCCAAAGATTATCCTAAAATATGCTTGTGCATAATTCAAAATATGCACAAATGCTAGCAGCATGTACAGCCCCAGGTGCAACTCTGGTCTATGAACTTAAAAATTCTGAGCCAGTTGTTCTGAAAAAAATAACAGATACAAATTTCATGTAAATCTTGAAAGTTATTAACTGTAGCTGTAAATACATGTTGATCATTAACTGAAAAGGGTAGGACAGGAGGCTACCATCCTCCTGCAAACATGCAGAACTCTTTGAAGAAGACACATCACTGACGATGAGAAGACAGCATATTAAGCTACTGCAACAAGTAAAAGAGCTCATCTACATCAATTTCACAAATTAAGGTATTTTAATGTATTTTAAGGATAAAGGATGCTCTTTCAAAAAGAGAGAGAACGAGGCTCTTCTAATGCTTCTTTAAATGGTGATATGACAGCAGTGTTACTGCAAAAGGTGTATTTAATGTAATTTATTTGCCCCTGTTGGGAGGAAAACTTGGATCCCGTTAATGTGAAGTGAAAAACTAAGCCAGGTTGAGACAAACAGTAGGTGCCAGCTTCCATTCCTTTCCTTTCGTGGAGAAGGAAATCAGCAGGGCATTAGTCAGCCAGCGCTGCTGCTCTTTGGAAGTGCTTTCAAGACAGCTCTCACTTTCCAGTATCCTAGAGCGGATCTGCACAGCAGTCATCAATTCCACGAGCAAATTATTACCTGACATTTCACTGAATCTGGTTACTTACAGACCCGGTTAAAATAGGCTTTCCGTTCTGTGAACAACTGGCATTGAAGAGCTGCATTCAGGCCAGAAAATCAAGAAGGCAAAGAGTTACTTGGGATTTTTTTCTGCTTAGCACTCTTTCTGCTTCAGCAGCTACAGTCCAACAAGCTTGATGTTTCCTCATACAGAACCAAGGTGGGATTTTCAATCAGTGGACGAATAGTGAGCTTGACTCCTTGAAAATACACGGTAAATTCTTCCTCACTGACAAAAATCTCAGGTGAATTCTTGCCCTGCCCTTACCAGATCGATAGCGTTCATCTCTGGCTCCCCCTGAGCGGGCTCGGTGAAATTTGGATGAGGATGACGACGATGCTGAGGCTGGAGCTGCAGATGGAGCGGGTGTCTGAGTTCTGGATTCCTTCTGTAAAGCTGGATCAACCCCTGGAAAATAGCCCACAACTTTCTGAGAGCAGAAAAGAAATGCAGCCTTTTTTTCAGTATCCTTTTCTGCTTTAGCATACAATCATAGGATTTTCCTTTTATTTCCTGTAGCAAAGCAGACCTAATTAGTGTATTAATACATCTGTTCAATTACAACCTTATCAGTTAAAACATACCTAGTCCTTCTTTGACCTTACTCTTAAGAGTTTTTTGCTGCTTTTTTCTTCTTTTTAAAGGGTCGTTAGGCACATGAAGTAAAAGACAACTTACAGAAAGTCTGGAGCAG
The DNA here is from genome assembly GCA_011075105.1 of Heteronetta atricapilla. Lineage (NCBI taxonomy): Eukaryota > Metazoa > Chordata > Aves > Anseriformes > Anatidae > Heteronetta > Heteronetta atricapilla. The sequence continues at coordinate 1,016,078 of CM021762.1, forward strand.
GTGACACAAGACACAATTTCACGTAATTTAAGTAACCTAATAGTGACAACGGGAGCTGAAGTCACCTTTAAAGAATTCATTACAAAATACAAAGGAAAAGGCGGTGAGATTCAGATAAATCTTGGTGGACGAAGTCAGTAGATCAGTCAGGCAAGTCCTGCACTTCCAAGCACTTGACAGGGATACGTGCAATGAGAAGCGTATTGTGTGATTTCGTACCTGGGTGATTTGCCCCCTACTTTGCCACGTTTCCAATGGCATAACCTCATTATTGCATGAAGATGGAAAAGAATTAGCAGGTTAACTTGTGCTGAAGTAACATACGGAAGCTGCTTTCAGAGATTGCATTCATTTACACCAGAGTCCTCTTAGACACCACTCTTACGGGCACAGGGAGTAAATGCCTTTGGCCGATGCGATAATTTATAATCTGGAGCCTGAGCTGTGAAAAAGAGCAAACCTGTAGAAAACAGGTTCAGAAGCTGGGTTCAGAACTCATCACCCACTGAGCGGCGTGCCTTGTTGACAGGAAAACCAATAATATACCAGCGGCAAGAGCCTGTGCTCTTCATGTTAATTACAAAACCAAGCAGACCTCTCTCTAGCTCTCCACGTTCTGCCTGCTTCCAGCCTGGGTCAAGAAGTGGCTTTATTGGCCTGGAAATGTCCGTTTTTCCCATGGGTACAGGGAGCTAAATAGAGAACCTAGGAGATGATTGTTTTGTGTAGTTCGCCAGGGCACGCTAGAAATGGCTGCTAGTGGAATTTCGCTTTTAAAATGAATCCTGCTTCAGTGGGAACTCTTTAAAAACTACAAACAGAGGTCACGCAGCTGCAATTTGCTTGAGGTTGTCACCTGAAGTCATGCAGAAAAAAAAAGAGCACTTGTGTCATCTGAATACGCACCGCTGATGAATTCGCACGAACTCCCAAAGGATTAGAGAAACGAAGAGGAAACCACAAGTCCTGGGTTCCAGTTTCACCACTTGCTCGGTGTGTGGTTCTGGGTAAACAACTGAAGGCAAGCACCTCGAGTTCAGGGCACTTCTAATGCCAGCCCATCCCACCTAACTTGTTGCAGGCATCTTCGACCCATCTCCTTCACCTTCCGACACCCTAACGAGCAGAATATTACTCGAACTTTTACAGGCTGAATGGATAGGTAGATAATTTGCTAACATTTTGTTACCACTATTACACGATTCAGAGAAAATTCAATAATATGGGGACAACGCGCTCCTGGACGTTCTCTCCTAACCCCCGACGCTATTATTTGGCCTGGGAATCTTTTCAAAACCTCTCACCTCTTGCTCAGCTTTGGAGTCCTGTTTGTGATCCCAGCATTCAGCGGAGGCAAGCTACTGAGCTTCTTATTAACCCTTCTTCAAACTACCATGCCAAAGAATTAAAACCTTCTTTTCTGGTTAAAGTAACAGATCCAGCTAGCCAGAAATCCTCAAGCCAAAAGAAAAGATCAAGCAATTACTCTCAATTTTCCTTTTTTTATTAAAAAATCGTAACGTATAGCACAGCTTTGCATTTGCATATCAAGACCTAACTGTTGCCTGCAACAAGATGCCAGCAGTGCGAGAAGCAGAGTGGTAAAGGAAGAGCTGCTCTGGTTTAGCTGCAGGACCTGGCAACCAGAAGACCTGCACTTCAGAGCAAGATTCGCTACTCCACAGCTCAGCTTAAGCACGCCCAAAAGAATCAGTATTTGTGCCCCCTTGCTGCAATTCTGAAGCGGACCCGATATTTATAAGTACTGGAATTTAATGTCTTTGTAGCGTCGTTAACCCAAACTTTGAAACGAGATAATTGAACAGGAGCTTAAAACTTGACAACTCTCTTGTTTAACACAGCCTGATCCGAACTCGTAATTCCTTAGACTCAGCCTCTTTATGCTTGCAAGCACAGCGCCGAGCACACCACATTTACATAAGCACAGGCTGTACGTGATCCAAATGAAGTCAAGTGTCTTCCGTGAACAGCAAAGTGAGCTTACCTCGGAGCCAACCAGCCGAGCAGCGAGCTGCGTTACGTCCCCAGTTGGGGCCATGTTTGTCTTCATCATAAATGAATTTTATTTCGATCCGGAGAAAAGACAACTTCACAGGCTAAGAAGAAAAGCCTAAATCTTTCTGATCGTTTGAGCATCCACAGAGCCAAGTACCCACTAGATGTCAGCAGCAGATTTAACACTGTTTTAAATAATTTATTTAATTCATATTCAGTTACTTCTTATAACTCTTGCAGAAGCATCTCATCTGCTCAGCAGGGCATCACACGGCACAGACGACATTCCATTTGCAAAGGGATCAGATGTGTCTGTAAGCGACACGACACACCGAGAGCAAGCCCTTTGATTAAATATTTTGCTATGACATAATAACATGTTCCAGTAGCCTAACAAAGCATCCGGGCGCAGATCAAGAAAATTGTGTACAGCTCCAGTAAATCACGAGTGGTTAAACAACAAAGCCACGTAAGTGAGCTAAGCCTGGCAGGTGATAGGTGACTTTATTTAGCATTCCCTTTCGCATAATGCTGCTACAGCTGCAGTTTCCACTGGCAGGAGCGGAATCTAAAGAGGCATGAAAAAGAAAAAAATAAATACATGCAGGTTTGCTTTTGAATGATGCTATGGATTTTTTAATTAGCATTATGTTTTTTCCAAGAGAATTGACTGGTTTGAGATCTCTGCAGTTTGCTGAAGGCAGCGAGGCTCGGTGATTTAGAGATTCACTGATTTATTTTTTAATTAGAGAATTTTTAGACTAAAGGAATCAGTAAAAACATCACGTATGATCAGCAAGGATAAATGTTTATGTTAATAACAAGGACAGTCAGGGCTAGATTCATCTGACAGAAGAATAACAGGTTTGCCTGCTGCTTTTCTGCTGTTTTGCATACAGCATTGCACAGAAGCGCTAGCATTGGACTAATCCTTCAAACAACACGATCTTCAGAACAAAAATGGTGTAAATAATAAACTCAAACATCTAGGGTTTGCAAACCAGCCTGAACAGCACTCCCTGAACGATTACTGCTCTCTCCCAGTGCTGAGAACCCATCAGACTTACAAGGTTTCAGGCTTTTGCAGAAGTAATTAGCCAGATGGATCTTAATTCTGCCCTGAACGAGATGCGATGGGAGAATACAGGTGCTAAACTTAGTCCTGGAACTGATTTCAAAGATGGAGAAATTGCTTTCCTAAAGTCAAGTGATAAGCTTCATTTGCAATTGTGATACCCCTCAGACTTCACAAAGAAAAGAAAATAATTCCCCATTTGTGGTAGCTGCAAGTCGGATCTTGTAAATGGGTGAAACTCTCTAAACAACGCTAAGCTGGAGCGCGTGTGCGTGATTTACAGGTTTAGACAAAGCTGTTTTATCGCCGGTTCCCATTTCACATCAGCTCCTGTTTGAAATAACGCAACGCTGAAAGACAGCAAAAAGAAACCAGAGGAACTTCGGAGCAGAGCTCGGCCGGTTTATCAGCCTCCACAACACGCAGGGCGGCAGGAAGGACTCTGCCGAGACAGGAAACGCAGTGACAGCCCGCTCGGGAAGCGAAGAACTGCTTCGTTTCCAAAGTGCCATGATTTGAAAAGGAATTTAACACTGTCACGACAAAATCCGTAACGCTCCTACCTCGTGCTATCCACTGAGAGCACGAACCAGATGAAACCAAAGCACGCATTACCACCAAAAATTCACAGATCAATTAAATGAGTTTCAAATGTTATCAGTTCCCACAGGTTTACAAGCCCAGCACTCGGGTCACGTTCACCTTACCTCTCCAGAAAGAAGAATTCCTATGTTCCCTGTACAAATGCGGTTAAAATAGATATATCTATTTATTTAAGAGAGCCCTGGGAATAGAGAACAGGAGCAAGAGCACAGAACTCCGGCAGCTACATGGAAAGGTCTGACAGTGAACCAGGGCGTAATGAATATAATTTCCTTTACACATTAGCAGAGGAACAGAATGCATTATCTTAAATAGCAAGAAAACATACCCTGCCAAAAGCCTGTGTGCAAGGGCTGCTAATTTTGGCACAAGGTATTCCTGCAACGGCATTGTTTAAGCTAAAACGCTGTAAACGCTTTTCCAGATTTGCAGCAAGTGATGTGGAGAGAAGCTTTTCCTCAAGGCAGGACTTTGCCTGGTGCCTGCAGCAGACCAGTTTCAAGAGGCGGTGGGTTTCTGCACCACCTGCTAGTGCCAGCACGGCTCGTCTGTCCGTCCGAAAAGCACTTTGCAAAATAGTGAGCTTGTATGACTTCTTTTAAAATGGGCCTAGAAATATTTGGCCTTAACTAACGGCTCTGAGGATGGCTCCCAAACATCAGCTTTACACCAACGAAACAGCAACTGACAGCAGCGAGACCCTCCCTGACCGTGCCAAAAGGGCTCTTGCGGTTTAGCTCGTTAGCATAAAGCAAAATTAGCAGCCGTCCTCCCTGCTTCGGTCCAAGGCAAGAGCGAAACCTGCAGCATTACTTACTGTGGGGAACCTGGGGAGCTGCCCAGAACACTTTCTCCAAAGCCTTTTTGTGCAGCAACCAGCGCAGAACGGAGGAGCAACAAACCTGGCACGGCGGCTCCAGCACCTCAGCAGGGTCCATTTACAAAAATGGATGTTGCACCGGGAAAACATGTATCTTTAGGTAATTAACATTGTTGCCTTAACTCAAAAATAATGAGGCGAGCTCCCAGAGGCAATGTGAATGGAGCCCTGCTTAAGCAATAAGAATCTCCCGAATTACAGCGCCGACGTGCCCTGACCTGTCATCCTGCCTTCGTTTGTCTCGTTTCACATCTGTGAAATGGAGACAATGCATTAGCTAACATCAGGCTGGGGCCTTGAGAAAGCCAGGGCACTAAATGACAGGAGTAAACATTTTCTTCTTGTTGAGCTAAATTAGGTTTCTGCTCGTTAAAAAGGTGACCTGATTCTGTACGCCTCATGCATGACTTCAGTGGGGTTTTTACAGCTGGATATGGGGGCAGCTGGATACGGGATATATATAAAAAACACTAGAGGGCTGAGCCAGAACTGAAGTCAAAATACTATCTTAATTGGTGACCTCCTGTCAACCTGCGTCTCTGCCTGAACTTCGGTTCATTCTGCAGGCTTGAAAAGCAGGACAATTAAAATAGCAGGGCTGCAGACGGTCTTGTCATTTTCTTCCTCTCTTAATGAAACAACATTTTCTGAAACAAACCAAGCAGGCGTGCAAAGTGACAGGCACGAGGGGCACATCACGCTGGCAGATGAAAAGCAACTCGGAGAGCTTCAGCCTCCACAATGAAAGCAAACGTGCCAAGAAGGCACCCGAACATACGGGACGAGCCCACGTAAGGCTCAAGATCTCCCCTGGTGTACACGTTGGACTGAAAGACCCGCTGAGCAAATCCCGACTTCCAAAGCCCATAAGGAGGGATTCCTCGTGTGGATCCGTTTGGGGTTTCTGTACATAACAGAAGCGGATTTGATACAAGGGCAACAACCGAACCTCCAGGGATTCCCATCGCGTCTGAGGTTCAGGGAGGCACGCTTCAGTACGCGGAGTGCTGCTTGTAACAAAACCTTGTGGAAGGCTGAGAAACAATTTTTGCTTGCCCTGCTACCTTCAGAATGCCCCGTTCTTTTGTATATAAGGGACCCGCTCAAGTCTCACGCAAGAGAGCAGGCATCAGCTGTTGTGGAATACCCGAAGAGAAAGCTGAGGAACAGCTGGGCTGGAGGAGACCAGGAACGCAAACATCGATGTTTTGGAGCGGCACAGTCCGGATGCTACCACATGACAGTGGCAGAAGTGTTTTGTGTTACGCAAACATTGCCTGAACCACTGCAATTTCAGCAGAAAACCTGTGCGAGCTTCCCGCAGTGGAAGCAGTGCTAATGGTCAATAAATGCACTTTTAGCCTTCCTTTTTTTATTATTTTTTGGCAGTAGTTCAGTCTCTGTGCATTACAGTAAGTCCAGTCACTGCTGCCTATCAGACCCATTCACTCCCCAACCAGCTAAGAGCCAGACACATTAGTTTTGAATGGTTAAACAGCTCAGCATATCAGTCGTGCAATTATTTTGGGCAAGCATCCCCATAATTATCGGACCTACTTTCAGCCTTGTCCTTCAGTTTAGGACTACATATAATTACCCTGCAGCCAGTCAGCTCCACAGCTAAGGATCTCCGAACCAAAAGAAACAGATGTAAACAAAGTACGTGAATTCAGCTACTCCAGTAAAAAAAATAAGAAAAAAAATATGAAAAAGTTGATGTTTCTCTAATAAAGGATTAAGATGGCTGAAAGCGCGGCCACGTAGTTCAGCCAGTTTTAAGAAGTTTTCAAGAATGATTCTTGAGGACCTCACACTTCATGACCATTTCAAAGCCCTGGACTTCCCAGCTGCCAAGGGTGTAGGAAGTGATTTACGCAGGGGTGAGACAAAGATGGGGCACAGAAGGCACTGAAACACACACAGCGCTCTGCGAAGCCCCAGCGAACAGCCCAGCTAGCAGGAATCCCTGGAGTTCGGTATGAACCAGCAAGCTAGAGGCAAAATGCTGCCCATGACTTCCTGGCACCCGTGCAAACTCCACAAGTGTCATTATGAGATAGCTACGGAAACACATAACCAAAACAGAATTGTTGCCAGGGTTAGAGCTGGCAAATGGAAAGTCAGCGCTGCGCTCCACAGCCACTTCAGATCCCCTCAATGTCAAGGCTACGCGAACTCGGTATCCAACCGAAACAAGTACCCACCTTGTGTCTGTGGAACATACGGAGCCAGAAGCTTTGCTCTCTTCTTCTCATACCCCTTTTGCGTGATGTCCCCTGAAAGCAAGGAAAGAAAACTTATTTAACCAGCCCCCGTTTTTTTTGGTTTGGGTTTCATTTACTTTTCAGTGACGTGAAGGTTTCTCCTGAACATGTCAATGCAAATGCCGAAGAAAACCTGAAACCAAATCCATGTGGGTACATGATGATTTCAAAGCCTCCATGTTACAGTTTCTGTAGTTTCCCTTGGGATCACAGATGTACACTATTTAAATGCAGTAATTTGAATCAGAACCGCTATCTAAATGGAATATCAAAGCCATAAAAATGTAAAAAGGGAAACTCGGAGCACATGAAAATATTCTGTAACCACAAAGCCAACTCAGCTAACTAAACAGAATAATTCCCAAACAACAGGGCAAAGGGAAAGTGCAAATTCAGAGCCTGAGCTTACACTAATCAAAGTAAGAACAGCTTCCAGCAAACACAAGTGGGCCCACTGCAGCAGGGAGTGCTCAGAAAATGGAAGGATGAACTCTGAGACTACTGCCCGGCAAGCACACCCTATGATTCAGAAACCAGACTTTCAATATTCAATTTGATATGCAGTGAAAGGAAGCTTTTTCTTTCCTTTTTCTTTTTAACTTGTTGATAGCCGTAATTCCATCGTTCGCCTACCAGTGGAACCATGCAGAAGAGAGATGCTTGAGCTCCACAGAAGCAAAGCTGCAGAAGAGAATGGGCATTAGTAAACGTTTCCCTTTTTTAAAAAAAACTAATCTGTCTGATCCTGGAGATGTACCATCTGGCTGCTGTCTTTTGTTTTAATTTCTCACATTACATCAGAACCACAAGAAAGACTGAAACCTTGAAGGGATTAAAACAAAAAGCCCCGCAGCATTTCAAGCCTTTTTGTAGCCTGACCTGCACTCATAACCTCATCTCTCTTGGGGCTGAAGGATTGGAAGTGCTCAAATACACAACAATAAGAAAACAGAATTATTTGGTACTCCTTACTCAGGCTAAAATGAAGCCCACGCTTGTGCTATAACAAGAAACTAGAGATCACAACATGCTTGCTTTGCCCTGAGCCTGATTATCATAAGGCTACAGAGCATTAGACACCGAGCAGCACAGGCCACAGCTTTTCCTAGCTCCTTGCAGCATCTTTCGGCCAGACACTTCCAGCCGGATCTGGCCGGGCACATCAGCAAGGTGATTAAAGGGTTTAGGCTCTAAGCCTCCCTACACCGCTGGCATCCCCGATCAAACATTCCAGCCAAGTGGCCGTTTGGGTTCTAAAGGTGATTTTGCAGGACTGCAATGCTCGGGAAGGGAACGGGATTAGCTCCTTTTGCCGGATCTCAGCGCCGTTTACCACCTCGCCTAAAGGTTTTGAGGCTGCAATGGATGAATTCGCTGCCTAGCGGAGGGTGTGCGTTTGCACGCACAACTTTATCTCACTTCTCTTTTGCCACGTTTGAGTCAGGCTCCAACAAGTCCGAACAAATCCAGCACCAGAAAATTAGAATGGCCGTGAAGCACCGAAATGCCAACCAAAGCATTAATTTTAATGCTTGATTGCGATACACAGCTCAGTGAAATGAATCCAGCTCACCAGAAAGGTATGCTGCCAGCGTACGGAAACTACACCTTCAAGAAAAGCCATACAAAGAGCACACAGCAAAAGGGAAATGTTTTCATTGATTGCGTGAGCTACAAAACCTACAAGCTTTCGAGATTTGCCTCTCCATCTTCAGGGGCAGCTTTCATTCCCCACATTTGGGTAGCAAATGGAGCGGGGTGACTGCCACTTCAGGAAAAACAAACCTGCACGGACGGGGGGAGGGATTTTCCCTTATAAGCCAACCCACAGATTTGTTTGGAGCTTGTTAGTTTGTGATTAGCTTCTCCGCAAGATTTAATTGGGCTCCTGACATCGGTGGTTACGCACTATATATAATGCAACATCTGCCACAGAAATTTGTTGGCATTACTAAGGAATACTAGTGCGTTACCAACAAATACCAGCACTCTCAATGGTCAAAACATTCGCAAGCCTTCGCTACCACGTGATCCAAGGCATTTATCTTATCACTTGGAAAAAAAAGGATTCTCTGAGCATGAGATAATAAGAAAGAGTCGGCTGCTATTTGGCAGGAGCAGGGAAGTTTCAGCCAGTAAAACCCAGGCAGGAGAAACAAGGGTGAGAAATTCCTGGGGCTTCCCTGCAGCTCTGCGCCCTCCCACTGCTGGATTTCCAAGTAGTGCTCGTAAAAACAACAGCAAAACCAACCCAAAAAAATAGAAGAAAACCAAAACAAACCGATCCCGGCACTATTTTGACAAAGAGTGACAGGCTCAAGCATCTGTCTACAGGATAAGAAGCCATCACACTTCTTAGGCTAGCCCCATGGGAGTGGAACTGGTCAGGAGGGAACGAAAAGGTTAAAAACAACTGATAAATGGGAGTTCCTTCTTTTAGGACAGCCACCCGTGCAGGTTAGGAACAGACCACAATGAACTGAAATAGGATCTCCAGCAAGACACAGGGACTAAGGCCTGGAAAAAAAAGGCTGCGTGCAGGTAACAGGTGTAAAATCATCTTAATAAAACCATGATCCAGTTACAGCAACCACAGGAGTTACGCCTAAAGGGACATCACGAGTCGTGAAAACAAATGTCTTTTTATCGTGGGGCGTGAATGGAAGGCATTTTTGGCACAGTGTCTCCTTCCTCCGGCCCCACATACCCCAAATTCGATCGATCCGCTCAGACAGAAATCAGAGGCTCACCAGGAGGGAAATTTTCTTTCCCGCTATCCCTTTTCTGCTGATCTACAGGAAATGGAAATGGCTCGATCTGAACATAAATGCGGATTTCCTCACAGAATGTCATAAATTACAGCAACAGGAAGAGAACCAAGACAATGGGGCTGCAATCTCAAGAACCATTCACTCCTGCTACATAAACCTGGTAAATCCTCATCAACCCTGCTCCCAGAAATTCAACACTTTGTGATGTTTGTTGGGCTAAATTCTTCTAGATAGCTGAAAACCAACCCAAGAACTCCAACCCCTCTCTACCCAGACGTTTTGCCTCACTACGAAGCATTAGCGAGGCAAACGAGGGCTGATAATTTAGCTTTACCATGATGCTAGTGTTTGTTCACTCCTCGGAAAGAAATTCCAAACAAAAACACTTACTGCTGAGGCATTCTTTTGGCCCTCTCCCAGCTACAACTGTTTCAGTTCACTTGGAGGCTATATTTATCTGTAGCCGTGCTTGTGCCTCCACGCGCTGAGGAGGCCCTGCTGAGGAAAGGGGATTCTTGGGAAAAGAAAGCAAAAAATCAGTTCTGTTTCCATCAAGAACCATTCACCATCACCAGCCAACATTCTCACATCGTGACCTTCCCTACTATCCCCGGAGCATCCCCTCCCCACGCTGCCCCTACCTCAAATTCAGCAGAGCCTCCTCACGTACCCGGCCTCAACAGCAGCGGTCCCAGCCCCGGGCCACCTCTCACGGCATGGCAGAGGAGTTTTAGCAGGACTTGCTACAAGCTGAAGTCATTATCAGTTCTGCTCCCAGGTTACGGTCAGGGATCTTCTCCTATTTACGTTTAAGGGCCGTGTCAGCGAGCTAGGCCTCCGGTCACTGAGGCGGCAAAGGAACGGGCTCGCCTTCCTCCTGGCACCGGCTGCCACCAGCTCGGGTGCAGCAACGCCTTCAGGCAACCAGGACGGTGGAACGGGCTGAAGGGTAAATGAGGCCCTGCTCCACCACCATGATCCATTCCACCAGCTCCCCGCACCGTTTTCCTCCCTCTGCCACCCAAACTCCCAGGTTTTTCCATCCCAAAAGCACCTCCGCGACTCACAAAGATTAACCCAGCCCAACACATGAGAGATTTGCTCCTGCCCGGGCACCAGCTCAGTTTTCCTGGTCATTTGCACAGCGTTTGGTGGACCAGCTCCAGGCGGCTCCACAGAACAGGTTCTGTGGCAGGAAGGTACGGAGTTGCTTCAGGAACTCCTCATCTTGCTGGGCATCGCAGTACTGCTCCCCTCTTCCAACGCTGCCCCCTCCAGCCCGTTTCATCTCTCTTCTCTTCTGACAGATTTAAAAGAATTTAAACATATCCTACTTTTCAAGACACAGCAGGCCTTACGAACACGGAAGAGATGGATGACATTCCCTGGAGACAGAAATAACTCAGCATTTATGGTCTGCAGAGACAGAGTCGGGTCTGGGAGCAACCCTACGTCCTCAATGAGGACGCCTGGGCAAGGTCCTGACCGCAGACACCGCTGTGATGAGGAGGCCAGCTTTGCTTGTGATTAAACCAATTGCAGTGGAGAAAGAGAATTCCCTGGAAAACACAGTAATGATCCATGAGAGTCCCTTCTCGTGTGATTCTCCTCAGAAATCAGAATTCATCCTCATCACACGCATCCCCCTGGCATTTTCTGCCTACCGAGAGTTCAAGTCAACACGAGGAACTGCCCGGGCTCACCCAGGGCAGAAGGAAGCCCAGGGAATTGCCACCGATCAGCCTTGATGTTACACCTATATTCAAATCAGGCAACAGAGAAGCCTAAAACTTCAGGAGCCTCACCGCCCTGTGACGCCAGGCTGCTTTTTAGCAATTAGGGTTGATGATCTATTCTAACCAGCGGTGCTCAATCAGTGCAAGGTGGTAACACCAGCTAGTCCTGCTGCGCTCAGACAATACTCCTCTTTCAACATCCTTGCTCCCCTTCCCCCCATGGAATGAGAACACTGAATCATTTACTGTCTAACAAAACCATAATTACTACAGTGGAGAAATTAAGGAAAATGATCACGTAGCGCGCAGCATCTCTCCAACAAAGCCTCCAAACACTTGGCTGCATCAAGGAAAAGAGTCGAATCTGAAATGAGTTTGTATGCACTCTGAAAAATGTTTGGATGCTTTTAAAACAACAACAACAAAAAACAGTTTTGGTATTTCTAGCAGCTTATGCTAACAGAGAATCCTGGAAATGCTTCTGGTCCATTCATTAGTCCCCGAACATGGATACCTGCTCTGTTTACTTAACAGCAAACACTCTAACAAGGTTAGAATAGGAAAATAAGGAAAGAAATCATATTACCACCATTGCATCTGCTTTTCAGGTCTCACCCGTGTTAAGTGACCTTGATGACTTTGCCTTTCTTCCCTGCTCCCCTTCTCAATCCCATGGCACATGTGCCAGGCCATGTCTCCCTGCACTTTTACCACCTCTAACTCTGAAAGGACACGAAATCAAGCCTGGTTTTGCAAAGCTCCATTTTGGATTTCCTGTCCTTGAGCAGAAGTAGCCACCAGCTGGAGATGTTGAAAGCCAGAAGTGCACAGCTGAAAGTCCAAAATGTTCTTTTGCTGTGTGCCACATCGAGATAAGGCCTTCCAAGGGTGCTTGGACGCGTTGGGTGCCACGTCTGGGAAATCCCAAGCTAGAGAGGCATGCACGTTAACACTTCAGACCGTCTCAGCTATGATCTAGGCAGAAAACAGCTATCACAGCAGCCAGTTTGGCACTTCAGTAACCAGCGCTACTGAATCAAGTAATTCATCACCTATTTCAGAGTTAGAGCTCACCTTTCTTCCATCGCCTGGAGGACTGGCACCTTCCAGACACCCTGTGCCATGGTTTTACCAAGGCCAAAAGCTAAGATATCCTCAGTGCCAGGCTTTGGCAACCCAAAGAACAACATTTCAACCTCTTTTCACGTGTCCAAAGAGAGCAAACCTGTTAAAAGGTCTTGCACTCCCAACACTCTTTGGCTATGAACTCAGCTCTAGAACTACGTTACAAGTTTAGACAATTCCCTCGTTCTGTTTGAGGCCAGATGATGATGCAGCTTCAAAGATTCCCTCCTCCTTCCTTCTGGTGAAGCTGTATATCAGGTTTCCTCCTTGAAGACAATACCATGGTCTGCAAACTACAGCTTTACAGAAAAAAAACACTCACAGATTTCTTAAAAAATAAATAAATAAAGCCTTGCTCCGTCTGTATATCACAAAAAGCAGCATGGATAACCGAAAAGAACAGGTTTGTGCGTTGCAGTTCCCCTTTAACAGCACCATTCTGTTCCCATTAAGAATATGAATAGGCTACTGAAAAAGCAGCAAGACTTACAAAGCTGTGTTTGTTAAGCACCAGCATTATACGGCTACAGTTGCAGCACTACAAGTTTCACAGACAGATCAGCTCCAGATTAATTTATATACACTACAAGCCTACTTGGCTCCAGCACTGTGGGGACTCTGTTCCACACTTTAAACAAAAATCTTTTCTCAAGGCTGACGAATGCTGTTTTATCAAACTAAAACTATTTTAATCTCAACCTTTGTTACTTCAAAAGAATGCGATCGCGTTTTCGTGGCGTGGTCTGCCCCGTGCGCGGCGACGGAGTGCCCCAGTGCAGAGGTCCGGGGCCGTGTCATTTAAGGTCACAAGGTGCACTTCCCCACAAGTCACTTCGTGTGCACCTTAAGCACTTGTAATATTTTTTTACTGCTGCCGTTTTACCTTTAAACACCAAATCCAACTGCTGAAGGATCTCTCTCGTGCAGCAGCATTTCAGAGTTGCAGCTGACCCAGTGTCCTCGCTTCACCCGTCTCGGCGCTTGTATTACGGGCAGTAATCTTCGATGCCATATGTGATGTATCACCAACCTGGGTGAGCTAAGGACAGAGTTCAGCTTTCTTCATGTGCGCGGGCAGGGGGTGACCGACAAAAAGGAGGTGGCATCAGATCAGCTTCAGCTGAAGACCCTCCCTTCCCCGCAGAAGAAGACCCGTGTGGCATCTTACTGCTGCTGCAAACGGCACCGCCCTGGGTTAGCAAAGGAGTTCTCAAAGGCTTAGCGAGACCGGGACACCGAAAAATACTTGGAAAATTACCAGTGTAAATAAAAGAGTCCCCGATATGAACTACAGCTCTGTTGATTCTTCTCTTTGGAGCAGACACGAGAACATTCTTGCACGTTGCGCGTGCACGGTTTTCGCCGCATCAGCATGACCCCGGCATGCTGCGGGCTTGGTTTCTTCAAAGGATTTCCCCTGCTAAGTTGCTCAAATGAGGACGCAGCCAAACTTTAAGCCATACTTCTAATTCATTCCTACGGAAGGACAGGGAGGCTGGAGGTGCTTTGCCTTCCAGACCCTTACCTGTGACAAGAGGATGCGTGATGAGCTCCTGCACCAGCAGCTCAGCCCTCGCTATCGATGCCAGGCTGACATTTACCTCTGCAACAGGTCAAGTGTTTAAAATAACAAAACTCTCGGAGAAAACCACTCAAAACCTTTAAATACTTCACCAAATTCTGTTAACTCTGATAACCCTACTAAATAAACACTCTGCTCGCAGCCTCTAACACCTGCAAAGGGAATTTTTATGTACGCTATTGGTTTTTCAAAGTGCAGCCCTGTGAATTTCACATGGAATCAGTCAGGTGGGAAAAGACCTCTGAGATCATCCAGGCCGACCTTTAACCTAGTAGTACTAACAACATGTTACCCACTAAACCAGTATAAGCACAGAAATAGCTTAATCCCGTGCACAAATAATAAATCCTGCATCTAACCCCACCCTGGAGAAAAAACAATATACAACTTGTAAATAGCTGCCTCTTGCATGGGGAAAAACACATTTTCCCTTCTGAATATTACACAGGGCACAAAAGCAAAGGTTTGTCACAGTAGGGTTTTTACAGAATCTGTTCAAGAGGAACGTTTTCACCTATTTTTAACGAGTAGTCACTGAGCGGAACTTGGGTTGCGGTGTAGGAGCCCTTCACGGGGTCTGTAACGCCAAAGCAGCACCAAAACAACGCAGTTGGATGATGAAAAACAGCCAGTGCCACATAACCGTCCGCAAGACCTGGCTGTGTGCACCGTCGAAGCCGAGTAAAATGTCCAACAAGGTAACTCACAAGGAATTTTAAAGCCCAAGTGAAGCAAGCCTGCAAAAACTTCTCTTTTCTGACTAACCTCCCGATGGCAGCCACCGGCAGAAACTCGCGTTGATTTCATCCCCAGCACAAACACACAGGCCTAGCCCCGTACCACTAGACTGAAAACAAAAGTTTCCCAGGAAATGACTAAACTCGGTGCAAGAGCAACAACCCCGTGACTCAGCACTTATTCAGGAGGTGCATCATTGCCTTCCTTCAGGGAGAAACCGAGCCCTCGGAACCGCAGGTGCTGATAACCTTCTCCCAGGAGTTGTCCATCCAGCCCAACTAGCAGGGATTACACACAAGCAAATTCTTCTCCTGCTCCAAGCAGCACACTTTCTCCACCAGGTCGGCTACTGTGGACAGATGAATTTCCAAACCAAACCCGTTTTCAACACAGCCTTAATACCAAAAACTTGCAGGCACCCAGAGAGAGCTCCTTATCCTGCTTCCAAATCACAGAATCACAGAATTTCTAGGTTGGAAGAGACCTCAAGATCATCGAGTCCAACCTCTGACCTAACACTAACAGTCCCCACTAAACCATATCCCTAAGCTCTACATCTAAACGTCTTTTAAAGACCTCCAGGGATGGTGACTCCACCACTTCCCTGGGCAGCCCGTTCCAGTGTCTAACAACCCTTCGGGTAAAGAAGTTCTTCCCAAGATCCAACCTAAACCTCCCCTGGCGCAACTGAAGCCCATTCCCCCTCGTCCTGTCACCAGGCACGTGGGAGAACAGACCAACCCCCACCTCACTACAGCCTCCCTTGAGGTATCTGTAGAGAGTGATAAGGTCGCCCCTGAGCCTCCTTTTCTCCAGGCTGAACAAGCCCAGCTCCCTCAGCCGTTCCTCATAGCACTTGTTCTCCAGAAATGAAGTATTTCATTTGGACCCTTGAAGACCCTTGTAGAAAGCCACCCGTCACTACAAAGCCAAGCATCTCCCCTCCGTTTTGCCACCAGCAGCATCCAGCGGTGGTGGTCTGCGGCTCCGAAGCAAGGCGATGGGTTGAGGAGGGACGTGCAAAGCTTTTAGCACGCCGCAGCCATCGGCGGCACTGCCTTGCAGTACGAGGCACGCGCCAAAACCTTCTTCACAAGGGCTTTCCTCTTGTCCCCACGCACGGAAACATCACAATGTGGCCGCCGTGGATCCACCTGGGATGAGACCGAAACAGAAGTTTCTACAGATTTGATCCTGCGTGCAACTCCTACCACTCACCCTTTCAAGGCCTGCACACGGCAATGTTTAGGATCGCTCTTGAAGAAGGCTTTGATTTTCCTACCGTAGGCCAACTGCCACGGGTATCCCGTGCTGGTTGCCCTCCTCCACATCTGACACGGTGCAACGCCTTGCCGAGCCGTCCAGAAGCACGCTTTGGACATGCAACTCGTTTCGGTCCAACCGTACCCGAAGTTGCCTTCTGTAATTAAATTCTAGATTCCTGAATACGATGGCAGAATGGGAAAAGAAAGAAGTGAAGAGCAATTACTGCCCTATCTACTGATCAAACAGTGCTTCTTATCACAAAGCATTCAGGTATGGAAATGCAACTCCCATCCTCCTTTAAATACAGCGTGAGCAGAGCCCTAACCTAGTTGGCGTGCTGTACCGCACCACAGCACGATAATTACGGAGTTCCAGATGGGCAAATGCTATTCCAAATAACTGGCTGAGCTCGATGATTATGCATGTTGAAACAAAGAAATATCTCCGTGAACGCATTAGCACTTAAAAGACCGATCGCCCCCCAAACAAACAAAAAAGCCATCATGAGAATGAATTTATGGAAACCAAAGAGGCGAGACATCCATCATGATGCGTTTTCCCCCATGCCTCCCATCCCGATCCTCCCAAAGAGGCAGTGCCAAGCCTGTCCTCACGAGGATGGCACTCCTATTTCTCAGAAAAGGGCAGCGGAGAAAACGATGGCTGCTCGAGAGAGCAGAACACATTGTTTGTCCCACAGCACTCAGACCTGCAACGCAAACCGCAGCCACTTGACAGCGTTAACAAGCGCTCACCCTAGGATAGTTACTCTTACACAGCATTAGTCACCGCAGTAGGATCCCACTACTTAATGCTAAAGCAATACAATTATTAATTTTTTACCCAGCCTCCAATTAGTGTGCAACACCAGTAATTCGCCTTGCAGAAACTCCCACCCAATTCCAGAAGCGTACTCGACAAAAGCACGGGAGGCAGAGTCGGCGAGTGGCTCCCCAGCTGCTCCTGGCTTCCCTATTTCGTTTCTTGTGAGCCTGACTAGTGGGAACCAACGCAGAGATAGACATCGAGAGTCATTTGCGCTGGGTTAAATATCCTCAAACCTGCTCTGCACGTGGTAATTCAAAACAACCCCACGCCCAACACCAGTACTACAAAAGCGGAGCTGCGTTGGGGCTCATGGCAGGCTGCTCGGCGCCGCGCGCAAGCCCCGCGTGTGCGGGCTCCTCCACGCCGAGGCGAGGCCATCTCCTCGGGACTGAAGAGTACTCCCTGTTCAAGTTGGCTCCAGGCTTGGGAAAGCCGACTGCAACAGAAAGAACAGAAGAAAAAGGCGCCGTGCAGCAGGGCAGAGGAAGCAGATTTCAGGCCCCACGCTCAGTACAGGCTGTGTTAAGCTTCCAGCTATGTTTACATCAGCAACCATGGCTTCTTGAGGAATTTCACTGCTAAGGAAACCACGCTGGCATGTCCCCAGCAAGCCTAAGAAAACCCATCATTGTGTCAGCTGCAGCGCTCTTTACAAGAAAGCCGATGCGAGGACCGACTTCTGTTCGGGGCTCGGAGAGTCAAAGCATCGCCCTCAGAAGCACTTTGCTCAGACGGAGGATCCTGCCAACGTGAAAGCCTTTAAGCTGGATGGGACGAGCAAAACTGTGGCAAAACATCCCATCGCAGGCACAGCACAGCTCAGCGATCCAGCCGCGCGCTGCCCCACGCTCACGGTCGGCCCAAGGGCCGGGAAGCCCGCCCGAGATCCCCCACGAAGGTGCCGAGCACAAACGACTCCACAGAAATCGGCTCCCAGCAGCCAATTTTCCCACCCCGGCCTCTGTAAGGGTGCACCATCTCCTTTTTCAGCTTAAATAAACTGAATTCTCAAGTGTCGCACTTGTGGAGGGAAGGAAGTATGGAGAAATCAGGAGGATTATTTCAGAGCACGCAGTCAGCAACCTGACAAAAAGCAAAAGAAGGCAAAGCAAAGGAACACGAGAGCTTACAAAAAAGATCCTGCAGTTAAAGACGTGGTCTAGTTGGAAGAATTAGTCTTTGGAAGCAAGTACAGGAATTATTTACAATGAAACAATCTTCCAAAATGCAACGCATTTGGTATGAAAGCTGTCGCTGCAACCTTGCTAAGAGCTGTTCCTGAGATCACGTTTTCCAGGCAAACATTCACGTGAGCAAAATTCACAAGAGAAAATCTCTACCTTGTTGATTTCTCATTAGTGAAAAGTAAAGCAGAAAATAACAACGGAGTAATCACAACACATGACCCCAGAGCACCTCGCTGAGATCCGCAGCGAGCAGGGACCAGAGGCACTCGATAACACAACAACCGGAGTGACACAGAGCTGTGGACAATCGCCGCTTTGTTCGCCCAATAATTAAAATCTCCCCAGCAGCTCAAGGCCGAGCGAAACATCTCATCCGAACTCCTCCCCGGTCCACCTACGGCACGATTTTGGGAAAGCTGCTTTCGGATTGCCAGTGACCGAGAAAATCTGCTGACGCTTCCCCCCTCTGGGGAAGGTCAGCTCTCCGTGCAGCGGGCACGGCGCGAGCTCCCCACGCGGGGGGACCTCCCTGCTGGGAAAGCAAAGCTCGCACCACGAGACAGCTTAAAAGCTAAAGAACCTCGCTGAAGAAGAGCCTGGGCAGCTTCCAACACCGCCGTCTCCGCGCCGGAGGCCTGCCAACCAGGGACCGGCCCTCGCACAGCACGGCCGACACCGGTCATATTAATGAGGCAGCCCCTAACGACACGCGAGAGCTGAATGTCGATGAAAGAGGAAGCGTGTTGCACATCTGGCACCTGGCAGAGCAGAAGAGCAAGCGAGCACCGCTTTGCTGGCTAAGCAAACAGCCAAACACTCTGCGAGCTGCTCCGTTTGACGCTGCTGCTGCGGCACCCCCTTCCCACGAAGGCCAGGGACATTTGATGCAGTAGAAATAAACTCCCGGCGATTTATTTGTAATAGCGAGGGAAGAAAAACAAACACGCTCGCCTAGGAATGAGACAGCTTTCTGCAGGTAAATTAAAAACTCCTGTTAGTAAATTCAGTATTGAAGAAGCAAAAGGCAGCATTAGCTATAAACAAATTATTTTAAACAACAGATCGACTGATCCAGCAAACAGCAGCCAACTGGAAAGAAACATGAGCTGGTAAACAAAAAGGGGCTCTGCCAGAAGCCAGAATGCTGACTGCATTTCCCCTTTATTGTTTGCATCTTGAATCACGATCGCCACATTTCAGGAGGCTCAACGTGGGACTGGGTCACGGCTCCGAGGGCCGTCAGCTGTAAAGCATAAACTCCTCTGCAGGCCTAATCCAGAACCGCCTGAGCACGTCGCAAACCCACCAGGAGCTTGTGTACCAAAGGCAGCTGCACGGTCCGAGTGGAAAAAAGAGAAACTCAACCTCTAAACCGGTTCCAAATGTTCCTCAGGACGAATTATCTCCTGTGCTGAAAGGCAGCCTACCTGAACCAGAGCTGCTCTCACGTCCTGTGCTCTTCACTTCATAAAATAGCTTGAAGTTGAAGGAGACAGAGCTTTATTTCTAGTAACTGGCTGAAATGTCACAGCGTGTGTGTGTGCTACGGATAACTATGTGCTGACAAGCTGCAATCTCTCCAAAATCAAATTTATCATGAAAATACTAGGTTAAAAAAAAGGAAAAAAAAAGAAAAGCCATCATACAACCTTCCAAAAGGTGCACCAGCCGCGTAAATAAGCACACCGCAGCCCTAACCGAGAGGAAGCCGAGCACCTCCTCGTCGCCAAAGCACCCTCGCAGCGCAGGGCTCGACGTGCGCACAGCCTGACTCCTGCCCCGAGCCCCGGCAGCCTGGGAGAGGTGAAGGGATCGGGAAGGGATGGATCACGCCGTGATGGATCACACCGTGATGGATCACGCCACGGTGCTGCCCTGAAAGCTGCTGCTCCCCGTGCCACGCTGCTTGCCCTCGCTTTTCTCTGCGGGGCGATGTTGCCGGCGGTCCCCACGGCACGGACAGGCACCGATCGCGTGGAGGTGACGAGCGTTTGCTTGGTGGGACTCTAGCTGGGGAAAAGGAAAAACTGCTGGATCTGTTTTATGGTTGTTTATGGCAAAGCTACTTACAGAACAGGATGAGCGGCTTAGGAGGGTTTTTTTTTTTCAATCATAAATCAAAATAAATAAAACCGCATTCCATACTGCCAGTTAATCAGAACGCTCTCTCAAGTTGTCCTCACGTATACCACCACAGGGAAGAAAGGCCAACAAATCTGCTAAAAGCTTTAAAAAGCCTAAATTAAATATTAATATTCTGAAAATGATGAAGCCAGCACAAAAACACAAGTCTCCTTACCACTCCAGTTCTGCATAGCCCAGAGCTGGAGATGAAAAGATTTCTTGCAAACAGGGATGCTTTTTTTAATTATTATTTTATTTACACACGCTAGATGGTATTATGAATAAAACAGGTAAAAAAAAAAGCTCTAGCTGTACAGGTTGGGAACTGCAAGCTGTCTGAAAAAGCAACAAACAGCAAAATGTATTCACAGTAAACTAGTAACAGCAGCTAATTGTCGTAACGCCAGCTAATGAAAAGCAGAGCCAAGAGGCTATCAGTACTGGATTACAGTTACGGTCAGCGTGACGAGAACAACCCGTGTCAAAGCTAAAGTCAGAATCCTTCCCTTCTGAGTTCTGCTTCTGGTGATTATTCACGTTCAGGACATTCACGAGCCAGGCACCTCGGGACAAGCACATTAAGAGGAACACATTCAACTTCATTTCCAAATTTTGCTGACTTCACCTTACTAACCTCGAGACTGAAATCTCCACGAAGAAGAAATCTTTTGGTAGCCCCACCGCAGAGTGGTTTGGGGTTGCTGGGTTTGGTGGTTTTGCAAACAGGTGCTTTGTTGGGATGCTCCTTCTTATCTTCCAGTTGCTTATCAGAGAAACAGCTCCCATCCCCTCCGATCTAAGGATGCTTTGTCGGTCAGGTCTTAATAGCAACCTGGAACGACTTGCCAAAAGCTCCCAATAGAATCTTCTAATTGAGAGATGACATCAATTACTTAATTTTAATGAGAGTGAGATCACATTTTAGTTTTTCATTCTGCAATAAATTGAATGCAGAGGTGACTGTGCAGCTTCTCTTAGCAGTGGCCAATCTGCCTCAAAGGTGCAAGAAGCATTAGATTAGTTTAAATAACGACCTAAGCCCTACTGCTTTATTTGCCACTGGCATTTAATTCTAACAACTTTTTTTTATTACTATGCAATAAATGTGCAAGCCCTCCAAATCACTCATCTAAAACACAAACCCAAAAGTGTGAACTTTCCAGTTCTCACAGGAAGAAATGCTCAAGTGTGAGCTATTTTCCTGCTAGGAATGGACAGAGTAAATAAGAACAGGCAACCCAAAAGTGTCCAGAAAACTATTTGTTTAACAGAAAGCTCTCAGTTTAACAAAAGCATCACCTGAAAAAGCAGGTTAAGAAATTCCGAGGGTGTTAAGTTTGATTTATCTTACAGCTATCGGCGTTCACATCGTGCCTGTTGAAAAAAAACCTGATGGAAGCTACAACTGCAGGTGCGCAGGGCAACTGCAGATGTTCGGCAAAGCTGTTGCTTCATCTCCACAGGACGACCTTGGCGAAGTTATCTGATGTCCATGGCCTAATTCCACCTCTCTTTTGGCTGGTAAAGAAGGCAGGGACTTTCCAGGCCTCTCCCTCGAACTGAGTAGCTGCAGGAGTCGTACCTCTTCTAAAAGCTGGACGTTTTACAGAATGCTGCGGTCTGCCCATCTGCGGATCATCCTCCCCGTGGCCTCGCTCCCCTGCCTCGCTATCCATTCCAGTACCCACGCTTGTTAGTCTTGCTCCAGCGTGATTCATTATCCCTCTCCGGCCTATTTGGCATCATTCTAAACAGCAGTTCACTTTCTCCTCGATCTGATGACCTTACGTCGATGGGAGATCCTCCACCGCTCCACGTTAATTTCACGTTCTCTTTCATTTTGGTATTTCTGCTATCGGTGACAACATAAGAAGTACTTGTACGTTAACCATCTGTTACTACGCCTAATGGAGCCATAATCACAAGATATCAGCCATTTCAAAGAGCACTGTTTATAAAAAGCAGTGTGTAAATGTAGCAATATTAATAGGAAGATGGTTGTATCTTGTTGATGAAGTATTACATTCACGGCAGGCTTTGCTTTCAACTGCAAGACATAATGGCCTTTTTAATAGCAGGCCGAAGCACCACAGACGATGCTCCGCAATTTGGGGGAGTGGGGGGAGCAGGAAGGGCTAAGGACGTGCTGACAGCAATAATTTAAGACGAGACATTCTGACAAGAAAGAGAGACTAAAATGCAAATAGAAAGCTTGCAATTAAGCAAAAACTCTGAAAAAGGAGAAACGGAGACAACAGGCATCGGTTTGGATTGCTGCCCTCCAATTTGTTCGCTAAGCCTTGTCTGCTGACTCCGTATGTTTCAGATAAGTAAAACTTGTGCCATGGTACGTAATAGTCTCTTAAGAGAAATTATGGTGTTTGGGAAGCAAAGCGATCACTCCTCTTCGATAGCCCTTGCGCAAGGCGATCGTTTCTTCTTAAGCATTTGGCACTCCAGAAGCACAAAGCCGTGCCGTACAAAGAGCATAAACAAAATAAATTCCTTGGGGTCATCCAGCTCCAATCTCCTTCCGAACACGACGCTGACCTGCCTTTTCAGCCAGCCCGGAGCATCCATAAAAACACCTTGTGGATAGATGTACCTTGGAGACTATCTGGGAAGCTCCGGATAGCTGCTCTGCCTGGCCCTACTTCTGCTGGGGGACGACATGACGACGCTTCTCCTGAAACCTGAAAGTCACACGCAGGTCGCTAACACAGGCACTGCAAAGGCAGGATGTGCTCACCACCAGATACGATCATCACAGCCCTCTGAAGCGTGATACCTGTATCAACTCTTCTGTGCACGGATACGATTGAATATTTCATGTTAAAAGCTTGGAGAGGAAGAAAAACCCAGCCCAGAAACGCAATGCAGAAGTCAACCTCTCAGCTACAGCAGAGTACCTACGCGGTCGATGTGATGTGACTGGCGTAACAGCTACGCCGCGCTCCAAAACCTCCTTTTCATGCAGAAAACAGCAAAGCTGTGCAGATCTGAGAGTGGAAGTGCGTACATTTCTAATTCGCTTAGTTTCACCGGCTTAAAATTGAAGTTTATTTTGGGACTTGAGTTTTTCTCCTTTTTTTTTTCCTCCCAGCTCACAGCAAACCAAGAACGAGGAGGACTCCACCGTAAGGACAAAGCAGCCGTCGGAGGCAGATCCCTTTCCCAGAGCCACGGAGACATCCCCTTCCTTGCGACCAGCACCAAGTCACGCAAAGGCTCTGTGCAGCTCAACCAGAGACGGGTTTTGCGAGCGTCCCCGTGCAGAAGATGCTGTCCTCATGGTTTAGTTTCACCAGCTGGGCTAAGTGCTACGCTGACAGACCCACAGGATGAAAACTCGGAGAATTAAGCACAAGATCTTAGCATTCAAACAACAGCCCGGGTCTGAAGAGCTAATGTAGACTGACATGCAAAAGTGTGCAATCATTTCCATGCGGCTGCCTTCATCTTCTTTACATATGAGGCCAAGAAAGCCCCTGGGGCTGTACTAGTGCCTAAATGGGCGCAGGTTTCCTTTAGTCTCTAACAAAGGCTTTAAGCAATTGGCAAGCTGCCCTCGCCTAGCTGCCTTCTTCCTTTTCATATGTGCCTCCATCCCCAGATAACGCAGGGCGGCTTTGAATTTGCACCCTGCACAATCAGAGGTGAAGGATATCACAGGAAACCCAAGTCAGCTTTTCCCCTCCATGAGGTAACTCCCTGGAACAACCAGCAGAGTCCTTTTCATTTACGTATCTAACAGTATGTAACACTTGAAGAGCAGACAATATGTTCAAAGCTCAACCATCAACTGGTTTAGTGAGTTAAGAAGAGAGATGCTGTCTGCAATTGCTTGGGGCAGAATGTGCTGAAGGAGCAGAAATCTACCTTTCAACTGGGAATCCCTGAAACAGCTTCAAACAGTCCCTCCAAAACATGGAAACGATCCCGACAACTGCTGCCTTACTTCAACGTGACAGTAACTCTTGGAGACTTTTTGTCACATTTCACCCGCAGAAAATTTCAGTTGTTCTTCAAGAGCTATTCTCGGTAGCGGAATTACTGAAAAAAAAAAGGGCTCTGGCATTGCCCAACTCTCTCCGCTTCACTAGTTCCTTTCATTCTTCCTTTCTTGGACTGCTCTACAGGCTCTCCTCTCTCGATGTCAAATATTCAACGGCGATGCTGGTAATTTTTGAAGCCTGGCAGCTCCTCCGTCCAGCTCCCGGGACAGACCCAGAGCAGCTGGACCAGCACAGCCGTGGGACCATCACTTTGCATGGCAAGAGCAAACACTCTAAGCTGTGCTGCTGCCAGACCGCTCGTAACCTGCAGCCAAACTCGGTCCTAACAGAAGACGATTTACTCCTTCCCCACTTCTCCACGCCAAGTCTTTCCTTTCATCCTTCTGCCCAAACGCTTCCGTCTCTGCTGGAGGACGAGGGTGCCTGCAGTGCCACGCAGCGTGTCCGTGTCCCTCTCGCACCGTTTTATTGCTCACAGGGAGGTATTCTGGGATTTGAAACAAGAGAACACAAGCGGCGATAACTTTCCTAAGAGGAAAGGCCAAGTTAGGGCACCTCGCATGGCGTGGAGAACTCGACTGCCATCATCTACCTTCCTGTGTACCCCCCCTCCCTTCTTGCTCTGCTGCGTCCATTTCCATCTCTAGAACGTGAAAAAAAAAAGTGTCACCTTTGCTGCTCCATAAATAACCCCCCGAGGAGCTGTCAGGACACGAACCTTTCTTTCCATTTGGCTTTCTCCATCAGGTTTACCACTAGAAATTACCTTTTCACTCCAGGGAAATGCACGGGCTGAATATGATGAGCTGTCACGCTGCAGCGCTGATAAACTGAGAAAGATTACTGCAGGTAAGCGTGCGTAAGACAAATCTCTCCAATTCCTTCGAGTCAGAGGATCACATTTCATAGGCCACATACAAAGCCCGAAGGACAGCAGGCAGCACAAAAGAACAATGTGAAGTAAATGGTACGTGTTTGGACAAGAACCAACAAACAAACCCTAACCTCTCTTAAAAAAAAAATGGAATTAAGGACGGCCACGCTTAACAGACCAGACTTCGGCCCCCCTTGAAGGGAGCTACAAGAGAATTAGAGCATGGGGTGGGAGGGAAGGGTCTTTTGTCTTTTGTTTTTTTAAACCTCTTCACTCAGATTTCTTAAAATTGGCTTACCCACAAGGCAGGAGGGAAGGAGACAAGCTATTAGCTAATTACCCACTCAGACACATGGCAGTAATCACGAATCATCAAATACGATTCTGCTAGATCAAAAACGCCTTCCCTTGCACCTTCCACGCTACGACCACGTACACCAGAAGCGTTTTTCTGAAGCTCTATGCAATGAATAACCCTTTGCTACACAAAAGCCAAAGGGGAATTACATCTTCCTGTTTGCTGTTCCAGACAGACTTTTTTTTTTTAAAGGCCTACTGCAGAAAAAGAATTGCCCTGAAAGCCTTCCAAAGCAACACCAGCTCCAGGATTATGGATTTTGCTAATTTTGGGGAATTCTGAGAGCAAATTGACTACGTTCTAGCACAGGCATCTCCGTCTCTGGTCAAAATTCCTAAAGCAACATTCTTAAGTACTTAACGCTACCGGTGAGTAGTAGCCCTGCACGATTTTTACATGCTGCAATTTTAAAACAGGACTTAACAAGTAAAGTGTATCAAACAGAGGAATAACTAAACAGAACAGCAGTGTTTGCTCAGGGTTTCTAGGTGTGGCAGCAGCCAAGACATAATAGGATTATTTATATCTGACTCATTTGCTTTGTCTTCATCCGCGATTCTCCCTACTTGGGACTCAATAATTGACTTTTTTCTACACCGTAGGACTTTTTAAACTCATCGCATTTTCATGAGGGACTCGAGAGTTTAAAGCAGAGAGGGGAAATTCCCCAAACGCAGGCGGCTTCTATCCACGTGTTCAACCACAACCTACCGTCGCTGTCACGGCCGAGCCGCAGACTACCTGAAGACGCAGCCGAGCACGGAAACTCTCAGCATCCTGCACAGGAACCCGGGTAGGGGTCACCAGGATGCATATTTCAAGCCTCCTCCTCTGCCAGGGCTCAGGCACGCTGCTGTAGGAGGTGGGGGGCAGATCTCAGGTGTGCCTGGCCCAGGGACACGGCCCTGAAGCAGAGCAAGGCGCTCACCTCTGCGCATCTCAGCTTCCCATCTGCGAACCGAAAACACTTCCCCCTTTTCACCGGGGCAGCTTCCAGTCTAGAATTGCATTGTGTGGAGGTTTTCATTCCAGTTACAATAAGAATTGTTCCTTTTTTTTTTTTTTTAAATCCACCAGGGAACACTTCAAGTCTCTGCCCTAAGAATAAACACAGGTCTCGGCCTCAAAAAATAAATATATCAAAAAAAAATCTCACGAGCACTTCGTGAGCTCTACTGTTAGCTAACACAATACAGTCTGGTGGTCAGCATTTCCTTCAGGATTGCCTTAAAAGCTTAAGAAGAACTGAAAAAAAATATAGGTAAATTTGGTTAACTACCAATGCTTGACTGCAAACAGGATGAAATAAATAGTTCGATACTTTTAAAAAAAAAAAAACGGAACTTACATTCTTAAAAGCTGAATCAACTGCCCTGAGTTCACCGTAGTTCACAGCTTTAAACCGAGGCTCTGCACGGTGGAGAGGAGTAAAGCGCTAAGAGGTGAGAGCATCTTGAGCCACTGCTGCTGCCAAAAGCCGCGTTACGAGACCAGGGCTGCAAGGTGAGGATGCCCCAGGAGCACCCGAGCTCTTCTCTGGCTTCCAGACCCAGTAAGGAGTCATCCGAAGCAAACCTCTCAGCAACTCCCTTCTCCTTTTGCACACACCAACGAGAGATGGAGCCTTACAAGCAGCCCTGCGTCCAGCCACCCGAACGCCAGCATTTGCTAGAACCACTCCTGCGGGACAAATAACAACTTTCCTTAATGCCGGGAATGGAAGACCTTTAATAGGCACTTTCCATTGCTGTTCAATTAAGGAAAGAAATGGACAGCACAGTTTAACGAGCTGCAGATCTGTTTCTCTCTCCAGCAGCGCCACGGAGGATCAAGGACCTTTTATCTCCGTTGGGATCGCCTGACTCGGCTCTCCACCGCTCGGTGAGTAAGCACAGACTGGAATTTGCCATGTCACTTCCAGCTCCTCGGCGTAATTCTCCTTCTCCTCACCACAGTGACAGCGCAGGAATGTCAGCTGCTGCATTCGAGGCAAAACCGTGTTAGCCACGCGCTCGCTTTCTTGACAGGAAGGCACGGAGTGACCTTTTCCAACCCTCTGTTGACTTTGCTCACACCTCTTTCTAGAAATGAACCAGAAAACTTCAAAACCTCAGGTTTTCTTCTCCTCCTCAGGTTTCTTGTGGCCGGTCAGCTTATCTGCGCGATCGTTGTCACCAGAAGCACACACAGCTAATTACCCAGCGGGTAATTACAGTGAAAGGCGATGATGAAGACGTGACGAATAGGCAAAGACAACAGTCTTATCAGGACGTCCCTACTGACGTACGTGCGATCATTGCTGTTCTGGGCGAGGAAGTTAGAGTACTTCTAGCAAAGGTTCATCCTATTGAGATGGTTCTTCATTTCAAAGACTAATCAGCACTCTAAATGAAAAGCTGACACGTGAAGGTAGAGGTGACAGCAGGCGACACAACATCCTCACCTGGCTCTACCCTCGCTGAACGGCGGCTGCGGAGCTACGTAACGAAGCCACAGGTACCGACAGGACCCGAAACCAAACCTGCCAACTCTCAGTCTCGTGCTTGATCTACCTTTAGATCCCACCCTTCCAATTTATGGCCAAGCACAACTCACCTTGTCTGCCTGTTCCCATTGTCCCGGGCACCCTGATCGCCCCCAGCAGCGCGGCTCGACGCCCTCCGCTCAGCCGCCGGCCGTCCCCGGGGCCAACCGCAGCAATCGATCACACATGAGAATATTGGGGGAAAAATACTTAATTCTTGGCTTCCCTTAATGACATTCAGCAGCTACGAAGGAGGAGCTGACGGACCACATGATCGATCAATTCCCAGCAGAACTGGGCTTTGTCTGCGCTGGTGGCTGCGGTGCCACCGGTGCCTTCCCTCTGCGCCGGGAGCTGTCAGGAGAGGCAGGCAGAAAGCACAACCAACACTTCTTTTTTGCCTCCCTCCAGCGAGTTACCCAGGCTGATCTCAGAGAAATTTATTCTAAACTCGCATTAGAGGAACACAAGAGGTACTAAACGACGTTTTCTTAATGCAGAACGAGCGCGTGTGTTTCTAGGTCGTAGCTAAATCCTCCCCTCTGCAATTTACGCTTTATTTCCAACAACAGGACAGTTTTGTTCCCCAAATCCTTTAGGACTAAGGTACAGGAACATCCCTGTTAACACCACAAGCTAGGAAAAACATCCCAAACAATCCTTTTCCATTGCTGCACTTTAGACCTGCTGTTTGACATTAGTCCTGCTCCCAGAGGCAAAATGGGAGTGCTTTATCCACTAAGTCGAGCAGCTCCCACGGCTATAGCCATCCGAAATGGAATGCATTATTCCTGCATTAAAACATATGTTTTTGAAGGCAGCTAGCCATCCGGCTGCTCTGCGAGAGATTACAGAAGACCTAATTTTATCAGGCTGGGATACAATTCTCTTGGTTATTTTTGCTCCCTAGGGACACGGAGCTGGTGAAAGCAGGTTGCCTGACTGCTGGGGAACAATTCCGAGAGGCTCAGTTGCTGATCACCGAGGCAGTAACTCACCTCCTGGGTTCCCAAAATACATCCGTGCGTGCCCCGCAGGCTCTGCGGGCTCCCACCCCCATGGAATTCAAAGTCCAGACAGCCCCAGTTGGCATCAGCAAATCTCAAGTCAATGAGGGATAGAAAAAGTTTACATTGGGAGAGAAGTTCTAAAACTTTAAGCCTTTTTTTTTTTTTAAATCCTACTCAGCTGAAGTTCCACTAAACAAAACAAGGTGTTTGCTCACTAGAGCAGAAAGGACACGTTCAGTCACTGATACGTCGGCTGTCCTTGGTATAAACACAACCTCTGCTGCCTGCGCGTGCTCCAAGGAGAGCTTCAGGCCCTCTCCGATTTGAAGCTGGAAAAAAAAAAATATGCAAGCAGATAGAAATAGGCATCTTACTCAAAAAAAACCCACATCCAGGCAAGAGTGAAAACACAGCGCTGGCAAACGTTACTCAGAATGAGAAATACAGGTGTGAGGCTTTTCCCAAGACTTGTCATCGAAATGTAATGGGAAAATTTGTGTAGCAGATGGAACGCTGCTGCCTGCGGAGCATCCGTTAGCTATAAATCACTGTTTCCCTCACACATGGTGCAAATTTAAGAATCTTCCATTCTAATTAATAGAACGAGACATCCTGGCCTGATGACTCTTCGCTGATTTCATAAGCTCCACGAAAAATTTGGGATCGAATCAACCTTCACAGAAGAATGCTTCAGCTCCTCAACCCTACCAGCTCCAGCAAGCGGGCCAACAGCTCGCTGCGGTTCAGGAAATGCTTTTTATAACTTTCAGGCACGCAGTTTAAAGAAATCCATTTTAAGAAATTATCTGAACATTCGATTTCAAACAAATCAAAACAGGAAACTATTCAGCTTCTGCTTGCACCTCTGGGACGGCTCACCATTAGTTCACTCTTTGGCTTCTGAATCGTGCCACTGAATAAACACGATAAACCCAATGAATAGAAAGCTTCATGACAAAAACCACTCGGAGGGGAGCAGGAAGGAACCCGTCACCCTTTCTGACACGTTACCAACGAACCAGAAGCCTGAGGGGTCCTCTCCACGCCTGCTTTTCCACGGAGCTCCGAGTACTTTGTAGCTGGATGCGCGTTTGGAAGGCCGGCCCTCCGGCTCCACGCAGCTCTGCTCCCACCCGGCCCACTTCCCACTTAATATTTCACGGCACGGAATTTAAAATAGAAAACTGGAGATGGGTTATCTGGGACAGCACAACGAGAACGCCAGAGGAGGATTTTCTACAGACGCGTCAGGTGATGTTTCCTG
The DNA here is from genome assembly GCA_011075105.1 of Heteronetta atricapilla. Lineage (NCBI taxonomy): Eukaryota > Metazoa > Chordata > Aves > Anseriformes > Anatidae > Heteronetta > Heteronetta atricapilla. The sequence goes on from CM021762.1 coordinate 1,046,319, forward strand.
AGCACCCCTATGAGATGCCACCCCTCCGAGGAGCAGCAAGAAGCACAAAGCCCGACGGGGAACCATCGCTACCAGAGGTCCCCTCCACCCAGCTGAGGAAAACTGGTTCTAATTCTAGCAGGGCTTCAGAGAAGCAGTCGGGGAGGAGGTGGAGGACTGCCTTTAAAGCCTCTAATTTCCTCCTCTCCCCAAGGCAAAGGGTCAGGGCTGCAGCTTTTAAAAATAGCCCCGAAGTCGCTCCTCGTTTCCTAAGGACAGGAGGGAGAACACAAACACACGCACATTCTTTGCCTCTCCTGGCTATTCTTTGCTATCCCAACCTGGATGCTCCAAAAAGCTTCCTTGTACAGTAAAACCTACTCCCAGGCACAGTCTGGGCAACACTCTCCTTCCAATTTTTGCGGTTTAACTCTCTCCAAACCATCAATCATTTTTACCACTCTGCCTTGCCCCCCTGCCCGGCATGAATCTGCGATACTCCCGTGGACCTTTGCTGGAGGCACTGCTGACAGATTTGTTACTCTGCTCCTCCGCCGACCGTGACTCGAGCTGCATTTCCTTTTCCTGTAAGACAGCCATTGCAAGGAACCCACGTGCTACCACGCTCGCACTTCTTCCCGAGTTGTAAAGCTTCAGAAAACACAATGCCATGAGAAGTGAGGGCTCTTATCAGGATCTTCGGAAAGCCAAGCAAGGCAGGGACGATCACCTCCAGATTTGCGTAAACAGCTCTCTGTGACGTGCTCCAAAAGGATTTTTATGCATTTCAAAGCACTGCCTCGGAACTGCACCTTTGTTGGCTGCACACAGAAAGGCTCCGTCAAAGCCCTGCACAGATTTCTCAGCAGATTTGGTACCCATCAGCTGTCAGTCCTGCAGGTAAATTAAGGAAGCAACATAAAAGCTTTCCCATTCCTAGTTTTGCCTAATGCAAGACTTGTGGGTACAATGCTGCATAAATGCACAAAAACCACCTGTAGGTCCTGCTAGCTGCAAGACAATCAGATGCGAGCTCACGAGCTCTGCAACCTCTTCCCTGCCGTAGCCAGTTTCCCTCTGAACAGCAGGGAGGAAAGCGAAGTGAAACCTTTCTGCCCGCTCAGCAAAACCCACATGAGCAGACCTTACTCGGACAGCTGCTTCTTTTGACTCTTCTCTAAACCCATTTAAGTGCTGGACCTCAGCTGCTGAGCGTGCGAGAAAAGATCCTCTCCTGCTCTGGGAGGTGCCTGGCAGTCAAAGAATGAAAACCGACAAGCGCAATTTTGGGGAGAACAGAAAAATACCACGATTCCGTAGGAATTTTTCAAGCCAAACAAAATAAAGCCTCTACCCACTTGCCTGAGTCAACATGTTTTCTTCCAGTAAAGGTTCTCTCCTATTTGGCTGGCCTTCAGACCTGGGTTTCAACTGTTTTGCTGATACTACTTTTTCCACGCGTGCCACCATCCTCGCTCTTTCTTCTGCTGCTGAAAAACCTTACGCAAAGCTTTCCTCCGCAGCCGGCCTCGATCCTTCCGTAAGAGACAATCAGCTTTAAAAGGAACAAACACAGGTGCACGGAGCCATTCACAGAAACACCCACACAAGATCACAAACCAGACAGCCAAATGTATGTTTAACCAGAAAAGTAAACAGAAACCAGCTCCTTCTGTACATGAGGTAAGAGCAGGGCTATGATAACGCTGTCACACAACCCAGAAAGGACAAATCGGGTTCCGAGCCCGACCTGCTATCAGAGGAATTCCTCGTTATTACTAGGTGGAGTTTCCCCCTCCCCTTACCTCATACTCTCGTAGATGGCACAAGCTGAAGTTCACGCCGCTCACATCCCTTTACTAGGTAAAAACCAGGGCAGGAACCACAGCCAAAGGAAAAGCAGCAGCCAAGTGAGCTCTTTATGCGAGGACCTACCCGCTCAGAGACAAGCTGGCCTGTCCAGCACGGCCTGGGAGACGGCTCCCCGAGCAGAACAGCAAAACCCAGCCCCGTTGGGCCAGGACCAACAGCCCGAGCCCCACAGCATGCCCAGCGTTAAGGCAAATCTACTGAACACACTTAATTAAAGCCCTTGGAATCTGGCAATGCCAGGGCTTCTTAGCTCGAGGAACCCAAGTGTGATGAGGTTAACGGGAGGGGAGCTGCTGGAGAGTTCCCCCAAAGCATCAGAGTGCCTGGGCGGCCCCAGGCCGGGTGCTGGGGTGCTTTGTGCCAGCCTTTTAGCCTGGCCACGGGAAGGATTGAGACCTTTTCCGTGCCCTGCGAGCGCACCAGCAGGCACTGGGAGCCTTGTAGGAAACAGCACGGTGCCGAGGATACAAAGTCACCTTCACACAGCTGCAGCACGACCCCAAAGGTGTAGAGCCCAGCTCCTGGGCCTACAGAAACACGAGACCTCTCGTTTTTCTGACCCCCAGCCAACGGTGGGGCTAAAGCCTTTAAAGTTCGCATCCCCGGCACCTTTACTCATTAAGCAGCAGCAGATGCAAATACAAAGCCAGCCCTTCCCATCATTACTGATGCAGAATGTGGGCGTTACTGACAGATGAAAAAAGCACTCGAAAGAAAAAAAAAATAACCCTAAAGTGAGAAAAGAAGGAAAACATGAGTAATCTGTAGGTTCCAGGTTCCACACAGCTCCATGACTTAATTCATCGCTTGTGTACGGTTATTGTTATTCATCCTAATTAGAGGCAACGACTCCAGTCCCTTCTGTGAAGGGAGATGTGTCCGTAAAACGCGCTGTCTAAGGTTTGGATATGATGTGCTTCGCATTAACGGAAGACAACTGAACCCTTATCTAAACTCTTGGAGTAATAAAGGAGTCGGACGCAAATCCATCGCCGAGGCCAAATAAAGGCTCACAATGAAAGACTCGAAATAAAAAAAGGCAATTTCTCCTCCTGAAAAAAAGAAACGACTGCTTCCTGAAGCCCGGCCCCGTTTGGCTGAGACGTTCTGAGCGTGTTCAGGGATGGGGCTCCTGTTACTTCCACGCTGACCACACGGCTCCGCAAGGAGTAGCCCTGGGATGGCAGAGGTGTAATTAGCCCTGTTGTTCTGTCCGCGTAGATTGCTCCTGAAGAAAAGTCTCACGGCTCATCACTGCAAACTGTGATTTCTATTTTAAGCATACATTAAACTAATCCTTCTGTTCCACTTTGCATCCTGCTTGCTGACACAGCACCTCGAACGAGCGTAATGCCAGATAAGATTTTAATACAGTATCTCCCCCATATCGTTATAAATTCTGTGATCCCTGAAAGTTCAGGGGAACGCACGGACAACTTGTTCAGGCTCCCAGCCCGCATCCGAAGCCACAGCTCCACCACCAGTGCTCCCCATCATAGCATCCCACCGAAGGCACAGCGCTCTCCCACCTCCCTGTCCGTGCTGTCAGCAGTCCCAGCCTACTTTGTGAGCCCACCGCGGGTGCAAGTCCTGTCCCAAAATGACGTGTTCTTCCTCAGAAAGCCCCCCAAAATGCTTCCACACCGAACGGGAGGCAAGCCTGGGGACAAAGCTGCAGCAAGGCGGGGGGGGCGGGGGGGGAAAGGACGAAGCATCCTTATCTGAGCAGGAACGGATCAGTCACACACAAAGCACAACTGCCACTTGACTAAAATGCTTCTATTCAATATTGTTTATCACCAGATCCATAGCTATACTCAGCTGAACAATGCATGCATACACCTTAAAATCTTTAAGCTTAACTCTCAAAGTAGGGCGTATTTTTCAAGAACCACACAATGACATTACCTCACTGACTCACCCCGCTCCTTACAGGGCAGACCTCAGCTATCTCAGCAGCCAGATACCATGAAGAATGTTTCCAAGCAGCTTGGGGCCACAGTCACACAAAATTCTTTGTACTCGAGGCTTTTTGATGAAAAAAAACCAAGTGAGCGGCGCCAACAAATCCGTAATGTGCATATTAAAGAACCGGGGTACTAAATCCATAAAGTGGTAGTGGATTTAATACTCACGGAGTTACTTACATAACGTAGGAAACTTCACTGTAAAAGCAGGGAAGTTTAAGCTATTAGAAGCTTTTTAAAGATTAGCATGATGTCATAGGCAGCCATTCTGGCAAAAGGGCTTAAAAAAAAAAAAAAAGTTTGCAGCACTGCATATTGCAGGGTCAGGCTACAATGGCCTCTCAGTATCACATGAAACGAGTTGCCGAAAATACAAGCAAAAAGCTTAAGAACTGTTCTTCTTCACAAAAGCATTGCTTCACATTGTATTTTGAGTGACCTACGAGGATGTTCTTCGGTTCTTTGTTATCACGGAGCACCCAAAACCAAACAGCAGATAGAGTTATCACTTTAGTTAAATGTTTACAGAAAGCGTATCTGAAAAACATTTGACAGAAAAGCCACCAGCGAACAGCTTAGCGTTAGAGGTTCAGCTACAAACAACTTGCGTTAAGAAAGCTCCACCGCCGCCTTTCTGAAGAGGCTGAGCGCTGGACACCAAGGCGGGCAGCTCAGGGAACGAATTCCCAACCTTCGAAACTTCAGGGCTCCTTCACGCCCTGCACGTTCTGGGACAAAGTGACAGAGCCAAGACCGACGTCACCGCAGCCTGATTTTTCACGAATTTCCACGCTAAGGGGGATTCGTGCGACCACGCCGCCGATGACGCTCAGCGCCCTGCTGGAGCGAGGGCAGTTGAAGACGGGCAACACGGAGCTACCTGCTCGGCATCCTCCAGCCTCGTCCCTCACCCCACGGCTCCGCGGGGGGAATTTACAACAAAGCTACGCGGGGAGCGGCGGTTTAGGCACCAGGAAACAAAGACGTACCCGTGCAAAACGGGAAACAAATTGGCTGGGTTTTGTTCTCGGCAAAAAGCGTGAGCTCTTGTCCTGATTACGGCTAGGCAAAAGAACTCAGGGAGCGAGGAAACAGCTGGTTATGCCTCCGTCGTTCATCCGCAGCTCCTCCGAGCCCCCCGCCCCAGGACCCCAGGCCCATGGCCCCGCCGGGCATCGCCACTGCCAGGACACAGGGGGAGCCCGGGTTGGGTCGGGTGGCCCCAAATGACGCCCACAGTCAGGGCCCTTCTTTGCCCTGCTCCCCACAGCGGGCACAGGGCCCCCCAACACGGCCCGGGCCTCCCTCGTCAGCCTCCGCTCCCCACACGGGCACAATCCCGGCCTCCGCAATCACAGGGCCTCCGGCACACAACCACGCGCCCGGCTCCTCCACAAGGTTTCCTGCCCCCCCGGGAGGCTGCCCCCTCACACGGAGACCCCCCTAAGCCTCCTTCACACCGAGAGCCCCCCCTTACACCCCTAAAATACACGCACAGACCCCCCGAACACAGTGAGGACCCCCCTCGGAGCTTCCCTCACACCAAGAGCCTCCTCAAAACACACGCAGAACCCCCCTCATCATACCGAGACCCCCCCCCCCACAGCCCCAAAACATACACAGGGACCCCCTCATCACACCAAGAACCCCCCTAAAACACACACTGAGATCCCCCCCATCACACCGACACCCCAAAAAAACAAAGAGACCCCCCCCATCACACGGAGGACCCCATAACCCACACAGGGATCCCCCCATCACACCAAGAACCCACACACAGCCCCAAAACACACACACGGACCCCACTTGACACCGAGGACCCCCCCCCAAGGACACCTCCACCCCATCCCGTGCCCCTAATACCACAGAAGCCCCCCGAACCCCTCACCCCACAGCCGCTCCGCACCTTCCGACAGCTCCAGCTCCAGCTCCGCCAGCTGCTCGCGGACCTCGCGGGGCAGCGAGGAGACGCCCGCGGCCGCCGGCTCGGCCATGGCGAGAAGAAGGGGACGGGGAAGGGAAGGGGGGAGAAAAGGGGGAAAGGGGAAAAAGGGGAAAGGGACCCCCGGCAGGCCCGGCCGCCGAGCTCGGTGCGGCTCCGGCTCAGCGCCGGGGGCTCCGGGTCGCGGGCGCGGCGGGAGCGGCCGCCACCTCCGCCATGCTGAGCGCCAGCACCTCCTTCGCGTCACGGGGCGGGACGGGGCGGGAAGGAAGGGACGGAGCGGCCGCCAAACCTCGCAGCCGCCGCGCCCCCCGGCGGCACGGCCCGGCCCGGTCCCCTCAGCGCCCCCCCGGTTCCTCTCGGCCCCGGTTCCGAGGCGAAAAAGAGCCGCGACCCACCCCCCGCCCGCCCCTGAGGGACGCGTGAAGAGGGAGCGGGCACCGCCGGCCCCACGCAGCGCTACGGGGGCAACTGGGGGGGGGGGGGGAAAGGAAAATTTACCTCAGAAAGAGGGGGTTTGGGGTAAGGAGAGGCGAAATTGGCTCAGGAGGAGGGAAAAGGCAGCTGAGGGTGAGGGGAAGTCTGGCCCAGGGCCCTACCTTCGTAAAGTGAAGGGGCATTTCATGAAATAAAAGTGAGGTACCCGAGTAAAAGAGAACCCGTTCGGCATCACAACATCACACAGGCCAGCAAGAGCTTGGGGTTTTGGTATTTTTGTTTTGTGGTGGTTTTTTTTTTTTTGGTGTTTTTTTATTATTATTACTTTTTTTTTAAATCAGCTTTATTTTCTAACTGTTATTTCAATTTCCCATAGCACCTTGGCAATGTCAAAAACAAATACAAATACATGTATTATCATTTTAACATTTAAAGCATGAACCTACTTTACACAAATTTTGTTTTGGACAGGTTTGACAACAGGAATATATACCAGAACAGACAAAGTATAGAAGCCAGATAGGTTGCTTTTTTCTCCTTTCACTGAAGCCCTACCACTTTGAAGAGAGATAAATGCCAAGGGGAAGCCGGATTCATGGGGGAGGAACATGATAGCTGTAGTAACTTGAGCTCAATATATTATCTGAATATTTTGTATTCTATAAAAATTAGAACAAAAACCATTTATGCACAGTCTGTTTATAGTTGAAGTTGCATTTCTGGAAACTGTATCCATAACTGAAGCTCCATAAAAATAAACCTCTGGTTCTTAAATATAAAATTTTAAAGTTGTTACAGGTTAGTTTGCAGATGGATTTTTCAGAAATAAGTTGCTTTAACTCCATTTCAAGTCCTCCCAACTGTACATTAAAAACAGACTCAATAAGCCTCTTGAAGTGCCTATGCTAAAGGCACTTCAGAGGAGAGCCAACTAAAATACTACACCAAACCAAAATTATGTACCATCCTAAAGGAAGCTCAGACTATATGTAATATATACACACAAAGAAGAGCATGATAAATCATTCAGATTAATGGCAACAATCTTATGTTTCAGAAGGAAATATCAAAATTAGAAACAAAAATTCTATTGCATATCTGTAGTAATCAAGGATTTACAAAAAAACTTATCAGAAGCAATTTCCCCCCGAAGTGCATTTCTGTTGCATTGTCTGTAATACGGCGCATTTTACAAATTTAAAATATCATCTGTACATACCAGATATTTTACCCCAGGTGACCATTCACTTGGGTAACAGTAAAAATAGCGGACATTTTCAAGACAATTAAGCTGATATTGACAAAGTAGTAAGGCCATAGCTATTTAACTACAGTAAAGCATCGATTAAGTCACTTATTTGCTACTGATCTGCCACAGTATCATCTTTCTCTTCTGGTTAATAGAGTGGGTTACATTTTTTTTAAAAAAAAAAACCTACTGCTAAAACTGCACCATCATACTGTGCCAAGCTAACTTTTTTTTTAAAAAAAAAAAAAAAAAAAAACAAAGCAGGAATGTAAGATACTATAAAACTAACGTAATTTTAGAAATCAAAAGAAATTTTGCACTTTTAATTTTACTATCACATGCAGATAATTACTCCTCTTTTCACTCCCCAGCAGAACTACAAGAGAGTGGCCCAATCTTCTCCATGCACAATAATTTGGAAAAGAACTTAACTGGGGAAGTATACTTCTGTAGCTAACATAAAATTCAACAATTCTGAAAACAAGTCACAACAGTTCATTAAATTGAAACTCACATGTGATTTGCACCTTCTGGTATTTAGTATCAGCAGAGTAGGAAAATGTGTGTTTACATCACGTGGTAAGCTACCAAGAAGGAACCACTGAGAACTGTTATTTATCATTTCAAGTGTGTTCTGAACACTGCTGTTGAACAAGGGGCAGTTTCAACTCTGCTGCTGATGTGACACAACCGAAGTGAAACCAACGAGCTGCCCCCAGCAGTCAATCTGGCTCCCAAGTGATCTTTTTGTCCCCGTTTTCCCCAGTCAGCACAGGCAAACTTCATGGGGAGAGACGCGACAGCTTGCCCCAGTACGTTACAGGGATGAGAGTTTAGCAGCTAGCCCAAGTTAAATGTTTGCCATGCAATACAAGTACTGCAGGAGAACTTGCACACAGAACTATGGTTTTCACAGCCTTCATATTTACTTGGTTATTCCCCCCGACACACAAAGAATTACAAATTAAAAAAAAAAAAACAAAGAACAGTAAAAGTTGCAAGGGGGGGGGGAAGGAGGGGAATGCTAATGTTAAATCCTTGCACACAGGTCTTAAATAAATAATTACGAGTGCCCTAATTTGATAAAAGTTTGAATTTGCTGGAAAAAGCCGACAGGTTTACAGACTTATTTGCATACACTGTACAAAAGCCATATTCTGCTGCTGGAAAATGCACACCCAGGTCATACAAAGCATCCTTTCCACGGTCAAGTTTTTCCAATTACCGTTCAAGAAAGACTGAACTGCAGTTAATCCTTTTCCACACGTAGGAAAACGAAACAAGTTACATTTCACAATTGTTAAAAAAAATATATATATCTATCTTTCAGCACTACAAGGTTATCGTATGCACTGCACTGAAAGCGGACGCCTACACGGGTCACGGTTAGCATGCCACCTTTTCCACGGAGGCCAGAGATCAACATCTGCAAAAGCCTCTTCCCAAGGAACTTCCTCGCAAACAGCCACCAGCTGAAGGCAGCTGTTAGCATCCCAAAACGTACTCAACTTCGCAATGACAGCGCACATCTATCTAAACATCTGTGACTATCATACAGTTCGCTTTTTTTTTTCCAGTTTGACTGCAGTAATTGTTTATAGCCTTTAAACTGATTAAAACTTAACTCTGAAATTCACTGCGTTTCAGAACTTTAACATTTCAAAACACTTAAAACTTCTCTATCATTCCAACAAATGTTGCGTTATTGAAATCAACGGAGAAGGGTTCTGTAAGCATCCCTAAACTGTAGATGTGATCAACGATTTTTTTAATTTTTTTATTTTTACTAAATTAAAAAAAAACCTTCCAAACCTAGTACAGGTAGTCTAAAAGTGAGTAATGATTTTGGTTGTTTTTTGCTTTTTTTTAATATATGTATATATATATATATATATATAACATGCCTAGAAATGAACAGTTAACTGCATAAATACATTATATTGTGTTATGAATCAAATCAAAGCAATTGCCAAGCTGAATAATAAGTTAGAGAAATGACAACTCTGGCTTTATATATATATTTATAAAAATAGATATGAGTGTTCTCAAAGCAGTTGATAGAGAATGCCTACTGAGTAAGAAGTCGCCAAGGGTTATCTGGCTAAGAAATCAGAAAATGAAAAATTTCACAGTTATTTTAACTGCCACTTACATTCATTCTAATGGCAACACTAGCATATATTACTAAGATGTTTACGGTATATATCACAATTGAGTTTTCCAGTGTTCACAACTTACGACTTTAAATTTGTACACTTGCTATTCACTAAAAAAAAAATAACAGAAAAGAAAAAAAAAAGGTGTGATTCTTACGGCTGGAAGCTACTTTTCCCTAACACTTTATACAGAACTTTGAACCCTGGCATGCTGATTTTGGCAGATTAATGCACTGAATTTTCCTATTTCAGTCATTATGGTAATCACCTTTAAACTTAACCAGTTACTACACGATAGTGTTGCAAATTTAGTCAGCATAAAGCTAGGCAAGATGCTACCTTTCAAGTAGCTTCTCTGAACACGAGGGTTTTTGTTTAATTCTTTACCTTTTAGTTCCACTTTGAACAGATAAAAGAAGTCAGTTGTTACTGCATCAGCTGTAAACAGTGAGCTCCCAGTACACAAACCCTGATTTCTAATATACAGCATCCAATACGCTACAGAACACAAAGATAGGTCAGTAAGAACTATTCAAAACCAGAGCTCAGCTTAAGCCTGGCGGGGCGCACAGAGCTCTGTGCCCAGTCCCCAGCCCTAAGAGAGAATTCCACGTCTGCAGCTGGAATTCCCGGCTCTTCACCTGTGAAGCTAACATCGTGTACTGTGTAGCTGTCCATCAATCCTACACTGGGCCTGCCTCTGGAAAACATACCAAGATACCACAAAAGTCTGTGTTAGAGATTAGAGAAAGTAACAAGCAAGAAAACAAACGAACAAACGAAAACCCTATAAAGTTGCCCTCAAAAGGAGGCAAGGAAAATGGCAAGTGAGTTACTCTGACATGCTCCCTTCTGCCTCCTTCCAAGTGCGTATACAAGACAATTTTTGCTGTCCATGTGCTCTGATCTACAATCCAGTCTCCTGTAAAAAATATAGTTTAAAAAGCTTGCTGAATGAATTACTAGTAAGGTCAAGAGACTCTACTCCAAGCTGGAAACACAAAGTTTACTACAGTAGTACATTCAGTTTTTATCATCAGTGACTAAGTGATGACAACAGTATCTGGCTGCACTCATTCAACTCACACGCTGACCAAGCACCTCAGCTGCAGATGTGCTCTGCAATGCAAGGCCATTATGGCAGACGCATCATCCTACAAGCCAAGTGTTAAATAGGTTAAAAAAAAACTTCTAATTTTACAGAAACGCTCATTTTTCAAAAAATAATAATCTCTTATCCTTTTCCTCCTACACCGAGGGACACGTTAATTTGTCAATTCATACTCTCTCACTTTGTCAAAATGCTAGTTTCACAACCCCAAAACTGATTTCAAGCAGGAAACCCTCTGCAAATTAAAAACAAAAATACAAAAATTATAATCTCTATATTTATATTGATTGGAATCCTCCAGCATTTGTGAAATCGCTTTCAGAGATGAATTTTGGGACCCTCCACAACTTCTCCATACAAGCCACACTCCAGTTCAGTATTCCCCTTCACGAATACTTCTTTCTCACAGTCTCCTTTGCTGCTTATTAGTCCACAGCTCAAATTAAATAGAGAGTAATTGGCTGGACAGCGTTACTTTGGTGACCGAGGTGGCACGTACTGCTCCTTGCCCATACGTCGCGGTGCTCCCTGAGGCGATGATCTGCGTCCAAATTGGCGCCTCTGTTCCCTGATTTTCCCAGCAGCTCCCCGGGGAGGCCCGTTGCCTCGGAACCCCGAATAATCCTTCATTCGACCTTCGACCTTGTCGTGAGGCTTCTCCAAAGCCTTCTCAGGTGTACCATTTTCTTCATTTTTGGCAGGGGGAACTATGTTGGTGCGAAGTTCCCTAAGAGGCTGAACAGGAACTGGAGGAGGTTCCTTTGGGGGCTTCTGGCAGACTTCAGCATAACTTAGCTTGCGTGGCTCCTTTGGGACCAAGGGAAAAGAGCAAGGTTTACGTACCAGAATACCCACACCGCGTTCTTCCACACTATTCCAAGACCACATACAGGGAGTGATTAACTCCCAGCTGTAGCCAACTGCACAAAAGAGCTCCCAGGTGCTACATCTGCACACCTGAGTGAAAGCTCCCCAGGTTGTCCACTCAGCCCCTGCTCCGGACCTTACCTGCATCAACACAGCAGGAGCTGCACTTGCATTAGTAGAAGGTGAAGTGGTATTTGTCCTTGGTGGCTTTGCAGCACTGACAGGACAGACAGACACGGATGGAGAAGCGTGGCTCGTAACATCTTTCTGAACAGACACTTCTTCCGGCTTGCTGTCTGGCTGAACTGTGCTGTTAAATCAAGAACAAGTTAACGTTTAGGACTACTGACACAGAAATCAGTGTTCGAGAAGATCTCTTCCATCTCTGAAGCCACAACTGCAGTTTTTGCAGAACAGAAAGGTTCAGCTTTCATTGTCACAATTTATTTTCATCTAGTAGCATCTAGAGAAGTCATCTACCACAAACAGAAGAAAGGACAGACATTATTGCCACCTTGCAGGACTCCAGCTACAATCTTAGTCAGAGCACTCAAGTTTTAAATACTCTCAGTTTAAAGAAACTGCATACCTTAACACCACAGCTTCACTCTGACCTGATGAACTCGCACTTGTCACGGGCTGTTGGACAGTGCTGTGCGTCTGTTCTTCCTGAGCAGGAGTCGGACAGCTGGACAGCAACTCTTTGCTTTCCTGTACAGAAAGAGTAAGTTGCAAAATATGGAAAAAATAGCAGATGCGCTTAAATTGCTCCTCAAGAGCAATTTAATATCCCACAAGAGATGTGGGATATTTCCAGAGGCTGTCAATTATAGGCATTCTACTTCTGGAGCATCAGCTCTAAACTTCAACAGCCAACAATCCTCATTTGCCTGCTTTATGCCAGAACAGTCCTGAGCTTCCAGTAGTTACCTACAGATGCCTCAGGAAGCCAAGGAAATCCAAGAACAGAAAGGCAGAAAACGCTCCTAATGTGATGTACAGACTTAAAGCTGCACATTATAATACTTTAACACAATTCTTTCGGCAGGGGAGAAGGGAGACACAGCATATCCATATTTCAGTTTGCACGCCAGAGATGTGCAGGTACCTTTTCTTTGCAGATTCCTTTAACAATGTCAGACATCCTGCTCTCCAGCACAGGCTCTCCTGGTATTTTTGCTGTGCTGCCAGGCAAAGGTGGGAAATTTGATGCTAGCAAGTCAAACTTTGGTGTTGGAGTCTTTGTTTCTGCTGAAGGCTGAGGTCTCTAGAGAAAGAAAATGTTAAAGACATGACGTAGCATTAATAGTAATGAAAGCAAGCGTTGGTGAGTTTTCTAGAAACACTGAACACAATCAAGAATTTAAGGACTATGCCATTCCTTCAACAAACGCAACGCCAATGCTCTGCACTTCACATAACTCCTTGCAATAAGGAAGTGGAACTTACCGAGATCCGGTCATCTTCTCGTCTTCTTCGACCTCTGAAAATGTTCCTCCTGTAAAGGCAAAAACAAGTCACTGAGCGCATTCATCTAGCTCAAGCACACAGCTGCACAAAAGGGACCCTGTGGCAGCGGGATTCACAGCAGCCTACTGATGTTTCTCAAGACACAGTGCCAGGCTGTTCTCCATCTTCAGGAGGTCAAAGCTCTTACACGGCTGGAACACAGCCAACAAGGGAAACAATTTCTCTTTTTCTCTCCCCACGGAGGAGGTACCCTAAGCATTGTATCTGAACAAGCAGTGACAATTGGACTGCAGTATTCTAGAATAATATCCTATAACTTCATAGAAATAAACTTATCTACTTGATTTCTCACTTCTCTACCTCAATCTCCTAGTTTTTAAGCGTCTTAAATGTGAATTAAGAGACAAAAGAATAAAAACAGTTGATCTTACAATGTTTACGAGCATCAAATTCCTAAACTGAGGATTTGCTTATTATTTACACCAACAAAAACACTGACTTTAATTCATCAGCTGTTTTTTTTCAGGAGACTGATCAGTTACTCTGAAATAAAGACACCCTACTATCTTCCTGTAAGGTATTTGTCAGAACTAACAGGCGTGCAGCCAAGCAGGAAACATTCATGCTCACAGTTAAGTATTTATCATGCTCCATGTATTTAGATGTCACTTTTCCCCGGTCACTGTTTACAGAAATATATACTGTGCTAATGGTTGATGATCCTTGGTTCAAAATCATCTCAGCCTCCGCCGCCACGTCCCAACCGCATTGTTGTGTCACAGCAAATAAACAGAGACCTTTACCTGCCCCTGCCAATGCCGTAATCTCCATTCTGCTCGATCTGCGCGGTAGGAGAATCCTTCTGGGAATAACCTTGGTCTTGGTGCCCAGTTAACGTGCTGCTATGTCGCTCCATAACAAAATTCCTTGAGCTGGTTCTGTTCAGTGGTCCGTCCCCCATTGACATGGTACTGGCAGCAGCTGGACCCTCCACGGCATGTTCGGAGCTGTTTGATGATCGGAAGTGAGGCTTCACGCTGCAGGACACACGGACAAGAGGCTCTGCAGTCCAGAGTTTAAAGAACAAGAGCAAAGCTACCACCAACTACAGCTAGTTTGTAGCTGACAAGAAAGGAGAGGCTAGCACGTTCTGGGACTTGACAAGTCTTGATTCCTGAACTCTCCTGAACGCTTAAGAACAGAATCTGTTCTTCCTTACCTTCATCTACTCCTTTCATTCTAGTTCTCTCACAGCCTCCCCCTTCCTGTCAAGCACTGCCAGTACAAGAAACCACGGAGATCGCTGCCTGACAGAGACCAAAGGAAAGCAAAGGCCACAGAATGAGGGGCAGTACGAGAGCCAGAATAACCCAAACCTGGACCTGCAGCATGGGCACAGGGCTTTGGAAAGTCAGCTGGAGAACTAAGCCAAGCCTGAGGAACAAAACTGACTTCACCACGAGCAAAAAAATGAACTGAAACAAGAAGCTGGGAGTAGTCAATGACTGAACAGGGTGAAGAAAACAGGGCAGATAAGGCTAGGAGTGCTGCGAGCTCATATCCCCTTGGGCTTGAAAAGCCAGGATCTAAGCCCCACCGTTCTTGTTACCAAACAGCCACAGGACTGACCCTGCAGTTTACGCTACCTCAAACCTTTTGCCCAGTTATTGATTATTCAGCATCAAAGCTGTATTTCCTTTGAACTGTGCGTGCTCAGTGTTACTACTCGTTAAAGCTCAGGGTCTTACACAGAGAATTACCCAGAAAAACTCTGACCTGCCAGAAAGCAGAACAAAACCCACCTTCTAATATCCCAATTCTGAGTGTTCAAATTCATCTGCTTTGCCAAAGACTATTTAAATTAGCTTTCAGATGGCTGGCCATAAAATTATCAACAGTAGCACTGTAGGTTTTGCCACAAAACGCAGCCTTCCTTTCCCACAAGGATGTTGCAACAAATCAGGGCAAAATAAATACAGCCAGCTTAAACAAATGTTTTGCTACAGACAAAAAATCCAATATTTAACTAGTGACTGTCTGTATGGCAAAACAAATGAAGCCTAATGAGCCAGGGCAGAAACCTAAAAGCAGCAGCTGAACGAGCATCTCTGAACGAACTCTTCTGCAGTTCCAGAGAGAATACACTGAACAAAGACTAATTTATACTTGGCACCTTTAAGCAGCAGTAAGAACCAGTTTCTAGGCCCCAATAAGGGCAAGTTTTCTATCAGCAACAAGCACAGGGAAGAGGAGGTAAGCCAACTAAGTTCTCCCATTTTGTTCAGCTCGCTCTTAAAATGGAAAGGGTTCTCAGGTCTTCTTTGTTCAGCCCTCAGATCTCATAATCTTACCCGTCATTGAGAAGGCCACAGTCTTATCTGGGCAGAAGAGCAAAGCAGAAAGAGACAAGGAAAAATAAGAAGGAAAAAAAGAGCAGAGGGAAAGAGAGATGATGTCAAAGAGCAAAAAGGAGGAAAAGCATGAAGTGCAGGCTGCCCAGACAACCGACTGTTGGACCTGGTCTCTCTTAGCGCGATACTTGATCATCACTGGGCCAAACCTTCAGGGCTGCGCATTGCTGTTACTTCGGCAGTCCCCTGCTTGCAGAGGAGTCCTGCTGAAGCATAATTCCTGTCTGCTTCTAGAACATGAAGATTTATTACTGCAAGAGCAGAGCTTTGTACGAGCACAACAGTTGAGCAAGATTAATAGGAAAGATAAAGACAATCAAGACAGACCAGCAGAACCTGTACGTGCTTGACCCTGAAGCCATAACTTCCCAATAACTGCAGTTTTACAAATGAAAGTCTTAAAAATAACCCGATGAGTTTTAAAAGCCTAAAGTTTTGTGTTTTTTTTTTTTTTTTTTAAGTTTTAAACAGATGTGATCTACAAGAAGGCAGTGAACATGTGGGCATGTCAAGTTGTTAATCTTCAGGCACATACTACTTTTGTACATATTCAGCATCCACGCTTCTGAGATACGAGGAGAGCTCTGTGAGTTTTAAGTTTGGACACAGTTTAAGTCAAAAAAATCAGCTTCAAGAATATCTTAGTTGGAAGCTGCACAGCTGTAACAGAATCAGCTGCCTCTTCTCCTAAGTAGAGTCGTACTACCAGCCTCAGAGCCTGTATTAAGACACCGCTGAGTCACCACAGACCAAATTTCCAAGTTCATCCTCTGCCAGCTGCCACAAACCTTAACTGCATCACAAAAACACTTATGGAACTGGCAGTTGTCAACTGATTTCTTAAACAGTATACAAAACAATTCCCGTGCTACCAGCCCTCATGCTGAATACAGTAAAAGAGCTTGTAAATAAAACAATTTCCACCCACACAAACAGATTACTACCCCTATTGTATTTACAGAGTACTGCTCCAGCAAATACAAAGCTGTTTCCTCCACCCCAGTGTTTATATCTGAGCTGAGTCCGTACAGTTCTCAGGAAAGATGGGGATAAAGCAAATAAATTACAAGTAACAGACTCAGCAGCAAGCAGTTTTAGCGTAAGCAGTCAGGGCATGCAGCTCTCAGCTGCATAAAATGAATGGCTCTCCGCACAACTAATCACACAACAGGAAAAGCTTATGTTTGTGCTGCAGGAGTTTATAATCTGTGTATAACAAACATAATTAGAAGTATTACCTTAAGAGGAAGTTATTTATTTGTCTGCAGAAATTCCTCCGAGACTTTTGTAGGAATTACCTTTGCTCTCTCCAGCACGTACGTCTGGTATTTTAGGATCTAAAGCTGCCACTTTGATTTTTATTTTATCGTATAAATCAAGTTGAATGTCACACGTATTTAATAAAATATGCAACCAATCCCATTATGAGGCACTGTACAAGCGCAAAGAACACTTCAGGATCAATACTCAGAGTATTGAGCTCAGAGTTCTCAGAGAGCACACGACTGACACTGCTATCTTACCGATTTCTATGGAATGGGCGACCTATACTCAAAGAAGCAGCATTTGTTTTATACGATCCTGGTGTATTAAAGCCATTCACAAATCCACCGTTAGGAAAGGGGGCCTGCAACAGACAGAACAGTCTCAATGGCTGAATTTAAAAGAAAAACGTTTGCAAATACATGAGATCAGTTTTGGCAGTTATTCATCTAGTCTGTGTGTACTTTTATGCTGGGCTACTTTACCTAGTATATGTTTTAATCTTACTACTAAAGAGAAAACCCACACCAGATAAAGAGCCTGCAAATCTACTTCAGCACCAGTCCTCTGGTTCCTGACGGAGCTGCAAAGCTCCTTCAGTGACACCGGCCACTGGATGATGGAATGCCACAACAACCTTTGACAACAGTAGCCAGCCAGAGACCCACAGCTTATTTGACAGGTTTCATCAGGTCCCTGACATAATTTGTCATAAAACAGAGGAATCTGACTGAAAAACCTGTCTACTCTGCAGCTGAAAAGCCCACAGGTTTGTTATCCCATTTATTACTGATGCTTTGGGCTAGCTCCCCTTGTTTTCAGCAAGTAGCAACTGTTACTCACCAGTGGTGTTTCAAAGTAAGGTGCAGGACTTGGAGACCATGTTTGAGGCACAATGCTGTAAATAGAGTACTGCTGAGGACTATATACAGGCTGCATAAACAGTGGTGAGGCAAACTGTGCTTGTGTTTGAACTGGCTGAGTATAAACACTGGAATCTACTACCCGGTAACCATTCTTAGCAAAAAACGTGTTGATGGCTTTTATCCTTGCCTGTAAGATATCAATTCACATCACAGGCATTAGAAGGGAGAAAAGGAGAAGCAGAACACGAAATCTTTATTGCCTACTCAAACTGTAACAGAAGGGATGTAAGGGGAAGTAGGTTGGTTACTGCTTACAAATTAGAACTGGTAGAAATCAATGCAGATTACATTCTTAGAATGTGCTAAAAGGAAGGATACATATGCTACTTTAGCTAGATAATCTCTGAAGTTTAAAATAACACAGCTTTCTCTGGCAGTAATTGTCCAGACTCCAACTTTGACAATTGCTCTCGCAGTACAACCAGCTGGCTTCAGCCTTATTTGTAGAGCAGCTAACAAACCAGAGATACACGATGGCAAGAGTCCCTCTCCTGAGCTCTGCAGACCCAGATTCTTGGGCAAGCAGGGGAGGAAAGATGAAACAAGAATGTATTTCACACCTCCTGGGAAGCAGCGCTGCGAATAACCAGCGGTCACCAAACGATAATTTTTCAAAGCTGCTCATGACCTCATTCAAATTAATAGTCTACAGAGCAAGTGTTACGAACTATCTAACCCACAGTTAATTCTTTACCTCCCCAATCCCATAAATGCACACAGTATCACTTCAACAAACAGTATGTTATTCTGAATTCTCACACGAAACAGCCTTACCATTATTGGCTTGCCCTGAAAGGTTTTCACTTCTTCCCTTAAGTATTTAAATGCCTGCACACAAAAAAATAACGTTAGAATAACTTGATAAAACTGTACTGCTTAAAGGATTTTATATGATTTAACATGAAATACTAGCAACATGCTTCCCTGTTAGCCCTGTTAAATTAACTAACACTTCAAATTCAGGATACTAGATAGTAGCTATGGCTTGTGATTATCGAGGCAAGAGGAAAATGAGAGTTATAACCCTAATTTCTCAGCTTTTTTCTTATTACCTAGAATTTGCCAATAGCCTCTTAAAATAACAGAGGGGGTGGTGAAGCAATCAGTAAATAAACAAACAAGCCTTTTAGCTACAGGCAGCACACAGGCTTCTCTTGAGCACAGCAAGTACCAGTAACAAAATGGAGATGTCATTAAGAATCGAAGGCTGCCTTACCTGTTGGGCATCCGTATCCGACTGGAATGTAACGTACCAGTTGTTGTTGTGAGCAAACTCACAGCTTATTACTTTGGGGCAGTTTTCATTTTTGAACAGAGCCTTAACCTCCTAGGGAAGAGAAAAAGGCAGTTAAGGGGATGTAGCTCAAGCTGTAAGATGAACTGCAAGCCAACCAAACTTTAGACTCCGGCTCCTCAGCAGCAAGTTTCTCTTGACCAGGAATGCTCTTTGGTTCCCTTCAACAGGTCTGCAGAACAGCAAGTTGTCCTCTACCAGCTTATGAACTAAATAATTCAAACCCAGCCTGCTGAGCTCCCCAAATAAGATGTAGAGGGTACAGCTGGTTAAAAATAAAAAATCAGGACTAGAGTAGAACTGGTGATACTTCTGTATGAAAGAAGTAACAAAAAAATAAAAATCAGATGATCAAGACAGTCTTCTAGACAACTGGGATTCTAAGGAGTATTTCTAAACCAAGGCAACTTGACAGCTTTGCAACAATCAACCAGATTTTACATACAGGGCAAATCAGCTGTTCAGCATTTGCATTAAAAGAACTAATTAAAAATGCTAGTAGACAAATACCCTGTGTTACAACTTTAAAAAACAAAGAACAAAATCATTCCATGAGCCAAATATCAGTAGGAATTTTATTATCCTCCCTTCTCCAAACATAATGAGCTCAGCTCATATTGGGCCACAATGAATGAGAAATGTGTGTGTTTAATAACGTATCTGGCTGCCAAAACAACCATCTGACTTCAAGTAAAGTTATCGCTGTGATAAAAATTCAGCCTGAATTCCAAACTATGCCCTGGACTGATTTTATTTTTGGATCTAAAAAGAAACCGGTGCAAACTTCATTCCAGAAAAGCCCAGCTAGCTCAATTTTCAGTGGAAGTTTTCTTAAAAGCATTTTTATGTATTAGAAAATAATAGGGAGGTGCAACAGCAACTATTTTTTGTCATTGTTTGGCTTTTTCAACAGTGTATGCAGGCAGAGAAAAGTATTTACATGGTTTAAAGAAAAGCATCAGAGTTTAAATAGCAGTTGACCTTCTAAGCAACACTTTCTGTTGAAGTTTGAAGCATTGCTGCAGACCCCTTCCAAAAACATCAACAGGCTTCTATTTCCTTATAATTCTTACCTCTATGGGTGTCGTTTCAGGGATCTCACGGAGAATGATGATACATCGTTTGTGGTTTGGTCTTACTTTCTCCCCTGTCTCATCCACTTGTACCATAGGAGAAGCTAAAATCAAAATATAAAAATTGGCTTAATATTGAACACTGTACATAGCAAAGTAAAATCTCAGCAGTACTAGACTTAATTACTTATAGTAATTAGTATTTTTCACAGTGAGCAGGCTTACTCCCTCCCAAAAAACACTTTCATTGTTAACAATAACCTAGACTGGTCTCTAACTGCAACAGATTTAGGAAGTTTAGTATAAAGCATAACAAATTCAGGAGCCTGGAACAGCCACTTGTATACATTCTTTGCCAGGTTCTCTTCACTATCTATCAGAAGAATATGCCACAGTCAGCTAAACTAGTCCATTTTTATTTAAAGTAAGGATGGATTCTTTGTTTTGCTAAGGTAGACACCAAACAACCAAACTTACATCTCAAAACTTCAAGAATAAGGTCCATATCAGTTGTCAGCTTCTTAATACCTTCCATGTTAGCAATTGTCCATATTGGAACAAACTGATCGCTGTCCATTTGAGACATCAAGTAGAGGTCCTTCGAAAGATTCTCACTGAAAAGACATTCACCACTTTACAAAAATCCCAAACTTTACTTACAGAAGCCTAAAAACAAGAGGATAACCACAGGCTTAAGTATTCACTAATGCTGTTCACAGCTACTCTAGCCAAAACATACTCAGATTTTTGCTCCTGGAAGAATTTCATGCAGATGAACAGAAAGAATAATAAGATAACTTAAAAAAGATGACAATTATCATGTTCTGCATGTCACTTTGTCTTAAAATCCTTTCTGCAGACATCTCTTTTGGTAACACACAGGCTGGGTTCTCATTAGATGACAGAGACACATGGACAGGACTAAAACACGCCACAGGGTTTCTCAAGGATTTCTGCAAATCTTGTTTCTTATTGTGAGCAACTCCTTTCACTCACAGTTAACATTTTTATGGTAACATGTTTCAAGCCAAAAAAATGAAATATTTGCTAAATATTTTAACAAAGGGTTCATACAAAGGGTTCATCAACTGTACCGTGAGAAGCAGAATTCAAGTTGTTTTCTCAAGCATTCTCTAATGTCTTCTGTGGACACAGCGGAGCTGCCTTCACCTGAAATTTATCACATTCACCATCAGATCTTAGTTTCATTTAGAATACAACACAAAAACACGTTTCATCGTACAACAGACGTATGAACCCTAGATAATAAGGTATTGTTCCTGTCAAAATGATCTGGAACCCGTGGGTTTCACCTGCTTGGCCCAGCATGATATCAGCCTTGGATCTCCTCAAAAATGCCTAAGCTTCTATTCCAAATTTCTAAGTGCAGCAGACATCAGAAGATTACAGATTCTTACTTGAATACTCACCAGACACTTCATAGATTTGGTATCCAAGATCTTCAGTTGCTAAGACAATCCCATTTGCAGCCGCTTCATCAACTCCTGTGCCATTTCTTGTAGCTTCACAAGGCGTGGAATACATCACTTCATATTGCTTGCAGCTATCCTCTGAAATCTCTATGTTACCTGGTAAAAGAAAATATCATCATCAGATCTACTACAAGGTTGAGCCTACTTCTATTTGAAAATGCCAACATTCAAACAAATACTCAATGCTGTACCCAAAAGGCTTCGATCTTCAGTGTCCACTTTGGGCAGGACACCACTTTCTACCTCTCCATTTTCAGAAATGATCTGGTTTGCACTAGGGTCTCTATTATTTACTTAGGGCTAAGTAAATAACAGGATCGTGAAATTGCAAGATCCCCAGAAGCGGGGGATGATTTAAAATACAGGCTTTCTGCCTCAACTTCAGTATCTTTAAAGTTCCTAAAAACTCTGAAAGACTGCTTTGCAGTTTCTACTCCGGTACAACTGCTCTGTGCACCAGCTTTCAGCAAACCTTAGTGATCTACCAGGACTGTAAGTGGCCCTCAGAACTTACTTTCGTGTTCACTGGGTCAAGATTCCCTCTTAGCGCGTTACTTAGTCATCACCGGGCCCCTTAACGCTGGTACCCCTGGCGAAGCATTCGGTCCTAGCTGAGCTCTGGATTCCTTCTTGAACTCCTCAACAAAACCTGAGTGGCCCAACCTCTGATCTGCAAACAATTGTTTTTCCTGTCTACTGCTTTGTCACATTTGTTTCATGCTTGTTGCTACAGCAGCACTAAGAACCTTAAGGACAAGAGCGCGAGCTTTTTCCTTGCTGAACTCCTCCGCTCGGCGCTAACAGTGGAGGACGCATCGTGGCCAGTGCTTAAACACAGGCCTGTGACATCTCACCCTCGGGATGAGTCCCCTGAGCAGCTGCTGTGTCTTGCCACGAGTGCTCCGCGCCATTTGTCGGTGGCACAGCCTCACCGCTCCCTTGGGGTACTTCTTGCCACACTTTTGCGTTCGGGTTTAAGCCAGCACCTTTCGATGTTACCTGCTGAAGAGAGCAGAACACTTCTGTTAGGAAAAACAACTCAAAGATGCTCTGGGAGGCAAGCCAGATGACACGGGTGAACCTAGTGATTTCCGATACAGATCCACATCTCAAGTCCCTGACTGGCTATTAAGCACCTCTGTAATTTTTCATTAACCAAAGTCGGAAACTCCGTCCTCTTTTCCACGTATTTTATTTCTGCCACCCTGCGACATCTGACACCATCAGCAGGGGAAGCGGCTCGCCGTGACGGGCTCTGGTAACTCATGAGCTTTTAAGACTTGACTCTCATAATCCGCCACTCCCCCTTTCACCAGAAAGTGAAATTTTCCCTCCTCCAGACCCCTTCCTAGAAGGGAAGCTTAAAAAACAAACAACAACAAAACCCACTACGTTCCAAGGCGAAGAAACCAATGAGTGACTAAATTTAATGAATTTAATGAGTGACAACCACCCTAACCAAGCATCGCCCACGCTACCGCAGGAGCCCTCGTGAGATTACACAAGCGTTCCCCGATTTCCCCATGACTTCACCTACACCTTACACACACGGAATGCTTTCGGCTAGAAGGATCCTTAAAGACCATCCAACCCCACCTGGCACGGGCAGGGATGCCCCCACCAGATCAGACTGCTCACAGCCCCATCCAACCTCACCTTGAACACCTCCAGGGATGGGGGAAACGCGTGCTAACAACATTCTTAAGCTTGTAGTCAAGGAGATAAACGCTTTGGAAGTGCCAAGATAAATATATGCACCATCACAGCCTGCTGGGGGGGGAACAGGACCGGCCAACTTTAAGACTGGGCAACAAGGAGCACAACTGAGAGGGTAAACAGTGAGACTGACATGAGGAAGCACCGGGCTCCAGCCTGTCACAAAGCCCAGGTGAACGTTTACCTCTACAGCAAAAGATCGTGCCCAAAGCCCCTTTCTGAGAGCTGCTCAGCTCAAAGGCATTTGGGTAAGGAGTCCGATAATCCAGCATCAGCGCAGAAAATAAGCGTTGTAATGGCTTTCATTGTGCTGTGATAAACCCCCCAGAGAAGAAAACGAGGCTTTCGCAAGAATTCTCCTTCCACGAGCTCCTGACTCCCTCCAAGCAGCTTCCACCACCTCCTCTCAGCAGCTTCCTCCAGACCCCGAGCGAGAGCCCACTTCGTTCACAACATTTGCTTGAATTCACGAGGCAGGAGCCGCTCATTCCTGCTCCTATCTCAAAATTCACAAATAAGGAAGTTTGATATTTCAGAGTCCAGTCTGCTGGAGTCTGCAATCAAGGAGTGGCGGCGAGCAGGCCTCAAGCCTAAAGCAGAAGGATAAGGAAGCAGTTGCAATAGCTTCACAGATAATTTCTCTGCCAAGGTCACACCTAGTTCCAAAGCTATTTTCTACAAGGACAAGCCCAAATCCAGCAACAAAAAGCCTCTGAACCCCAGAGAAGTTCATGACAGTCATGACAGAGGGCAAAACACAGATGACGCTATTTGCGTTTGGCCTTTTTTTGGCACTCAAAATCTCCGAGGCACAATGAATTTCAACCACACCGTGACGGAGTCTTCGCCCCGTTTCATGAATGCTCGCAGAAGAATACAGCTGGAAACAGAAAGGAGAACTAGCAGCAGTTCGGTGTGAGAGGACACCCCCATTTCCCTTCTTACTTTTCAGGGCAGTTCCTCTCCAACAAGAAGTTAGAAGAAAAGCCCGGTTACGTGTTGTACCCGCAAACTATCGCCGGTGGCTGCTGTGATGCAGCACACGTGTCAGCACGAGCACCCGCTTAAGAAAGCCACCAGCTCCCATTTCCCGGGATTTATTTTTCATCACAGGGAAAGGAAAAGAAGAGATATCCTGCAGGTGAGTCACTGTTTTATAAAAACCAACGCTGCCTCGTTATCTTGTGTCTCACAGGTCGGTACCGAGGCCGAGATGGAAGGAATTGGAAGGGTTAAGTACAACGAAGTGAAACCGAAACGTTCTAGGGAGATTACTATGCCCCCAAAGCAAATCCGAATGGCAAACCAAGCTTCTGAGAAGATGACGTTACTCGCCTGAGCAAGTACTGAAAGTCACACGCGTTAACGTGGAATTTCAGAGATCAAGTGAAAAGTCACAAGAAGCGGAAGAGACTCGGGCTGATAAAGAACCGAGGGGACCTATTCATACAGCGTCTGAAATACACACCTGAAACACAGCGTGGGCTACTTCCTCTTTGTTCTAGAAACATTTAATCATACTTAATGCACTTCTGCAAGGCCCAGCCCTGATGTCATGCAGCTTAACAGCAAGTCACCGTGGGCTCCGAGAAGATAAAATGTCCCCGATTTACATCGGCTTTTTGGAAATCCACCGTGCTCCGCTCCGGGAGCGGCGCCACTCTGCTCTGCCAAGGGGCTCTTCTGCAGGGAAGGCCAAAAGCCCGATTCTTGCGTATTTAACTGAGGTTAGCAAACACCGAGGCCGTTTGATTGGCTGCAGAACAATCCTCCCAGCTGCTATCGGGAACTTTCATGGCGAGGTTAAAGCTTTACAGAGATACAAAGGTTAGGGACACACGCTGGTATCCACGAGCTGACCAAGCTGTCCTCCCCGGCTGAGCCTCGCTCCGGTTTTCGGTGCTTTCAGCCAACGTGGATCAAAGATTCTCCTTCAGAAATTCCTCCAAACTGACTATCAAAGCTTCTGCCTCATCTTGACAAGATGGCAAAGACAATTTTCCTGGTTGTACCAGTCTAAGTCGTGTCACAGACTCAAAGAAGCCAACAAAAGTGATAAAGCTCCCTTTCTTCTAAAGCATTTTGTTTTAACGTGAACTCAAATCATCTCGCTACCAAAATCTTAAGAGTTTGAGTCAAACTTCCCAGAGCAAGCTGACTCTCCAAAAGGGGATCTAAGTGGAAAAACCAAAAAGAATTTAATAAAATTTGTGGCGTGGGAATCTAAACATTTTCCAGAAGGGGAAAATAAGCAGAGAAAAGAAAAGTAAGTCAGTGAGTCTGGGGGGGGCTGGCAGAGAGGAGCCTCGTGGCTGGGGTACACAACAGGTAGGGAAATCCACACCTGGAGCAGACGCAGACACGTGCTGCTGCAGCTACCGTCACCTTCCCAAAGCTGATCCAGGCTGCAAAGCGAGGCAAGAGGAGAGCCCGACGGCGTCAAAGCGAAAGCAGCGCGCCAAACTCCTCCTGATCTGGCTGCGGGCGATCCCTAACAGCCGAGCACTCCGAGTATCCCAGGTAACTCTCAGAACACGCGTAAATAATCACTAAAGAATTCCTTGCGCGGTTTTCTCATCAGGCAGCTGGGGGTGTCCCCTTCACCCCTGGGGTAAGGGATCCGTATGGGGACAGTGCCACGCTCACCTGGGTCGCTCCCTCCTGGGTGAAGCGTGGCAGCAAGGCTCGCTGCTCCTCCCAGCCCTGGGCTTCCCACCAAAACGCGTCGCTAGCAGCAGTGCAGGCAGCGTTTCACCCATCCCAAACACACAAATTTCAGGTTTTGTTTTCCCTACCGAACTGGGAACTCGCACCAAACTGACCCAAACCCCCTGCTGGCACGGCCACCGGTTTGTATTTTTCACGATGCTTTCACTAAAACCCCCAGCGCAGCTTGGTTATCAAACACTAACAGTCCGCTTGCCCCGGCTGCGAGCAAAATCCAACACCTACCCCAAATATTAACGCACGAAAACCAACGGGCCTTACACCGTGACCTCCCCTCAGCAAGTTTTCTGAGCTAAGAGAGTCTCAGGGCAGGCAGAATTCCACCCTTCACGCTGTGAAGGAATCAATTCCCGGTCAGCACGTGCATACGGCAGTTAAGCCTCAAATGAAACACTGACAGCTCAAGTAAATCAGCTAATCCTCCCAAAAGCTTCGGGACTTGTAGATCAATCCTGTTCTGTGGAGTGTTTTTCAGGCGGTCCCAAAGAAGCGGGGGTAAAGGCTGGGGTTGCACGCGTTCGACTACCGCGTTTCCCAACACCTGGTGAAGAGCTCAAGTTCCCTGTCCTGGCAGGGAAAAGGCACCTTCAAAAAGTCACGATCGCTCCCAGAAGCTCCAAATTAAACAGTATTGACGTTCCCCGAGTGAAGATCACAGAAGTTAACTCCCGATGCTATTGACAGAGAAGGAAGGAGAGCAAACAAAGCGACTAAAACAAGCCATGGTTGTATTTTTCGCTGGATTCACCAAATCCCCTGGCTCTGCAGGCCCCTGGCTCACGTCAGCTCCCTTTGAGCTGCCCAAGCCCCCTCCACGGCACTGAGCTGAGGTCAGGGACCTGCTCCCAGGCCTGCTGCTCGGAGGCTCGGCTCCTCTCCACCACACTCTGCTTCAGCCGAGGCCGGCTGCTCGTGGCTCCTGGCTGCCGGCACCAGGCCGTGGCTCGGATGAGCTCGAGGAGCTCCTCTGCCACTTCAATACTGGAAAACCAAATTAAGACTCGTCGTTCTGTGCCATCTCCGCGCAACTCCAGCTGCGGAACTCAGGCGATCAGCTTAAAAAGCGCTCCCAAACCTTTTTATTTAAGTGCTCTAAGTACAGAACGCATTCACGGAAGACCACCCCGGCAGGCCCGAGCACAATCGCTAGGCTCCCCTCGGTTATTTCCCCAGTACCGCAGCAGCCGGTTGCTTTGCGTGCTTTCTGGACGAGACTTACTACAAAGTTTCGAGCAGCAGCGGCCGGCGGTGGTGCAGTGAACACCGGGGCCGCTTCTCCGGAACCCGGGGCCGTTTTGTGCTTCCCCAGACCGCCGGGAAGGCGACGGCGAAGCGCCGGGAGCAGCGGCTGCGAAGCCAGGCCCGGAGCTCGCCTCGCGGCCGCAGCGCCCCGGGTGACCTCCGCGCCCGGGGACGCGGCGGCCGAGCCGGGAGCCGAGCTGGGAGCCGAGCCCCGCGCCGCTCGGGGCCGCTCCGCCTCGCCCGCGGCCCTCCCCCGGCCGCCCTCAGTCGCTCTCCGAGCGGCGGGAAGGGAATTAACGGAATTAACGGCGGGCCGCCGCCGCCACTCCGGGCCTCGGAGGGGAAAAGTGCGGGGAGGGAGCCCCGGGGGACCGTCAAAGGAGCGGGGCCGGGGCCGTGAGGGGAGCGGGGCCGTGAGGGGGCCGTGAGGGAGGCCGGGCCCAGCCCCGCTCCGCTCCCCGCAGGCCCCGCTCCCCGCCGCCGCTTCACCTTCAGGGCAGGCCGCGGGGCCGGGGCTCCCCGAAGGTCACCGCAGCGCCTCCGCGCCCCCGGCGGAACCTTCCAGAGCCCCGAGCCCCCCTTATTTTCCCCCCCCCTCCCCCCCCCCCCCCCCCCCGGGTTGGGGTGGGCCCCCCCCCCCCCCCCCCCCCCCCCCCGCCGGGCGCTCAGCAACGTGCGCGGCCCTTCCCCGCCACATGGCCCGGCCGGGCCCGGGCCTCACCTCGACGAAGAGCAGCATCGTGCCTCCCCCGGTGCCCCGGCTGCCCCTGGACCCCAGCTCCCCGCTGCCCGGCGGCGGCCGCACCAGCGGGACGGGGACACCCGGGCTCCGCCTCCGCCCGCTGCTGCCGCCGCCAGGCCCGGCCCCCTCCCGCCGCCCTCCGCCCGCCGCCTGCCGCCGCCTCTTCCGGGTTCAGCCGAGCGCTTCCGGGCCCGCCGCTTCCGGGCCAGCCCATTCCGCTCGCCCGGGGGGGGGGGGAGGAACCAAGCGCGCCGCCAGGGGGAGCTAACCCCGCTGTCTCCCCCCGCGCGGGGTGGAGTGGGATGCGCCGGGGCGCTGGGCGGGAGGGGGACAAAATGGGGGCGCTATGAGGGGAGGGGGCTGCGGGGTGAAATGAACGGCCCCAGATTGCTGCCCCGGCTGAGTTTGTGTCTCGGCGTTGTGCTTCTCAGCTCCCCCTCGCCCCCCGGTTTGGCCCCCATTTTCGTGCCTTTGCCTCCCCCCGGCAGGTGGCGGTGTTGAACAGCACGAAGCCGGCGAGGCTCCCCCTGCACGTCAGTCAGAGCCGTAGGGGCTCCAGAGGGAGTCTGTGGTGTTGTGAAGGCGAATTCATCCTGTCCAACCGCCCCAGCACCACCGAACCATGTCCCCAAGCACCACCGAACCATGTCCCCAAACACCAGGTCCAACCTCTCCTTGAACACCCCCAGGGACGCTGACTCCACCACGTCCCTGGGCAGCCCATCCCAACACCTCACTGCTCTGAGAAGGAATTTCTCCTCGTTTCCATCCTAAACCTTCCCTGGCACAACTTGGGGCTGTGCCTTCTTGTCCTGTCATTAATTATTTGCGAGAAGAGGGCACCCCCCCAGCTCCCCACAACATCCTTTCAGGGACTTGGAGCAAACAATCACAGACTCATCTAGGTTGGAAGAGACCTCCAAGATCACCCAGTCCAACCTCTGACCTAACCCTAACAAGTCCTCCACTAAACCATATCCCTAAGCTCTACATCTAAAAGTCTTTTAAAGACCTCCAGGGATGGTGACTCAACCACTTCCCTGGGCAGCCTATTCCAATGCCTAACAACCCTTTCAGTAAAGAAGTTCTTCCTAATATCCAACCTAAACCTCCCCTGGCGCAACTTTAGCCCATTCCCCCTGGTCCTGTCACCAGGCACATGGGAGAATATACCAACCCCCACCTCGCTACAGCCTCCTTTAAGGTATCTATAGAGTGTGATAAGGTCTCCTCTCAGCCTCCTCCTCTCCAGACCAAAACCTCCGGCCCGTTACTTGCTGTATCCGCACCCATGGGTGATCTGCAGCATTCACCCAGGGCAGCAGAGCAGGTGTTAAGGATGCAGGAGACTCCCAAGGACAAAATTTGTGCAAGGTCACGGCAGCAGGATCGCTCCTCACCAGCTTGTTAGCAGGTCACCCATCTGCCGTGCCCCTGGAACGCAGCCCCAGATGGGGAAGGGGCCGGGGCGGCTGCCAGGGCTTCCACCCCTGGGAATGGGGCAGGGAAGACGCTGGGAAGAGGAGGGAGGCTTTGGCTCCAGTGAAAACGTCACAGGACACAGGATTTCCTCCAGACAGCGCCAATATAGAAATGGCATAAATCCACTTCCAGTGTCTTTGTAAACCTCGGCCACGATATCAGTTCGTCTACATGGGAAGGACACGGCTGAGCCCACTGAGCTTGCATCTTTTATTCCATGCACTGCACATTTAATATTCACATTGCAGCAGCATCATATTCACGTTTAGAGCACCCAATTGACAGAGAAAGGGCCAAATCTCACCTGCAGAAAGCTCCAAACATAGGATGTCACACCTGCATGTGCCTCAGCTCACTGGTGTAGCGCAGACCCAGTGGAGCAGCAGCACAGGGCAATGGCACAGAAGGGATTCCTGCCAGGGAAAAACACTTTGAAACCATTTTGCTTTAGAGCAGCAGGGAAAGACTCCACAAAACTTATTACAGCGAATTTAAGGGAGCAGGGATTGTTTGGGGATTTGAGGTGATCAAGAAATATTCTATTAAAGAATTAATACATTCTGCAGTGGACTGGGTTTGGGTGAAGGGTACAGTTTCCAGCACTCAAGACTCGAGATCCTCGTCGGTGCAGTGCTGCTATGGACTGCTGTGCCGCGCACCCTGCAAGGCAGCCCAGACCCCACTTAACACTATTACCTGCAATTACCGTCTAGCAAATCGGGGGTGTTTAGGTTAGAGCCAGTGAAGTAATCACGGTCCATTGAAGAGATTAGAAGGGTAGCACAAGCTGTACTATAAATTGATGGTCCAGCTGGCAGATTCCACAGGTATTTCACTGACTAGCACGTCCAAGACTCACAACTAAGAATGAAAGAAAAGTAAAATAAGGTAGAAGAAATAAATAACTTTAAGCAGAGTAAATGAAAAGTGACTATTTGCAGACTGCAGAATCTATTGTGGAAACCTATCTTCTGCCGGGGCTACGTGTCTGCAAACCACCAGGGACTGCATGAGAGCAAACCATCTTCAGACTGTTATTTATTACGACATTTAGCCAGTGCTTGTTCCTGGTAGTTACAGGATGGAATTGATAACCTCTTCTTCATTCTTATCCGCTTCACCCACCAGATGCAATCAGACTTAGCACTTTTCATCTTCAAAGCACTTTGCAAACATTAATTCATTAATCCTTATGCCCCCCTGTGAAGCAGTTAAGTATTATCCCTGTTTTACCATCCTCTTTATCTCCAGAATCTGTTCAATAATTTTTAGCGTATCCGTTGCTTTACCTTGTGATATCAAAGCAATAGAGAAATTGTAGCAGGAAATAGTTGGGCTCATTTTCAGACCTGCTGAATACCTGCACATCCCACAGAAGCTCAGGACTGCTGAACCCAAGCCCTAGGTCTGCCCTGCTACTGCAAGATCTCATTAATTAATTGACATGCCCAGCCAGGAAAATCCTTGATGCCACAGACATCGGTCAAGACACTTCCAGTTTTGGCAGAGTTTTTACATATTTAAAACCTGAAGCTGGGGTAGAAAAACAGGCCCTTTCTATAGAGCTAGTAAATAATTCATTTTGTCACAATAATTGTCTTCTAAGGGAGCAATCCAGATGTGACAATTCAAGAAACAGAACAAGCTATAATCAGATAACCTTTAATACCTATCTGAAAGGCAAATAGAAACAATTTTGTGTTTACACCACAGTCAACTTTCTTTTCTGTTAGTCAACATCTTCTGTTAACTTACAGGAGGATGGCAAGGCCAACAATTTTCCTTGAACTTTGTCCAGAGCTGCCAGAGAGCCTGCTGTCTGGCTCACCACTCTTCTCCCAAAGGCCCTCTCTCGACAGTTGATTTTGGAATTGTAGCAGAAACAATTCTGCCTTCTGTCCGTGATGTTGCAGAGGAGAATGAAGCGATGCACACACTGAAATGAGATGTTGTACTGTGAGGACAAATGAAGGGCATGGAAGAAAGCTCCTTTTTTTTTATGGCAGTCATTTGCTCAGCTTTGTAGAGCTGGACTAGAGAGGGATTTATGTTTTGTTATTGGTCAAATTATCTGATTATGAGTTGATGCCAGTAAAAACTGGGATTTCCTGCTACCTAGCTTTCCTCTGCTCTATTTTTGCTTGCTTTGAGTGCACCTTCTGAATTTATTGTTTGCTCCCCTGCTGAAGAGAGTGATCCGGTGGCACGCGGCATCTCAAGTGCACCTTGCCTGCTCCTCCAGAGCAGTAAGCGTGCCAGCAGTCAGGAGGGGCAGGGGCAAGAGGAGGGCTGGGGCACATCCCTCTAAAACAGCGAGCAAAGCCTTTCCCATGCACCAGAGCCAACAGGCCATTTTCAGCGCCTGCTGATTTCACAAGAGGAAACTCCACCTCGAAGCAGCGCTGAGGGCACAACATCAGGAATTTGTCCTTAGGAGGCCAGAAGTTGAACGTTATAACCACCAGGCAGACTGATGAATGCGAAGGAGCAATACCTATTGTAGTCAGAAGCCTGGAGCGGCTGTGCTGGCAAAAAGATTAATTACCTCTGGGTGTGAGCTGGAACCGCACGCCCAGCAGTCCTGAGGTTTTTGTTACTCCCCAGCAAAGTTGGAAATGCTGCTGTCTCCCGTATCGCACTGGGACAAGGATTCTGTTACCCTTTTCCTACGAATTTACCTCAGTTCTACCCTGCACTGGAATGGTCGTTAGCCTCAATCACAGCTGAACACAAACACCGGGTATGCTAGGCAAGAATAAAAGGCATTCCTCCTGGTTCTGATGAGGTCCCTGTACAGAGGAGCTCTACCTACCTGTTAGGCTGAACGCCTGAGGTCAGACCCAGGGACAGGGATGATGTTCGGGGCTCCACTAACCACAACAAACCACCAACCAAAAGCAGAGCTGATGCCAGCCCAGCTACGACACCTTTTGGCTCCAGTGCTTTGTCCCAAGGCAAAAGGTGCTAAATTTGATCTGGTTACTACACCCTTGCCACCATCACCAGTATCAGCGAGGAGTAAATACTGATAAATGGTGAATAAACACTGAGCTGGCGGCACTGTCTCTGCCCCAGCTCTTTGGAGCAGTCCTGCTGGATGGCCAGCGTGCCTCCAGCAGCTGCAGCAGAGCCTTTGGGACTGCAGGGTGTTCCCAACTCACAGCGCTCCT
Source organism: Heteronetta atricapilla (assembly GCA_011075105.1). Lineage (NCBI taxonomy): Eukaryota > Metazoa > Chordata > Aves > Anseriformes > Anatidae > Heteronetta > Heteronetta atricapilla. The sequence continues at coordinate 1,078,909 of CM021762.1, forward strand.
TGGTGGCTTGGTAAGTATGTCAGAAAAGGCTGGTCTCAGCAAGCCTGTTGGAAACATCTGGTTTTGATTCTTCTTGAAAGCTGTGACATCCATTTGGACACCAAACCACTTTCCTTTCATCTATCCGGAGGACTAACCCTGTGGCAGAGCAGCTGACTTTCTGCCTGCCATTACAGTGTGCTGACTTTCATTACCCTGCAGGAAGAAAGGGGTCACAGAAGAGCCAGGGCCGTGCTTTTTGCAGGAGTAGAGAGCTCGGGAGAGGGCGGCCGCTCACAACTGACACTTTTTCCTGCTCGCCTCCCTCCCTAGAGTTCTTTTCAAGTTGTTTCAAGGCATACATTTCTCTGTCGACACATCTCGAAGGGGCTCAGAGTCCAGCTTAGACCTGATTTCCCTCTTAATTCACTCGACTCTGAGAAGCAAAGCATTTGAGGAACAGACAGATGTGGCATGCCGCCCCAAGCAGGATAGAGGGTGCCTTTGTGCTGGAGGGAGGAGCCGTGTCTATTTAGAAATCTCTCAGCTGAGGATGCTGAAGGCTTTGTGGATGGGCTGGCACCCTGAGCAGGAACCTGGGACAATCAGGAACACAGAGGCAGAGGAGTTTCCTCAAGAACTCCTGCAAGATCACTGTGGCATCAATAATTGAGGACTCTAGCAAGGGGATGATGTTTGGAACTCTAAAACGCGTTATTGTGCAGCAGGAGAGGCCTAAAGCAAGAGCTCTGAATGCTGGAAAGATCAGCTGCGCCATCACATGATCCCATGAAACCACAGAGAAGTTTTATCCAAAGCCAGCGAGGCTCTTGGCTCTGTTTCTGGGTCTGAGCTCAGCAGAGATCGTGCAGTTGCATTTGCACAAACTTCCATCGATGCTGAAGTAAACGGTTTTCTTTCCAGGCAGAACCCAGCCCCACCGGTGTGGGATAGGTGCCTCAGGCAGCCTCCGAGCCGATGAGCAGCAATTGCTAGGTCTTATTCCAACACACTTCAGCGCAAGGCAAACAGCACAGGGCTGCAGCTCTAAGAGGCAGCCAGGCAACAGCACGGAACAATCAATTTCCCCTGTCAGGCTGGCTACGCCCAAAGACTTGGCAGTGCTGGAGTGTATAGACTGTGGCAATAATATTAAACAAAACAGCTCCTCTCATCTGCCCAGCCTCCTTCCCTGCTAATGGGCCACTCTCTTGAAACTGTCACGGTTAAAAGGATTTACCTTTTTATTTAAAGTGTAAAAGCAATATACACAGGGAACGGCCGGACAATCTGTGTGTATTCACAGCCCATTGTCCAGCGCTGCCTGGAAGGAAAAGTGCTGTGCTGTGTGGCAGGACTGCTGAGAGCTGAAGGAAATTCTTCTGTAGCTTAGGCAACTCTTTTGGTACCTACGACTTTCCCTCCTTGCTGCTCCAAAATTACTTGCAGGACAGCCAGGAAACACACCAGGGTATCAAGTTATCAGGAGCTCGCCTCCAATAACCCGGTGCGAGATAGCTGGAGTGTCCCTCTGCCTTCCCACTGCTTCGGCCAGGACTAAGACTTCCTGGCAGAGGAGGAGGGAGTGAATCATGCGGCAGGAGAGAGCTGGAGCAGGAAATACAGCTGCCAGGCTGACTCAGCACGGCTTCCCTCTTGAACCTTGAACAGATGGGAGCTGTGAAGAACGTTAATGTTTAACTCCACCAAAAATCCCCTCTTTAGCAAAAGCCATTCGAGACTCATCGGCTTCTCTATCAGGAGACGTTCTGCTTTGCCAGGAGCTGCGCTGGTGGCAGTACCTCTGTGACCAGGTCAGCAATTGCGCCTTTCAAATCAAGTCCAAAGGGCCTCACAAGCCTGATAAGCTCCAGGAAGGAGATGGATAAAATCGGTTTATCTCTGCAGGCCGTGCACACCAAGTCAGGAAGATGGACCAACACCATGAATACTTACTCTTGTTAGTTGTCTGGGAAATAACATTATCAGTGGTCTTGTCTAAGAACATTCTGGAGCCACCTGCCACCCTGCTTGCTCGCTCTCCAGCAGTATTTGACCCTGCAGAGAGGGCTCACAGCCTGCCCTAGCTTGGTAATGCCCTCCTGCAGATTAATCCCCCAGCACAGTAACCAGTAACTAGAAAGGGGAAAGAGGTCAAGGGGAAGGCAAGGATGGGCTCTTTGGAAGAGCACGCATCAGCAGAGCTGGGGTGATGCACAGTCAGATTTCACCTTTCCTTTACCGCCTCTCTTTCTCCATCTCTAATTCTTCTTCCCGAGGGCTACTTATATGAATACCTCTCTTGGTTTGAAAACAACAACAGCAACAAACGTATAACACCTAAAAGGTAGGGCTAAAACCCTAGAACTTTAATCCCAGCTCTGGTACTGGTTACTCAACAGCCATTTCAGCTTCCTGTTCCTCACTTAGCCCATTGTAAAATGGGGATGATTCTTCCTGAGCTCCTAGTAATGCAAGAATCACCTAATGAGTGTTCATTAGGAAGATTCAAAAACAAATAGATTACTGACTGTGAAATACACGCTTGTTAGAGAACTGCTTAGTAGAGCCTCTCGGATAGGAGCCCGCATTTGCAAGCTCCAAAGGCTTGAGCTCCAAGCACTGATGCCACGAGCTGCCAGGGAAGGGGGCTATGAGAACAGCTCGGCAGTTCTGGCTGTGTCATCCAGAGAATATCCAACCTGTAGGGAATCTATTTGTCCCTTCCATTTCTGCCTTTGCAATAATCTGGAAGGTGTACAAAGGGGAAGAAATCCACGAGTGTTCATCACACAGATCCAGTGTCTTTCTCAGTCCCCAGAAGCGAGAATGAATTCTGTAACTGAAGAGAAAGAAGCAACTGTGAGTGTCTGAGGATGAAAGCGCTCACAGTAAGCAGTTGCGTGGTTAAAGTTACCTGCAGACAAAAAAGGCCTTGGGACACACTGAGGGGGGCTGTCCTGTGGGTACTGCTGTATGCAAAACGAAACACAAATGAATCCACAGATGGCGGGGCAAAGCAAACCTAGCTGTAATTATACAACGTGGGGTCTAGGTTGGCTGCTGCCACTCAGGAAAGAGCTCATGGAATTATTATGGGGTACCTGACTATGCATTCATTGATGGTTAGAAAACAAGAAATATCTCTTTTAATACATACATATTAAATACGGAATTTTAAAAAGGCAAAAAAAGCAACTTGCAGTGCCCTTGTAGGATACCATCACATTATTTTTTATCATACTTTACTTGCAGAGTTAATACCTAGGTGCAGGGTTGTTTTCTCCTTGTGCTACTGAAAGAAGCGAGCCTGGAGCCCCAAACCGTCTGCTTGAATGAGAGCTTGGCAAGGCCTCCAGGAGCCAACGGGGGCACTTGTGCTGGAACATATCTAAGAGATTGCAGCTCACATCTTCTGGCTTTCTGTACAGCCTGAAGCTCTTCAGCCCCACAATCACCACATCTAATACCACATCACAGAGATGTGAGGTCTCCTTAGGAGAGTTATGCCATGCTACTTTAATGATGCATTTTTCTATTGCCTTGGTGTTATTAAAAAAAATGCTGTGGGGGGGACGACACGTAAGGACTGATAGAGTATGTCTGGAAGCGAAGTAAAATTCCAGTTTAATCACTGATTAAACAAACCAGTGGTGCTGTTGGGAGGGGTCACATGAAGTTCACTGCTTGGGTGGAGATTTAAAAAATAAATAAATAAAATAAAGAAAAAGCCATGTGGGTGTTCAAGCACCTTCCATACCTCCAAGTGTTTCTTCAGGAGCTGCCTTACCCTCTCTGATGGTGCTGGGCCTCTTCTGTGGGAAGCTCGGCAGCCCCAACAAGCAGAGAAATCAGAGAACGCAGACTCCCTCAGGAAGCGCTGCTGCGCCAAGAGATAGACCCTGAGATGAAATATCAAAAAGGGAGGACTGAATAGACAAAAAATGTTGCTTTGGACTCTCTTCTCTAGCATAAATCTACTAACAGAAGGGAGTTCTGCTGCTCTAAGAGTAACACTAGAAATGATGCTGGCCCTGGAAAGAAACAAATGCCATTAACATGTTAATAATTACACCTGAGATTATTTCCCGGAACAGGTTGTTCATATCCTACTGACTCCTCACCCCTTCTGCCTGCAATTCTCAACAATCTCTTACCGAATCAACACCAAAACCCACTTTAATCATTCTAAATCAATGAGCTCAGAGCTCTCGGCTGCAGCTCAGGAAGGAGATCCCAGCATTGCCATTGCCATTTCTCTGGAAACACTGGCTCAGGAGGCAACAGCAGCCAAAAAAGCCAATTGAATGTTGGTTGTTTGCAAGAATACCAAGGTGGGGCCAAAGCCTTCATTTTGTTGTTACAGAAATCCTCAGTGCGCTCACAGCTGGAGCATAAAGAGTGTCTCCAATCCCAACAGTTCAAGAAGAACGTGATGGAGTTACAGAGGGTCCAGAGGAGGGCTGGGACCATCTGCCTTCATAAGAAGCTACCAAAAAGTTTGGGACTCACTCTTCAGTTTAGAGAGAAGGCTTAGAAGGATCACACTGAGGTTTGCAAGGTTCTGAAGGCAGGAGAACAAGCAAATAAAGACTTTGTATTCACCAAATCCCCATACAAAAGAATGAGGAGGCACACCTTGGAACTGTAAGATCAATTGAAAGAAGAAAATATTTTTTTGACAGAAGTCTGGAACCTGCTGTTACAGAAAACTGGAGACACTACCAACAAGTTTAAAAGAGTCTGCATAAATTCAGGAGCAACAGGTCCATAAAGTGCTGCCAAAAGGGCAGGGACGCACCCTTTAGCCTCTCTAACTCACTCGGTGTGCTGCGGAGGAAAGCAAGGACCCAGGCTCACGTGCTTGCCCAAACGGCATCTCCTGTTGCCACCACTGGAGACAGGATATTGGGCTAGAGGTGTCATTGCTCTGCCCCAGGAGGATGTTTTTAACCTTCTAAATTAAATCCTGAAAACCTCACAGTTAATTAAGTCAACATGGTATCTTCTAACTGCTGCACTCATCTGCCTCTCAGCCCGTCCTCGCTGCTGTGCGCAGCGCCTCATGTTACAGCGTGGCCTCATTTAGACGCTCGCTAATCCTACAAGCAGCTCTGTGCAGGCAGATCCCTTTGCCACATGCGGCTCTGCTGAAACCAGCAGCGCCAGAAACCGCTGGAGAGAGGAAGCTGCACATGTGGCACAGGCACCAAGGGTCAGGCTTTAAACTTTGATGTGCAGCTTGACTGATTTTCTTTATCATTATTTGCCACTGATTTTGATCAGCAATGTGTGAGCTGTTGTAGTGACATGCATCACTTGATAACTGGATAATTAAACTTACAGATCCTACCACAGTATGCTTTGTATTCATGACATTGCCAAAGAATTACTCCATCATATATATGTAGCTCTTAAAATGATCATTTTCTAAGTAAATATTCATAGAAAAGGGTGGCGATTTCTCACTTTGAAAAATCTCGAAGTGTATTGAAATAACACTACTTTCTGTATCACCCTTAGTCAAAATAAACCACTAGAGCATTTCAGCAGATGAGGCTGTACGTTGGCAAAGTGGGAACCTCTTGCTGTGGGTGCCTAAACGTTGGCATCTGGTGTAATTTGAGATACTCTGTGGTGTTCCCATCAGCCAAAAAAGGGGTGAAGCTGGTCCAGAGGGGGGCATGCCTCCAGTGGTCCCGTGTCACGCCAGCCAGCCCAGATGTCTCGTGCATCTGAAACAGCAGCAGGCACTTCTGCTTAGGCAACTGAATGAAGCTTGAAGCGTCCTGCTCACATAACCTAAATAAACATGCAATTTCCTGTACAAGTCATGCCTTTAATAGCAGCACATGCAAGTTTATCTGACGTGCTCTAATAAGTGGCACATCTGCTCCACCTGGACATGCCTCCGAGCCTCCAGTACACAGATCCCTATGCTGTTTATTCAAGCTATGAGGTCTGTAATTTATAAGGTGTATGTATTTTCTGGGTCGTAATTCAGGCTTTTCACTGGGATGAATAAATTTCACGTGTCAATGCTGAGATTACTGTAAAAATAGTAGTAATATTAACTAATCACTTCCTGCCTTAATGGCCATGACATCTGGTGAAGACTTAGGAGCAGATCCAAAAGCACAGAACGAGAAGGCTGAGAACTGGGGACAGCTCAAAGTAGAGGCAAGTTGCAGCTATGATAAAGGCCACAGTAAATTCCTGGTCCAATTAACTGCAGTGGTGGTAAGGCTGGGTTATAAGCACTAATTACATTATTTTTTCCCTCAGGAATCTGGTACTTTACACATTACGGAGAACAACAAGGAAACAAGAAGAAAAGCACCTACAGCTATTCCTCAAAGTATGTTGCTCAGATAAACATCTTGAGGAGCTGCGGTGCTGGCTGCAGAGCGAACACTCGTGTCATGCTAATGAAGACACATAAACTTCCCAGTATCTCAAGAATGCAGGTTATCTCGTTTGGCTGCTGAAAACCTCATTTTTGTTTTTAAACAAACCCAGGCTGCGGGGGGACCCCAACACCTAGCATGGGCACGCCTTCCTCTCAGCACACAGCTTTATTCTTACGGCCTAGCCCCTCTCAGGGACCTGCAAGCCATCAAGATCGGGGCAAGTTTGAAGGACACAACCAGCCACAGCTCCAAGACCTTGGTGCCACCCTCACTCAGTGGGCTGAGGGGGAGACTGGGGGCCGTGAGCCAACTTTGAGGCACTGCAGGATGCGTGCACCCACTGCCAGCATAACTCTGTGTGGAGAGTGGCCGAGCCATGAGGAGACCATGAGGGGCCACAAGGGAGACATGAGGGTACCCTGAGGGGCCATGAGGGAGACATGAGGGGACCATGAAAGGCCATGAAGGAGACGCGTGGGGACTGTGAGGGGCCATGAAAGACCCTGAGGATCCATGAGAGGCCATAAGGGACCATGAGGGACCATGAGGAGCCATGAGGGAACTACGAGATGCCATGGGGGAACCACGGGGAACCATGAGGGGACCACAAGGAGCCATGAAGGGCCCATGAGACCAGGAGGGGCCATGAGGGACCCATGAGGAGACCATGAGGGGACCACGAAGAGTTAGACTCGCTAATCCTCATGGGTCCCTCCCAACTCGGAATGTGCAATGATTCTATGATGATGGGCCACGAGGAGCCGTAAGGAGACTTTAGAAGACCGAGTACCCCGCCCCTCCCCTCTGCACCCCCTTGCAAATGCCAGCAAGGCGCAAGCGCACAGAAGCCCCCACGGCGATGCGCTGCGCATGCGCCGGGGAAGACCCCGACCGAGCGTGCTGGGGGGCGTGCCCCGGTGTGGGGGCGTGGTCACGGGGGCGTGTCCGGGGCGTGGTCAAAGCGGCTCCCGGTGCCGCCGCGGGCGGGGGGGGGCGCAGTCGGTGCTGCCGTTGCGACAGGTGCGAGAGGGGGGGACCGGGACCGCGACGGGGACACGGGGGCAGGGACAGGGACATGGGGACGGGAACAGGGACAGGGACACGGACACGGGGGCAGACGCGGGATGGGGACCGACGTGGAATGGGGACCGGGACCCAGGCTCGGGAGCGGGGACTGGATCTCAAGACCGGGACCGGGGACCGGGGACCGGGACGTGGTGCGGAACCGGTGCCGGGATCCCCCGTCCAGTTCCGGAGCCCGGCGATGGGGAGCGATCCGCGAGGGACCGTGCCAGTGCCCGGTGCCCGTTATTGTGCCCCTCCTGGCTTCCCCTCCCGGGGCTGCCGGTGAGCAGGGCACGGCTGGCCCGGTACCGGCTGGGGCAGGAGGCAGCTGGATCGTGCTGCTGGGGAGCAGCCCGCGAGCTGCTTGGGCAGGTGCCCCGTGCTGCAGCCACCTGTAAGGAGCCCCTCTGGGGCCTTCGTTAACGGGCGGTTCTTCTTGAAGGATTTTCTGGGGTTTTATCCTGCTTTATGGGGTTTTATGGGGTTTTATCCTGCTGTGAGGCTTCAAGGTAGGGTTGGCGGAGCCGGGTTGGGCACATTATGGTGGTTAAGTCGCGGTCCTTTCCTTCCCTGCCTTCTCACAGGTTCCTTTTCCCCTTCTCTATCCCCTTTGGACTCGATGCCATTTTAAACGTAACCTGCATCGTGCTCCTGATCTTGTTTAAAATTTAATACGTGCAGTAAAGGGCTATTTCCTGGAATGACCTGGGAAAAGTGTTCAGAGCGAGCAGCAAAAGCAGCACAAAAAAAAGCTCAAGTGAGTTGAAGCCGTAAGCGTGCAGGAAAGGGCTAAGAATGTGGAATGGCATTAAAAATGTGGGAGCGCGAGTTTCTGGGCATCTTGGTGTTCTGCTTTTTGTCGTGAATTGTGTCTGAGACTCCAAATGTGCTTCTTAACTTACCGTTTGAATGACCCAACAGTAGCTGTTGCCTCTAGGAAGAGATTTTGCCAAAACGGTCCTAATTGTCTTAATGCACCTGTGGCTGTAATGGAGAAAATGGAAAGCTGAACAATAGGAAACCAAACAATGACACAAGGAGGTGGGAAAATGTATCCGTAAACAGTGAGTGCTTCAGTGGAATGCTTAGGCATCGAAATCAGCAGTATTTTCTGCACAATTTAACTACATTGTGTTTTCTCAATATTTTCCTGAAGCTGTCCTTCCGTGTAAGGTGCACGTCAGTCAGCAAGCTGTTATCTCTGCCAGGGGAGGCTTCTAATGAATGCCCTGCTACTGTTTCCTGGGCAAAACTGACTCAATTGAGAGAAAGGCGATTGAAACCGCAAAGTGGGCTTCATTGGCTCAAGAGCAATCATAAAACAGAAGTTTAAACTGTAGCATAACACAGCTGAATTGGGTGAATTGGGTTGGCTTTTCCTTTTTAACAGGTATGTTTCTCAGGAGTAAATTTCAGCTACCATCTCCACACGCGTGTTCTGTGGCTTTGTTAAATCTTTATGCTAAGTGTTTGCTACTGGGCTCGATTGGAGTGACTGCATCATGTAATCCCAGAAATGCGTATTTATTTGTACGTAAAGTATGCTCGTTTAAAAGTGGGAAAGTTGAGTGCTCCTCACGTTCTAATTAGATCCTTTTTCTTTGTGGATGATCGTTTGTGCAGTTGGCAGGGACTGGTAACTATTTTAAGCCTGGAGAACAGCATCCTTTTTTTCTAGCTGAGTCTGGCCAAAACTTCTCAGGTTAACAGAAGAGGGTGATTTAGTGACGCAAACTGTTTTCTGCAAACTACAAGTTTCAAAAAGTAACTCTTCAGTCCGAGTTTCTCTTGCTAGTTGAATGAGGGATGCATTTTAGAGACTGCCTCAGTTGGGAATGAGTCTGAAGCTGCAGAAAGCTGCAACCATAACATCGATAAGTAGTTTCAGTGTTTCGACACCCCAACAATTTTGGTGTAACTTGTCTTGTTTGCCGTGATAGTTCAACCTGCATATCTAAAAGCACCATCTAAATGATGATCTTGGAAAAACATGTGCTGGCATGGTGTGTCATTCCCTCTGTTACGTCAGGTGAATTAAGGAATGTTAGAGAAAGTCCCATTCTTCCTGACTGCATCCACCAAGACAGCGCCATGCTCATCTGCTGCCTGTTTTATCTCTGCGCAGCAGCAGGGTGCAGCACCGGAGAGGTTCCTCTGGTTCCAGCAACAGGCGGGCACCTCGTGGACCCGGTGTTCCCCTCTCAGAACTGGAAATCGGGTTCCTCCGATCCAAATTCTCACCAGATCAGTCAGACTCTGCTTACTGCAGCTGAATTCCTTTGGACTGAGGTGTTACAGCATCCCAAGTCTGTTGCTTATGAGGAATTGCCTTACATGTCTCTGAGGATTTCAGAAACGTGGGTCTTCCCTGCATCTGACTGTATCAAGTTCTCTTAAGGTGTTCCTTCAAGTGCGTCCAGTGGTTGAGCAGACCTGTGCTCAGACTTCTCGAGTTCTGTGACCTAACGGGACAAATCTGTTAAAGAAACTGATGGAAAAAATGAGAATGAGATCAGCCTGCCTGACGTTAGCGTTGTAGGATCAGTTAGTGCACTTGCTGCAGGCATTGTGTGACATGAGACTAGGGATAAAAGAAAAGAGGAAAAAAGGAAAGGCGTTGCCCCACAAGCTTTATTTTTGTCTTATCAAGGAACTCTATAAATTAATCTCCCCTCCTTTCCTCCTCCACAAAAGAAAACTAAGTAAAAGTAAAAATCTGATACTGTCTAGTTGGCTTCTGTAGTGAAAAGCTGTACAAAATCTCTTCTGGTTTGCAGCAAGACAGGGCGGTCAAAAGTATTCCTGTAGGTAACTGATAACTATTGCAACGTGAGGTTCACAGCTGCCTGCGTGAACACAAGACTTACTTCAGCTCACGGAGGAAACGGCTGCTGCATTAGGAGTGGACGCCGCCAGGGTGAATGAGAAATGTTTGCATAGGAATTACATCCTCTTAGGTTTCATAACTCAAGCCTTCTTACATAAATGCCAGCACATTTGGTTCAGAAACCAGAACAAGAGAGGGCACACTAGGGCTTCCTGGAGCCTGTCTGTGTGCACGTGTGTAAAGGAAATACAGAGCTTCACGTTAGCATCCTTTTCAACCACGGCTTGCTTCTTACTCGTGTTCTGGTTTACAGCTTATCTCTCGCCCCTTTATTGTGGCTAGTGTTTTTATCAAAGGCCCCATCTCAATGGCATCTGCAGAGGAAATTATAACTTTAATCTGATGTCATTTTTTTTTAGCCAGTTGATGGACAAGATCCTGCATGATCGGGACTCGGTGGCACTAGTAGATTAGGTTCCTGAGCAGTGACTTAATGTCAAATCACGCTGTGGAACTACTTTTCTGCTCCCATAATTCGTATTGACTGGCACTGTGCTTTCTTTCCGTGTAGGTGTTCCTGGTGATAAGATGGAGCCTTCCCCATTTAACAGAAGACAGTGGACTTCGCAGTCTTTGAAAATCACTGCAAAAGAGCTTTCTCTGGTCAACGGGAATAAGTCATCGGCTCTTTTGGAGAGGTTCTCCAGGTAAGTGCTGTGAGGCTTCTGAACACAATCTGCGTGGGGGAGGTTGGCAGCTGGAACCTTAACAGTACTGCTTTGCTGGCAGTTGCTTTGCTTCTCAAAAACAGTGTCACTCATTTAAATTTCTGGCTTAATATGTGCTGTGTAAAACTTTATTTAGCTGCTGATGTTATATTGTTTCAGCAATCAGAATTATAATCTTTCTGCTGTCAGAAAGTACAGTGTTCTCTGTCAAGTGTCAATTTGGTTTGAGGGCAGAGTATTGGAGTGCAGGCAGCTATTGCTGATAAGACTTTTACTCCATCAGAAATGGGCTTTTACAGCTTAGTCACGAGCTACATCGGCTTCTCTCTTAACGTGGCATTTCCTGGGCGGTACTTTAAAAAGTAGCATTAATGTGTTATTGGTTAACTGGAGACCAGTTAGAATTTGTAGTTCTGTCAACTGCTGGTGACGGATGTAACCCTCTAGGAAGAGCTCTTCAAGAGAATATAACAGTAGTTATGTTCTTCACAGATGTCACTTCCAGCTGTCTCACAATACTGGTTTAGAAAAAGAATGCTACCCATCCCTTTTCTCTGAGAGATGGATGATAGGTTGCAATCAAATCATAAAGTGGGAAAGCTGAGTGGCACTAACCTATGTGTGTTTTTGGGATAAGACAAGCATTTCCTTAAGGAAATAGCTAGACTAGAGCCTGAATTTTCAATAGGAGAAGGGCAGGCCAGGCGGCTAGACTATTGCATTAACAGTGCACCAAGGTTTTATTTAAATCTTGAGAGTGGGAGAAACTTTATGGAGGCTATAGAGGAAAGATAATTGTGATGTGGACTTTAAACAAACATAGCTATTACTCTTCAAGCACTCTGTCCTAGGGAGAAGCTGCTTGCCTTGACCAGGCTTGTTAAGGTGATTTATTCACTCATTGAAACTTGATTACAGAACCTGGTCATCTTGCTAAATGTTGATAATCCTTTGGAAAGGGCTTACTGGAAGTAATCCAAACTGCTATTCCTTAATCAAGTGGAGCCCCTCTACATTAGCAGTGTCAGTTCCTTGCAAAAACACAGTCCTACTTACTTTACTGGCTTTGCCAACTCTGGCACAAACAGTGAGGAGCACAATCTTTCTACATGGCTGATACCTAAATATTTGTATGTGAAAACACTTCTTAAAATTCCCGTGGTGTCTAGGTAATTAGTTTTGCCAGGTCAGAGAAATGCAGATTTGCAACAGAGACTTAAACAGTGCAGTGGGCTGACTTACTGTGAGTGCTGCCTGGGACTCTTCAATCCTTGTTTATGTTTTCCGCTGTGGTACTGGACTTCCATCCCCATGTCTCTTTTGATTCTTCCAGTATTGATCTCTCTTCCATGATAAACTTACTTTCTCAGCATGTCTCATTTAAATTATGGAAGCTGTGTAGTATAAAAGATACAGGTTAATACATCTGTATTGATTAAAGAGAGCCACCTACAACCCTTTAGCAGCTTTCAGTCTGTACAGCAAATGCAGCTTGTTGAGCAGAAATAAGCAAGGGTGCAATTTGTCCGCTCTCCAGCATAACAAGAAGAAATTTACGTGGGAGCACACCTTTCAAAACAGGAAAAAAATCACTAAGAGAAATGAGTTGCAGAACAGGTATTTATTTGCACATAAGTATTTTTTTTTTCCTTCTTAGAAGGAACCAAGCCCCTGATATACATTAGTTCACGGTTTGGTACCAGCAATTACTTAAAAGTCTGAAGCTGACGACTATTATAACATTAGTGCCTTGTTTATGGCATGTAACACATTCACAGTTGTATCAAAAGTAGAATTCCACAGATAAGAAAGACATAAACATGTTGAGTTCTCTTCAAAAAAAAAAAAAAGGCAGAGCTTTTCTTCTTCTCTTCAAAAAAAAACAGAACTCTAGTTACAAATGGCAAAATTTGTCTTATCTGATTAATTTTGGGCATTTCAAAAGCTAACTGCAGTCACCTTGGGCTGATCGGTGTGGTCTGTGTGCTCCTAGCTGTGGCGTGGAGCGCAGATTGCTGCGTGTAGCGTGCAGATTGCTGGGAGTTTTCTATAGCTTCTTAAAGGACTTTGATTCATGATCCAGGGAGGCTTATCTTCAGAGGACTGTGATTGCTGTTTCCACTGCTGGGATAGTTCAGCTGCTCCTGAAGCAACTGCTGAATTGGTGCAGTTTACAACCCAGCATAGTAAGATAAACTGGCACTTATGTAGATTTTCTGCGTATGCCAAGCTGTAATTTGTTACGGTTCAGCAGCTGCTGTATAAATAGCTGAGTTATTCCTGCAAAGGGGCAAAGCAGACAGCTGGGTGGGAGAAACAATACAGCTATTCCAAGGTAAACTGTCTATATTTGAGAATGAGAGTGCTTAGCTAATGAAAATTATCAACGCATGTTATTATTGTGAGCTGAATGTAAAATGTGTCGATCACTGTGCATTGTTCAGATAATATGTGCTACTATTTTTCCAGCCTTTGGTTTTATTTGATAGGTCTGGTAAGTGCACAGAATCCTAGGTGGAAATGAAATCTCAGCTGTCTTCATGAGCATTCAGTGTCCTAGTTAAAAACTGTGTTGTTTTTTTTTCTCCATCCTCTTTCTCAAAGGTATCAGAAAGCAGCTGAAGAAGCCACTGCTGAGAAAAAAAGAAGTGTAAGTATGTGTTTCCTAGGCAATAAGCAACGCTCTGCATCAAAAGTGGATCACCTACATGAAACGTTCCTGTGATAGTTTATTTTGGGAATATCAAAGCTGTTGCTATGTGTCCTACAGAAAACTTAGCTTAGACACAGTGACTGCCTCTGACCCATTTCCCTTCCCTTTCCCAATGTGAATGAAAGGAAAGAAAATCAAGTGACTTGCCCAAAGCTATATATTGAATCACCAATTCACTCCTAAGCAAAAGGCAGAACGAGTTGGCTGTCAGACTTCATTTCTAACCACAACCTCTTTGTTCTTAGCTGGAGGCGGTTATGTGGTACCTCTTCCTTTCTTAACTAAATTTAAAAGTCTGTTTAAAAGAAACTGCCAGTCTCTCTGAAATCTAACATGCATGTCTTTGATAACTAGAATCTGTTAATGGGGATCTTCTGGGAAGTGATTTGCTAAGTTCAAAATGTCCCTGAGTGAGGGAAGGCCATCCTTCTTGGCTCTGTTTAGATCCTTGCATCCCTCATGAACTGCATTGCGCTCGCTATTCTGGGGTCACCCTGGTGGAAGGCCAGGCAGTAAGACTTAGGTCTGTTTTTATAAGCAGATCTTTTAATTTTCCTTTTGAAAGACCAACAATGTTTACAGGATAAACAGGTAAGTCTTTGCTGAGCATACTACTTTGAGCTCTTTAATGCTTGAGGAGTCATTCTTCTGTTTGGAAAACAAGTGTGATAAAATAAGTGTTCTAAAAGTTACTCTCCAGTCTTAAGTTTTCTTCGTTGCTTTTATGAACAGGGACAGGCGAGTCCCAAGCAAGAATGACTTGTGTTATAAAGAATGCCAGGACCTCATAGCAATATGTCTCACGTGCAGAGGTGGAAACCTGCTGCACGTGCAGAGGTGGAAACACTTTTGAGTATGTCTGTTATATTACAACATTTGCCTTACAACTTCAGTACTTCCTTCTAAATACGGTCAGCAAGCGAGCTGATCTTTTTGAAGCCTAGGTGGATTCAAGTTAATTTGCAAAGCAGTGTTCAAAATGTGACCAGAAGAGTAATAGGGTGAGAGACTTAAATCCTAATATAGCCGCTAATCCCGATTAATTCCTGTAAGCCTTGCAAACCTGTTCCACTTGCAATGAGTTTGATACAGAGCCCTCTCCGTAAGGGAGAGACAGCAAAAACGCAATGCTGGCAGGTCTTGGGTTTGAATGAATCAAACGTGGGCTGGGCTGTTACTGTGGGGAGAGGTAACTCCATAAAATTAATCTGGAAAGCATTTGGATGGGAGCGGTATTACTGCTCCACGTAGTACCATCTAACTCATGGTGGTAAGGCAGCACCTGGGGGATGTGTGGATGTGTCCTGTCTGAGAGCTTTCAATGTGTCGAGTGATCCAGAAGAATTCCAGCAAGTCTGGGGTTTATGAATGGGAGCAAAGAGAAATTTCTTGTCAGTACTTAGCTTAAGCCTTACGCTGAGTGGTGTAAAATACTGAAGAGCGATCTCTTGTAAGTAAAAGGCTTTGATTATCTGATAGTAGAAATACAAAAGACCATCAAAGCAGTGGTTTCTGCGAGCTAATCAGTAGGTTTTTGGAAGACCTACTAGTTACTGTCTTCTGAACCAGCTGGAAGACACTGCAACGCCTGGCACAGCACCCATCTCATGTGGCTGTGTTTTCTGTTGTTTGCTGGTTCCAGGACTAGAGACCCTTGCAGCGTGGATTTGGGTCCCTTTCCCTCCATATGTGGATTGAAGCCTTTTGTGTCATTTAACTCATTAGACCTTGACTCCCTTTTTCCTTATAAGGCCATCCTGTTTGCTCACTTCCTGCTTTAGCTCCTGACTTTTCTCCCCCCTCCTTCCTTTCCTATCCTGGATGCTTTCTCCATGTGGCACAGTTGTAACTATTCACAGCTGTCTGAAAAAGCCGAGAGCAGAGCTCAGTGCTGAGCCTTTAACTTCCTTTCGCAGAGAAAGGAAGTGTTTTAGTGCTTCATCAGGCATATAACTGGAATTAACTTTTTGTTCTTTGCAGAGCACAGAAAATCTTCCCCTTCATTTTAAAAGGGGGAATCTGAGCGTGCTAAAGAAGAAGTGGGAGAATCCAGTGCTGGGAACGGAGTCTCGGAAGGAAACGCTCCGAAGCAGCTGTGCTGAGGTTGGGCACAAGGTCACAAGCTCCGGGCTTGGAGTCGGGAACAGCCCTGCTTCTTGCTCAGACCCGGAGCAAAGCCCAGCAGCCGGCACCGCATCTCACGCCCAGGCCTCTTCTGGCACCGCTGGCCAGCTGCCGGCTCCCGGTGTTGACAGCAAAAAGCCTAAAAGCCACTCAATGGAGAGTGGTAAAATGGAAAACTGTCTGAGAGAGCCCAGAGAAGCGGAAAAGCCTGAAGCTAGTGAAAACACAGACTCCTCGGGGAAGATAGAGAAGTACAGCGTTCCGCTGAACAAGCTGAAGATGATGTTTGAAAAAGGTGAAGCGGCTCAGACCAAGGTAAGGATTTGCCCTTTCAAATCTTAAGAGAAACTAAAACTCTGCTGCCTCCTGGGCACCAGGAAAAGTCCCTGGAGGGAGTGGCTCGGAGCTATTGACTCTGTGAGTAATTGTATTCATTGTTTTAGGTGAAACATAGTGTAGCTGTTGTTACTAACTTATTTGAGCTACACAAATACGTGTGGAGGGCTTGGATTTGTCGGTATTTATGACTGCTTATTGCAGATGTAAGATGAATTTGCTTTTGATAGAGGTTTACAGTTTAAGATGGGGAAAAGTAAGTATGGAATTTACTGTTTTTCCTCTTTTAAACAACCAGGGAGTGTTTATCTCCTGAGGATTAAGGTGAATTATGTAAACAAATTGTGCAAAACATAAACAGTTATATATAAAAGAGAAAGTAACTGTTTGAAATGAGCTCAGCAGTCTCGGGCAGCTGAGATGGAAATACTTGCCAGAGTTAGGAGCTTTCTACGTGTCTGGATGTGTGTCACATACACGCGTATAGGTGTATATAAATGTGTGTATCTGAAAGTGCTGTGAAACGCTCCCATCTTTTCCTTGCTGTTCTCTCATCCTTGTATCTTAACAAATGTTTCTTATCAAAAACTCCTCACCAGGAAAAAATAAGCAAAGATAGCCAGATGAGCTCCTGCCTTCACTAGTTTTGACTTGCAAATGCACAGGGCTTGCATTTTCCTACAACTGCTCATGAAATCTGATCCTGCATGTGGACTGCAGACTGTGTGTCCCGGGGGAGAATTGCTTAACTAGAAAATGAGTTGCATATGCCAGTGACTTGCAACATAGTCCTGAGGCCTTGATGCTGGTGGATTTTCCAGTTTTCTCATATTTTCCTTTACTCCTGGCTTTGTTTTACTGCGGGTGGTTTTCTCTCAGTACTGAGTAAAACAAATATATTTTGTACAAAATTTTTAAAAATATTTGTCAGCTAAGGGCTTCAGAGGAGCAGCTCTGTGTTAAAGTCAATTTTTAGGTCTGTCTATAGTAATTTTGCAACTTAGATTTTGTAGTCTTTGTCATTATGTAAGAACTGCCCGTACCATCACAGCTATCGAAAGGTTGGGCTGAAGAGGGTGATCTCCTGATAGCACTTCTCTGAACTCTTGCTGTAGGATTAGTCAGCCAGGATTCTGCAGGAAAGTACCATTTTGCAGCTGGACTTGAAGTAACTTTATCATAGCCTGGGGAATAAATTGTTTTGGAGCTGATTGAATCTGGAACTGAAATTTCTGTGAAGCTTAGTCATTCGAATGTGGTTGAGAACCAACTAAAGACAGTAAATAATCATGTGCTAAATATGAAACTATTCAGGTTAGGTTCAGATTCTGTTCCTATTCCAAGTTAATCTGGTTACTTTTTCCTTTTGGAAGGGAAAAGGCATGAAGTTATGTTGGGGGGTGTCTTTGTGGTAATGACGTCATGTAGTCCTGTACAATGAAGGTAGTTAGGCACTAAGGCAACACAGACCTTCTTCGATAAGGTAGGAAACGATGTGGTACAAGTTTAACCGCAAGCTTTGCAATTGCATCTTCCATTTATGCTTTCCCCGAAGTCTGTCTGACGATAAACCCCTGATTTAAGTGCAAGCAAGGCATCACCTGAGAGACGGTAATTCTCCTTAGTATTTACTTCAGCCTTGTGGTATAAGCACTGCCAGAGCTTTCCTGACAAAACATCTGTATAAGCTAAGCAGCGACCCTGCTATAACGTCAGGGCAGTAAAGATAAAATAACTTGCCTGGTTGCTGGGTAAGCCCATGGCAAGAATCCAGTTTAGAGCTTGGATTTCCTGACCCCATCTCACACTCTAAACAAACCTATTCTGATGTTCAGAACTATAAGCAAAACCCTCTTAGTTTCTTCATCTGTTTGTTCGGATCTTGCTCCATCTTCTGTAATTTAAATAGAAGCCAGATATTTTTCTTCCATGAAGATGCAATAAAAATGCTTCTTGAGACAATAGTCTGAACCAGAAGCAGGAATATCA
This sequence comes from Heteronetta atricapilla, assembly GCA_011075105.1. Taxonomy (NCBI): domain Eukaryota; kingdom Metazoa; phylum Chordata; class Aves; order Anseriformes; family Anatidae; genus Heteronetta; species Heteronetta atricapilla. The sequence goes on from CM021762.1 coordinate 1,097,080, forward strand.
GTCTAGATTGGTTCAGCAGTAAGCAAAGGCTGAACATGAGGTCTTTTATCAATTTCAAAGAATTCTTCCAGTAAGCGACAGCAAAAACATACACAAGGATAATCAGAAGAAAAGAAAGAACAAGCAGATCTCCAATACTTCTTTAAAAAGCTCTCTCTAAGTTGCTTTGTGCTTTTTCCTTTAAGGCAAATGCTTACTGTGTCTTGTGGATCTAGCCCAATGCACAGGGTCACATTTGACACAGTTATTTATAACGAAATAGGTGTAACTTTTATTTGGTCTTTTGCCCAACAACTCCTTGTGCCCTAGGCGAAATGCTGTTAACTCTGTTTGTGGTACCTCTGCACTCACCTCTTTTGTCTTAGAACCTTGGGGCTTTCCAGACATGAGGAATATTTTATTTCGTTTTGCAAGTAGCAGAAGCTGGGGCACTGGAATAATGGCCCAGCCAGGACTGAAAAGAGGACTGAGTGCCGTAAAGGCTGGGAGTTGGGGATTCCTTCAGGCTAAAGGTGTTACCTCCCGTGAACCCTAATCGTCCTAATTACTTGTGGTCAGTCTCGTGGTGCTAATGGAGAAAGTCCCTCATCTTTGGTAAATATTTTTTCCTAATACTCCGTGCTTTTTTTTCCTTCCGCAATGTAAGACTGTTGATAGAAAATCTACACAGCTGTGGCTTTGTATTTGCAGGTTTTAGTACTACGTCTTGTACAGAAATATCTCTGAACTCTATCTAAAGCTTTTGTATGTTGGTGTTTGGGATTTTTAATCTCACGACAGGCTAACTGTGTTATTCAGTTTGTCTCCAGAAAAGTTCTTCAGGTGATGCCGTTAACACCCCTAGGTATCGGAGGGGACAGGAGAGGAGCAGGCAGGACTGGAGGTGATTCAGCTGACAATAACTCAGTCTGCCTAGCTGGTCGTGAGATGGCTGCCTCTGATAATTGAACACTTCCTGCTGCACTGGATTCTGCGGCATGGTGATAAAATGGGGGGAAAGCTTCTCGTTCTCAAGTCAGAACTCATGCAGCCTTCAAGCCAGGTAAAGGTGATACAGTCACAGACAAGGCTGTTTCTGAGGAATCCTTAAGTGCTGGTAAAATCTGAATTTTTGTTGCTTGGAAGAAAAAGTTGATTTTATGTGCCTAGATGTGATGCTAACAGCTGATGCAGAACTTCTGCTGGTGCCAACAGGCGGCTGAATCCTTGTCAAAATTGTTTGGCAGCATGCTGGCCCTTTGCCACCTCTTATGTAGAGGTTTAATTTGTTTAATAATTAATTTCAGTAATAATAGAGCTTACTTTACCCTCTCAACATGAGGGCAGTTCTGCATGTCACTGAAGGAAAACCACAATGAAAATAAATTGAAATGAGATTCTGAAAGAAAGGAGAATGAGAGGGGGCAACTTGAACAAGTTTCCAGTCTGATTTTCTAGCTGCCTTTTTTCTCCAGAAAGATGCTGATAGTTTCTGGAGTCTTGGAATGCCAGACCCGGAATCTAAATTTCTTGACCTTTGTTCCCTAGTGGTGAATTTTTCCTTATGCATGCTGCTGACCAGTTAGACACACTTCTCATGTGTCTGTGCTGCAAGCTTTTTGTTCCTTTTGCAGATTTGTTGGTCTTGCTATGTGCAAGAAACTGTATGTGGTGCCATGTTAAAAAAAATATAAAAGAAACCCAGCTTCTTTGAATTCAGTAGGACAGTGGTAAAGTAGTTTGGGGTTTCAAACGGGCTAAGAAACTTTCTTTCCTGTGTCCTCATAGGATGTTGTCTTCAGATATATTCTGCCAATAAAGATCTTTCCCGTATACTAGTCAAAAGCTAGAGCCTTTAATGACAAATGTCTGAGTTGTAAGAACTTCAGACTCGAGGTGACGTGAAAGCGGACATCGGCTTAATAGGAATCATCTAAAGGGGAGTTTGCACAGAACGAGGAATCTGCAAGTTCTTACAAGTGTGCAGACACTCCCAAACTGAACCTATCAACACACTCAATGGAAGGAAAAGACTTGTCATAGCTAAGCTCTTTTCCAGTAAGAAAAGTTACCAAAGTCTTAAACCACAGCAATAAAAAAAAAAAGTTTCCCATGCTGATGGAAAGAGAGGCTTTCCAGCTGCATTTTCCTTTCCTGGTAAAGTTGCTGTTTTGTATGCCAAAGCAGCCTGATTTTTCACAGTGATTATCTTACAGTGCAGTTCTGTTAAAATAAAACTTTGGAATTTCCTTCAGTTTGGTGACCAGCAAATAAGAAACTTGTTGGAAGGGGGTGGGGAGGCGGGAATGTGTGGTTGGAGCATCTTGCCAAACCTGCCTTTTTCCTTGCATTAGCCTCAATTGTAATTTCCAACTGGCTCTGTGATTTAACTCTTCCAAGGGAGGGAGAGGACAAAGACCTATCACCTCGAGTATTTTGTGGGCTGACTTCCACAGCTGCAAGTCAGAATATCTTGATGAAGTCCAATTAAAATCTGCATTTCATGAGCATTTGGCAAAGCTGCTTTTTCACAATTTCTTTTATTGAGCACTAGATTTTGGGGAGTCAGTCTCAACACACGTGTATTAAATCTGATTGAGTCAACCAGAGCACTTCTGTGGTAGCTACAAAACTGTCCAGCCTTGCAAGTAGTGATTATCTTGGATATCTGAGAATATTTATCTCTAGCACTCTGCTGCTTAAGCTTCAGCCTTATCAGACCTAATTAGGGAATTATTTGGTACCAAATGCATGAGCTATCCAAATCAAAGCAAGTAGATCTAGATAACTTTCATTACAATAGTATTTTTTTCTCATTTCTGTTCCTGAAAATCAGTGCAAATTTTTGATAGCATACTCCTTTCATACTTCTTTCTGATTTAAAATCTTCGTAACATTACCTTGAACATAAACTTCAAAAGAAATTGTATGAGCTGCAAAAATGTAGACTGAAGTTTTGTACTTTCAGCCTAAAAATCTGGTGTGTGGTTCTGATTCTTCAACAAATCTAGCTTGTCAAAGGGCACCTACAAACCTCCTCACAAAAGTGTTTTCCAGGTGACGGAGGGTCACGTATTCTGTGATCAAACTTTAAATTGGTTAAATAAGATGTCACCTGCTAGAGTTGTTTATTCTTGTAAAGCAGATTTGCTAGTGACACCTGTGCATCTTAAAGGATTAAATGCAACAATCTTTGTTTGTCCAGGCAGCTGATAGGTGGGTTTTGTCTCTACCAGGTCCCTAGAGACCAGAGGAAGACAGCAGTCAGTAGGAGGATTTCTGAAAACAGCTTCTCTTCGGAAGACCTTGATGTTGGCCAAGGAGAGAGGAGCCACAGTACATCAGGTCAGTAATACACAATTGTTTTTTTTCTCCAGTTTATAAAATTAAAACTACTTTATATGATACAATGGAAATAATCTTTGCCTTTCAGAAATAGAAAGAAGTGCAGCTATCTTCTGTCTGTAAGGTCTGCACGACCATCACATTTAATGAACTGAGTCTTGCTGTGAATGTTAAACCCTTAACTCCTTAAGCACAGGAAACCAAGGCATAGGGGATAACTAGCAAGTTAAGGAATGGAACCCGTTTTTTCCTGTGTCTTAATTCTAGGACAGTCCTATGGCTACTTTTTAATAGTCAATCTATTTTAGAAACTAAGTAGAGAACAGACAGGACGATATGTCATCATCTTCCCTGTTGCTTTAATTCTTGTCCCTCCAACACCTTGTCCAGATGCTGCAAAAAGTCTTGCCAAGATGAGTGAGGCTAAACTGAATTATTTCATAATTGCTGCTGAGATCCTCATCTTCAGCATGTTATGTGATAACTTATTTCCACAGAGAAGGTGGAAGTGGCAGGTGAAACTTCTTTTTGCTTCTCATGAACCTCGTTTCCATTTAGCCACTGTAGTAGGTGCTGTCATTTGACAGTAACCCTAAAACAATCTTCAGGGTTCATACTGCTTGCTTCTGAACCTACTGGCTGGAATTTATGACAGGTGGATGTATTGTTTCTGAAACCAGCTGGATAAATTATGAGATGTAGAACGTAAGCCTTTGAAGCATTTCTATGTTCCTGAGACCTGGAATTTCTGTGGTCTTGGGACTGGTGAAGGGATGGATTAGTAAATGTTTTTGCACACAAGTCTGTTGGTGTTCACAAAGGTTACTCATTATTCATGTAATTCTTTTCCAGGGCATCTTGTAGATACTAGTCCAGCACTCAGCCCAGACAGGGCAGAGCCCAAGAGAAGCCTGGAGATGCCCCGCTTATCAGAAACTTCGATAAAGGATAGGCTGGCAAAATACCAGGCAGCTGTGTCCAAGCAGGGCAGTTCCACAGGCCTTGGTACCACGGTAAGTCTGTTGAACTTTGGCTTGTGCAGAAGTGAATTTTTGCCCCAGCCTGAGGCTGGAAAGAAGATCTTAGGGCAACCAAGCCATCTGAAGCTAATGCCATCTTGTTTGGAAAAGACCTCTGTGCTTGTAGGATTCATTTCTGATGAAGAGCCTCTACAGACTGCAGGGAGAAATAAGTACTTGCATCTTGCTGCAATCATCTTGAAAGTTTTCAAGGGAATAAATTGCTGGTACCCTGATTGAGGTGCTTCTGGAACATAGCTGAACTTTTTCTTTCTGCCTGACTGTAGCTCTGTGGTTGTTTTTTCTTTTTTTAATTAAAAAAAATGTAATATGCATTCGCTATAAGATAGGGGAAACTGAGGCACAGTAGCAGGAGCAACTTTCAGTGTCCTGCAGTGCACGGAACCCAGATTTCTTGGCCTGCAGCCTTGAGTTCACCAGGCAGTTTTTCTCCCTTTTGTTTTCACCTTCCTTCAGGTCTTCTCACCCATTATCTCATTCCAGCTGGCCTTGCAGTGAATTAACCTATGTCAGTTGTGCAGATATTTGAACAGGAAGTGAGCAATTAATTGAATCATAGTAAACTGCTGCAGCTGAAGAGACTGCAAGAATCTAAGCTTTTAATAAAAGAAAGTGAAATGTGCTTAACTACATTTGCTGGAACTGTCTCATGCTTTTGCTTAATGATGGGAACTTTTACTGTTTAAATATGCCTTTTGTTAACCATACTAATAAATTTTAATGGGAGAGACCTTTTTAAGTTAGGAAACTTGCACTGGAAGTAAAAGCCAAAAATGTTGTTCCTAGGGTTTAGAAGAATGCACGCTTCCCACATGTCTTCATAATGATGCTAAAATCTCTACCCAGCTGAAATGATTTTTGAATTTCATGTGCAGCATGGGCTTAATTCTCCAGCCCTTGGGAGGAATGTCAAGTAAAACTTCATGGAAGGAGTGGAAAGTAATTGCATCCAGTGCCACAAATGTCATTAACTGCAAATTGCTGATTTCCAAGTCCTGTTTCTCACCTGCATTCAGTTTGCTAGTTCATCTTTCCCAGTTTGTGGCTTGGAGTGGTAGCTGATCCACTAATGTGCCCTAATGTCAAGAGATTTACCATAGATGTTTCTTGAGACTGTAATTTGCAAATCTCCTGTGCTATCAGTTTGAGAGCCAGTCCAGCATCATGCTCTTAGGTCCCATTTGGCAGAATCTCTTGATTTTTGGCTTGCCCTATCAATTAGGGCAGCAGGTAAGATGCTGACGAGGCTGTTTGCAGTACTTCCAGTAAACCGTAACTCTTGGATGTTTTCCTTCTGTGCTGCCAAGGGAACTATGGGTCTTTGATATGTCAGTGTGCTATTTGTACTTCCCTTCTCTGAAAACATGCTGCAAAGGAAGGACATAATCTGTCTTGGGAGCAACTGTTTTGAGGGCATTGTGGACTAATTAGGTCTGGATTAAAACTGGTAGGTGTTTTTGCAGTTGGTTAGAGTGAGGGTGAGAAGCAATTTATTTCTATAGCATTGCAAGCAATACAGAAAGGGGACAGAGATGAGGAAAAACATATTAAGTGTTGCTGTTTTAATACATAGATCTCTAAATTACATACCTATTCGACGTGATTGGTTTACAGAATCCAGTAAGCTGCTGTTGCTGGCATTTGGCTATTTCTCTTGCATGTTACAGAGAAAATGCCTTGTGAATGGCACGAGTCTTTCTCCAATTATCTTGAATCCTGTGGCAATGAAACACAAGACTTCACTGGATTTGTTTTTTAAAGTCTGAAAGATTCTTTTGTGTAAATCTTAAGACAGTTCGTAAAGTACAGAGATCTTGGTAAATAACAGTATTTTTTGTCTAGTAGAGAAAAAAGGGTAGGATTTGCTTTTATGTTGAATTATATTAATTACACGGTGCTTTAGATGATGCTTGTCTTGAAATATTTATCATTTCAAGTGAAAAATTAACGTATCTAGGAAGGGAAAATGTGCAGTGAGCAGGGGAAAACAAAAGAGCTGATTTCAAATGGAAATCTGGAAGCAAGGAAAAGGGCTGCCATTACCTTAATAGAGCAAAATTCTACAGCCCCATCTTTCTTCCTCATTAAAATGCATCACTTAGCAAGTGTGTATAGATTTTTATGTTCCTTCACTTAGTTATCAATATGTATGCTGGAAAAACAGATTTTTTTTTTTAAAAAAAAAAAAAGGAAAAAAAAACAGGAAGTGCTTTCCTAGGAGAAAAGAACCTGTCAACTTTCAAGTGCTTTATTCTATAGAATGAGATTCAAGCCAGTGAAAGTGAACTCAAGAATTACAAATCTGAGCAGAAGGAGAATATGCCACCAAGTTTTGAGGACTCCATTTCCTATCAGGATGGGGAGAAGGTAAGATGCTCATGTTGGTGAAGGTCAAGGACCTCACTGTAAGTGGAACAAGTTGAAGAGGGTCATCTGAGATACTTGTTCCCCGTGCCATCTAGAAATTGAACCTGAGCAGCAGATACTATTTACACACTGCCGAATTCCTTTTTTTGTTTTTGTCTAGATTATATTATATGAATTATAAGATATCAGGTGTCAGTTAAAGACTTCTGTAGAGAATATCTAGAGATAAGTCTTACCAGTTTGCTTGGAGAGTTCTTCTCAATGATGACATGTCTGTAGTGGGGCAGAATCCTTGAATATCATGCTTATGTATTCCTTTTTAGGGGCTTCAGCAGCTGACTAGAGCTGAAACCTCTGGTTTGGGGTTGGGTTCTTCCATTTTGACTCTGCCCTTAACATTTGATTACAGTGAAGTCACCAAAATTTTTGTGTCATGTTGCCAACCATAAAAATAATGATTCACAACTAGGTATTTAATTGTTTTTTTAAATAAATGAAAGCATGAAAAGCTTTGTGTGACACACGTAAAGGGACTTTGTCACCATTTCTTCTGCATTTAGTGGCTAAATTTTGGTTAGGGTAACTGAGTAACAGTTTGGGTTTGCTCCTGTTTTTGTGCTTCAGCTGCAAATAGAGGCTAAATTACTCCTTGAATACAGAGATAATAAAGCATGCTCAAGCATTTGTATACTAAACTGGGGGTAGCAGACAGGATAAAAGTAGCTGAATAATAATTGGGGTACTGTGTATTCAAGCCATGCTGAACACGTGGCAGCCTAATGCCAGGAGGGCTTTTAGAGCTTTCCAGCCTTCCTTGGGCAGGGGGCCAAGCTGTTGCTTTCAGCTGTTCCTCGCTGACAGCTGAGCAGCTTCATGTTTAACTGGTCGAGACTGCTTTTGCTAAAAGGTGAGTTAATTAAAAGAGCACTTGTGAAATCTGAATACTTCCCGGCTGTTGAATGGAAGATTTGAATAAAATCTCTTGCATTGAGCAGTAATTGCGAAGTTGTTTGCTGAGGATTCCAGGTGCGATAGAGAGCCTGAACAGAACATTGTTTGAGAGGGAGGATCATTCATTTGAAATGACATCATCGAGTTGGGAAGTCTAATTAAAACTCCTATTAATAAATGTCAGAGGCAGGAATCCTCTGAAAAGGGAGCAAAAGAAACTTGCTAACCTCTATCACTTTTATAGTGAATCCATGAAAGACTTAGTAACCAGGTGTGTGATTCAGGCACAGAAAACACCGATGCACTTCCCAGTATACGAGTGGTAGTGATTTGTTCAGTAGAACGTATGTTAATATATATAACTTGCTTCATCCAGTAACTCATTAATTTGCAAACATCAGTTGCTTGCAATGGACTGTTCAATCATTAAAGTGAATTAATGGTGATCTGCATTTAATCTTGTTACAGGGTTTCAGTTTCTCAGCTACTTATAACTGTTTGATTTCATAGCAATAGGGCCAAGGTTAACAAGTCCACATCAAGAGCTTTATTTATAAAAAGCTTGATTTGCACTAAGTGTATTGCTTGATGTCAAGGGATTTCTCAGTAAGAAAACCTAGGAGGTACCTCAACAAATTCAACAGGGCTTTTTAATAACTAACAAAGATGTACAAGCTGCAGGTGCTTGAGGGAACAACAGCCCAATGTTTGTGTGAATACTACAGCAGGTGGTCTGCGTGTTGCCACAGCTCTAAGTGTGTGAATGTGGTGGCCTTGTAGCAAGGACAGAACATCACTGGCAGTGAACTGGCCGCTGTCGTGTGCCTTACAAAATAAAAGTAGCTTCATGTGCACCTTAGTGTGGCCAGTCTCTTCCTGTCCCACTGCTTATACGGTCAAATTGCCTGCGTGTTACTTGGGATGTTGTTATTCAGCCTTCTGAAGGTCACAGTATTCATTGCCTAATATTCTCTTGCAGGTTTCCGTAGGTGAGAACAACTCGTCTTTCCACTCCAGCCTTTCAGAGGATGGCAATGGTAAGCACTCATCTTCCCACCTCACCAAGAGTAGATTGCATGGATGAGGAGGAGCACCAACTCTGCCCAGCAGTGTGTAGGATACTTGAGATCAATCTTTCAAGTGATGAATTTGACCCTATAAAAGCCTGTCTCATACTAAAAGTGTGTCCTGTGCTTAGCTCAGCTGTATAAAAATTTCTTTCAGGCTTAGAAGTTCACTTGTAATTGTAGTACTAAGGCATCTGTAACTTGTTTGCTCTGATTGAACATATTTAGGTGTAGCTGCCTCCCCAGCTGGACGTAAACTAATAGCTCTGTCAACTACCCATCAGTAGGCTGGATATAGTTATTAATGCAGGATGATCACTAAATACATCTGATGTTGACAGAGGGTAAACAAGGTCCTTTTCAGTAAAGTACTCAAACACGTTCTTGTGCTGCATCGGCTTTACACCTGAATTCAAGCCCATGCACGAGCACTTTGCAGAAAAGACAAGTACTTCCTTGGAGTTAGAGGTTGTCCATATATTAGTTTTCTTTATGTATCAACTTAGGTTTTCTGGTACATGGGAGGAATAGATTGATTGTTTTAAAATAGATTTGCTTGATCTAGATGTAACAGTTTAACAGCAAATGAATGTTTCAGCCCTTAGTTGGTAGGTTGCTGTTTGGTTTTATCAGCACAAACTTGCCATGGGTTTACAGTCGTCATAATTATCTTTTCTTCCTGCTCTGCTCCCTTAGTTGGACAAAACCTGGAGAGTGAGACAGAAGTTCAGAAACCTGTCGGCACAAAACAGCAAAATTTTGGTTCCAAATCACTTGGCCAGGCAGATGCATCTCCACCAAAAGCCATGAAGGTAAAGGAGCTATTTATTCTGCAACACTGGCAATGGTTAAAACCACCTTTCTTCTCTGTTTAATACTACAAAGCCTTAATGCAACAAAGGGTCTGGCAGTAACTGTCACTATCTGATGTGGCTGTTTGTGAGGGAACTTGAGTTCTGGTTGGAGAAGCACCTCCAAACTGTCAGTTTTTCTGCAGAGGTGAAGTTGGAGTTGCTTGCTGGGAGCTCCCCAGCTGCTGCTGAAGTGGTGTGGCCCTGCAGCAGGGGCAGTTTTTTTTTTCAGTGTGGGTAAAGGGGGTTGAGCTGGGAAATCAGGATGCAGATCCTGTAAGGGTTTGTCTGTGCCTCTTGTAAAGTCTGAGCTCCTACAGAGTGGCCTTGAGGTCCTGATCCTTAACCCCAGAGCCTTCAGAAGTCTGGGACCTGGCTCTCCACCCTCCTCTTCCAGCTGTTCCCCAAGCAACTGCAATTGGTAGCAACATAGTAGTAAGGGTGAGCAGTGAGAGACTCTCCAAAGATCAAGTCTGGCATTTCTAACAGCAAGTCTTTAATGTAAAATTTTCGTCAGCAAGGGCTATAAAGCAGATGGAGAACTTCTTTGATAGGAATGTATTTGCTAATCTTATGAGCCACACAAACAGCAGTTCTGAACATTTTGATCATGCTGTACGTGCCTGTCACGTGTGCTGTCTGGAGGTAGGATGCCTGTTCCCTGGGCTGCCACAGACTTCCTGGCTCGCTCTTGAGGAAACAACTGGGCTTTTGTTGTTTTCCCCATCTTTGAGAGGAACAACGCTGACCTCACTGAGCCCAGTGAGATGTGGGTTCCTAGTGTTCTGGAGTATAAATGCCAGTATGCAAAATTAGTCTGCTGTCTGTGACGGTTTTGTAACCTCATTCTGTTAAAGCACACAAGATATGTGCAAGCTATGTGTTTTGGTCCTCTGCAATCTCTTTCTATTAGTATAACCGTTTTAGTCTCCCATCTTGTTACTGCTTTTGATGCTGCACTGCTCAGATAGAAACCCAGATGCTGTTTATTCATGTCAGGTTCCTATTTGTCTCTTCCAGCTTCTGTTTCCTGTTCTTGGTTCCTAATCTCTACTCCTGCCTTCTGCTTCCCTCCTAATGTGAGCTCAACTCTCAGCTTTCTCTCAAGTTTTTTATATTTACTGGACCTCACCTTCCTCCTGTAGCTCCTATTTGTAGTATGCCTGGAAAGGAATTTCTTTCTCTTCACACCCCAAAACACCTCTCATCAGGCACAGGGCTCATTGATACACAAGTAAGTTCCTCTTCTGAGATGGGGACGTGCATTGCAGAAGCACATGCCAGCGCTGTAATGTAATGTTGCAAGCAAAACTGAGCTCCTGGGGAGGGTCATTTTTTGGGCAAGCGAATTGTTGCTGCCTTGCTTCCTGTGGCAAATGTGGACGAGCAGATTTTTGTTTGAATTGGTAAATGCTCTCATTTTTTTGAGATTACATTTAGCAACTCAAAACTCATAGTTTGTACGCAGTTCTGGCGGCACCTAGAGATTGTGGCTCTTTACTAAAGGAACTCTGAATTCTTTTTGGTCAAGCTGTCATCATAATTAGAACTTTAATCTACTATTACTTAAAGCAGTGCCTTAAAAAATTGACATAGCTGTTGACTTGGAATTAAATTGGCAGCAAATTGTATGGCTGTGACAAACTGACTTCAGCTGGCTCTGTCTTCAGCAATCTGTCCCTCGCATGTTGTAACTTTCATTGCCTGACCATTGTTTCTTGTCTGGTATAAATTCATGACTGTAATGATGTTTTCCTGTGACCTTCCTGTTTTTTTTCTTTTTAGCCATATTTTCCTCAAAGGTTTTTACTAAGTTTGTAGCAGGTAATTCTTTGTCAAAGGCAAGCTACGATACCAAAGTGTCTATGCAAACCCATGGATATGGAGCCTAGGCACTTTTACCCTGATGCTAAAATAATAACAATCAAGGGGCAGCCTGAGGATGCCAATTTTTCATCTGCATTTTTTTTTTAAGGTATCTTTCCCGCTGGCCAACTATAATAGCTTCCAAGAAGTGTATGGCATCAAGTGACCTTTTTCATGGACAACATACTTGTTTTCTTGATGCTTTCAGAACACAAAGTCTGAAACCGTTCCCATACAGCACAGCAGCGACACTTGACTCCTTAGCGTTTAAGTTTACCCTTGCACTAAATTCTCAGGAAATTCTCTTAGTGAGTACATAAACATTTTTAGCTGCTTAACCTCCAAGCCCTGGTCAACTTTAAGTCTTGGGTGAGTTTGAGGGCTGTTTGTGCTGAAACCCGAGTATGGTTTCTTTGCTATAGAACTGGAATTACTTAAAAATGAAGTCAGAAGCGTTTCCTGCTGTCTGCATCTGTGCTGAGACTATTTTCTCATCACTAAAAGAAGAGAGCATTTAGTAAAAATGGATTTCAAACTGCTGAGAGCAGCCTGTTCTGCTCCTTTTCTTTCTCCAACCATCTACCTATTTATTTTGAAGTCATTTCAGATCTTTTTTTATGATAACTTTACTAATTTTGGTAAATTTTATACTGACCGTAATCTACCCTAATATTTCTTCATCATTTTCCTATAAAGAAAAAATGAGGTTGGAGAAATAAATCAGGCAGATTTCTGGGAACTGGCTTAAAGTTACGACTGAGTTCTAGTATTTTTATTGTTCCTTCTCAGCCACTGCTAGCTTTCAACGGGGCAAAATCTTGGCTGTCAAACCACACCAACCCCTGGGGCTTGCCATACCTGCCTCTCGCATTGCCCCCCAGAACCCAATCTACCAGAATTAGCACTGAGCTGCAGAAATGCTGCAGTTTTCCTGAGCCTGCTGGAAGCTGCGCATGAACCCAAGCCAAGTCTAGCAGTGGATTAATTTTCCAGCTAACGAGCTTTCTCTTCTTCCCATAGAAGTTTCAGTTGCCAGCGAAGGAAACCTGCGTTGGGTGTCAGAAGACTGTGTACCCAATGGAAAGGCTCTTTGCCAACCAGCAGGTGTTCCACATCAGCTGTTTCCGCTGTTCCTATTGCAACAGTAAACTCAGGTAAACACACTGCTCAGCTTGGCTGCCCTCTAGGAAGTGGGGCTTTCCTCTTCCCAGAAGCTAAGTTGTTGTTCAGGCCTAGCTGAGGTGAAGGCAACCACTGTGCAGTGAATTAAACAGGAGCAGATGAGTGGTGATACAGTCCTAGTTCTGTCAGTGGCCTCTGCACTTGATGCAGCCTGTTTATTTTAACTCATAATGTCACTTGCTGGGGGAAAGATATAATGTCCAGCTCCTGATATTTGTAAAAAGGGTTGTACCAACCTATGAAAGCTGTAAGACTGTCTTTTCTGAACGTGTCGGAAGAAATTGAATCTGTTCAGCAGCATAACTAAAATATACACCCACTGCAGTGGCTGAATGCTAACGTTTGACTTTGTGTCTTTCTGAACAGTCTTGGGACATACGCTTCTCTGCGTGGGAATATTTACTGCAAGCCTCACTTCAATCAGCTCTTCAAAGCCAAAGGCAATTACGATGAAGGCTTTGGACACAAACAGCACAAGGAATTATGGGCAAGCAAATCTGAATGTGAAGAATCCCCGGAGAAAACTCTCCATGGTGTAAATGCAACAGACAGTCCTCAAAACCCAGGAGTAGAGGATGCCCCAATTGCAAAAGTAGGAGTTCTGGCAGCAAGTATGGAAGCCAAAGCCTCAGCTTTGCCTGAAAGAGAAGAGAGACCAGCAGAAACAAAAAAGCTCAGGATTGCCTGGCCGCCTCCATCTGACCAAAGTATTCAAGGAAGTGCCCTGGATGAGGGCATCAAAGTATTCAAACCCAAATGGCCCCCAGAAGAAGAGAATTCCAAGCCAGATGTGCTGGAGGATGTGGATCTGGATCTCAAAAAGTTGAGAAGATCTTCCTCACTGAAGGAGAGAAGTCGTCCCTTTACGGTAGCAGCCTCGTTTAGAACAGTATCTGTTAAAGGCCATAAAACAGACAATTCAGGTTCTCCTAAGGCAGAGAGAGGGACATTGAAAAGAGGGGAGGAAGTAGAGAGAGAGGTGGTGGACAAAAAGCAAAAGGAAAAGAAGGTGGAGAATAGGAACATCCAGAATGCTGAAGAGAAAAATACAGAGGAAGAGCGGGAATTGCCTGTTATCAAAACGGCAGAGCATAACTTTGTAGAAAATGGCCAGGCGAATGAAGAGACAGATGAGGAAGAACACGGTATGGAAGAGAAGCAAACCCCAAATGAAGAATTCCTCGAACCCGATTCTCCTAAACATTCCAGCTTATCCAGTGTCTTGACTGCTAAGGAATCATCTCCTAACCAGAATCGCAAATCCCAAGACGTTGGTTTCTGGGAGGGTGAAGATATGGAAGACCTCTCTGTGGAAGAACAGATCAAAAGGAACCGTTACTATGAAGATGATGACGATGAAGAATAAATTGGCCTTTTACTATAAAACTTGCTGCAAGGTGCTGGGCCTTTTTAATTTGGTGTTTTTAGCTTTAACAAACAGCTGCCCTCCATGCAAGTGATGCTATACTGCACATCGACATTAAGGGAATCAGATGTATAAATTATCTCAACCAGAAAAGTACTGTGGGAGCCTGCAAAGAGGATACTTAGGGGCATGGAAATGAGAATCTGTGGCTGTGGGATGGCATCAACAGGTAGTGTCTGTCCACAGGAGGGGAACGGAGCTCTTCTGTACTCCTGTTGTCTTACCCTTTTTGAACTCTGGTACCTGATTCATTAACGACTTACAGAATGCCCCTGCGCTCTCGGTGGTGTGGAGCAGGCTTTTTGTAATACACTACTTTTACCACTACAAATGCGACTGCAGTGCTTAGGGACCAATTTCAAAGGGACTTTGTGACCTGCTTTAAAACTGGTAACTAAATGCACTTTAATACATGTAAAGGGCACAGCTGTATTTTTATGATAATAAAAGCATTTGGTTTTGCTTTGAATCCATCAACTAAAGCATTTTAAACTGAGTGCAACGTGACTTTCTTTCTCAAAACTGCCAATGATCAAGACCTACTACTCCATTTTCCTCTGTGCAACTGGAATGGTGTGCCCACTGCTGGAACAAATGTATTTTAGTGCTGATCCAGAAGCTGTGCTGACTGACTCTTTGAGGGCAAGTCAGTATTTTTGCAGGAGCCTGCAGGGCATTATTTTTTGCATTTCATATGCATCTGAAGTGTGTTTTTTGACTTTTTTCCTTAGAGTTCATCATAATTCATTTAAAACTGCAGATAACATTTTTAAGGCCTCTTGACAATTTTGAAAATTTCCTTGTATCAAACTGCCATAAATCTTTTCATTATGGCTGTGAAATTCTGCTGCATTATGAAATCTTTGGAATAAAACCATATGAACAGTGAAACTTTCTGATTGCTAGCATTGAAGCTTAGTATGTTTTTAAACTTGACTGCATTTATTTTACAAATAATGGAATCTGGTGGAAGGAGGATGTCCTTTTTATATTCGCTTTTATTTGTACTGTACTCATGAGAATTAGCTCTAACTCTATTTGAGGTGTAAAATATTCTGCTTTCTTAACAGTCCTGCTAACTTCAATAAAGTTTGGTCATTTACATAAAAAACAAAATAGGTCTGAAGACTGGATTCATGCTCGTTTTGCAAAGAAGCAGTATTTTGAAAGGACCTGGGGGAATGATAGGTAAAGTACTGGTGTTCTTACTTGAAGCTGGAGACCAGAGGGTGATTTTTCTGGTGCCACTAGGTGACACTGTGGGTCCACTTTTTTGCGGAATGTCAGCTGGGCAGACTGCTCTCTCAAGGTACAAGTCTGAAAGAGAAATTAGAACAGGATGGGCAAAAGAAATAAGGACATGGAGGTATTTTCCATTTCTAGTTTCATCTGTTTCTCAGGCATGGCAGCTGAGGATAATTGAGAATTGGTTTTGTTTTTTCCTTCCTGGAAGCTTATTTGTATTGCAGTTGTCTTATCTCAAGCCTGGGGTTGTTATGGTTGGGATAGATGGGGCTAAGATCTAGAAAAAATGCAGTAAGTGACCTGCAGCAGCATAGGACAGTGTGTGGTGATTTATGGCGTGGGGAATGAGGGGGAGACGGGGAAAAAACAACTGCCATCTAGCTAGGTGTTAGTAGCTACACATCCCGAGGTGTACAGCCTGCTGGTACTTCTTAAGGGAGAGCTGAGCCTTGATTTGAACAGATAGAGGGGTATTGCAAAACTAGGAAAGCAACTGTAAAAGTACATATGGCTTTCTTTAACCTCTAAATCCTTATCTTTTTCTAACAAAATCCACTTGGTATCAGATTGCCGCCTCAAATTACTAAGCAATTGGAGATCTCTCTGGCTGGAAGCTATTTGTCATGGACTCAGATTTATTGGATATGCCCACTACTTGTTTCTTAGGATACACAATTGAATTTTACAATGCATCCCCAGTTACGTGATACTGAAGGTACACTGGCTGCAGTTCCCAGAGACTTTACTGTTATATATTGCTAATTCTAGTTAAATCTGAGACATCTGTGAGTCCTTGAGCTATAAGGATGCTTACTGCTCGCTCAGCCAGGCTAAACATGTGCGTGGAGAAATTAGTGCTACTGGTACGTTTAAGTAAAGTTGTTCCACTGGAAAAAAGTGAACATATTATGAACTAGCCTGTCCTTGAATCTATTAATTATCATAGCATTTGAGTGCTTAATGGGCCATTTAATTTGCTCTCAACTGGATGGATGCCAGAAGGGCTATTATATGAAAGATGGATCATTTGCTGCGAGGTGGAAGGAAGCTGATGCTGTCCGCCTTTATGGAGAGTTTGAGAACCTAATTAAAAAGCTGACCTAAAGGCGACGTTGCATTACTTGGTAACCCTCACCCCAATGCTGTCAAGCTGAAAACATGAGAAATTTTCTGAATGTTTTGAAAACCATTACGACTATCTTAAACTCTGGTAACAAGCATACCTCTCACTCTGTGTTTTGTGCTTGTGTTTAAACACATGGGTGTTATTAGTAAAACTAGTCCATGGTACCTTACCATGAACTGTTCATGTCAGAAATCACCCCCCTTTTGTGCTTAAATTTTGAACCACATGGGTGCTATTAGTAAAACTAATCCGTGGTATCTTACCATAAACTCTTCATGTGAGAAATCGCCCGGTCCTGCCTTGGAGCCCGATTTTGAGGTGAGTAAAGCAGGCTGTAAGCCTGGGTGAGGAATGCTGCCCAAGGGGGTTATTTGGGGGTCTTATCGAGGGGTGTTATCTTGGGGGCTTTATTGAAATAGGGGTCTTTTGTCGAGGAGGGATTTATCGGGGGGGTGTTGATGGCGCAGGTTTTATGGAAGGAGGGGTTATCGGGCGGGGGGAGGGGGGTTATCCACCGCCATTTGATTCCACAGAGGCCGCTTCGGGTCCTGCCTCACTCAACGCCTCCCCGAGGCAGACACCGAGCCCCTCTGAGAGGAGCCCGTGCTTCAGCCACACCTCGGGGCTTTTCCCGAGGGCTTTTTTTCCCCCGCACCCCGACTTCGGGGCGCGGAGCCGCTCCCGCCCCGTTCTCCTCAGCGAGCCCCGGCGGGCGCCTAACGGTCCTCGGCGGGGGCGGGGCGGCACCGGGCCCGCGCACGCGCCATGTTTGAGGGGGCGGGGGGCGGGGCTTGGGGGAGAGGCCCCGCCCCTCTGGCGGCGGCGGCTGTGGCGGCGGCGGCGGGGGGCGGGGGGAGGCGGCGGGAGGGAGGGAGGCGGCGGCGGAAAATGGCGGCGGCCGCGGCGGCGGCGCTGCGGGCCTGGTTCTGGAACGAGCGGTTCTGGCTGCCCCACAACGTGACGTGGGCGGACCTGGCCGGGGAAGCTGGTCCTCCGGGCAGCGGGCTGCAGTACCCGAGGGCCGGCCACGTCCTGTCCGCCTTCCCGTTGGCTCTCGGTATCTTCGCCGTGCGGTTGCTCTTCGAGAGGTGAGCCCCGGTTCCCCCCGGTCCTCCCCTCAGGCCTCCCGCTTCTGCCTCGGGGCGAGGCCGTCGAGGTCCCTTAGCAACCGGCCTCGGGGCCCCGGGATAACCGCTCAGCCCACCCCCCTCCCGTTATAATCGGGCTCAGGGCCCCGGGATAACCGAGCTCGGCCCCCCCCCCCTCGCTCCTCAGGCAGCTCCGAGGCCTCCAGGCGGCCCCCTGCTTTCTTTTTTTTATCTCCTTGAGTGGAAAGGGAACGGCAAAACCCATCCCTGGGGCTGTCAGGGCGCTCAGGACCCACCCTCAGGCTCCCCTCTCCCATGGTTTTGGGCCCCGAGAGGCTCCTCAGGTGCTGGGCGCTGAGGTAAGGCGAGGAGAAGAGCCCCAGGAGGTGGTTTTATTTCTTTCTGCTCGTGTCCAGCTTGGCTCGCTGGCGTTGCTGGGCTCTGCCCGCGGTGTACTTTCCGTCCCAGTTCCTGGATGAGGAAATAGGGCTCGTTCACATGGCCTGGTGTATCATTAAACAAGTTGTGGATCCCCCTGCGTGACGGAAGCGCGTGCGGCTCAGCCTAGCTGCCCATGAGCAGGTGTAACGCAGCGTTTAACATTTGTTTGAATATCCATAAGCGTGTATTAACTCTCCCCTGAGGCAGGAGCTTATCCTTTGCATGATGGATATCTCCTATAGCTGTATGCAGGGCAGGCTCTGTGGGTGACATACTAATTAGGAAAACAGCTTGCTTAAGAGAACCGTTAGATGAAGGCAACTAAAACACCTTGGGTACCTGTTCAAATAATTCCTCAAAGGTTGATTTCGTCTTAAATTTCTGCAAGAAAAGAGCAGAAGTATTTCTAAGTGTGGAAGGGGCTGTGGGATTAAAGCAATTAGGAACTGAGTTGGTGTAATTTTGCAAGATTTCTATAAGAAGTGTACTTTTTTTTTTTGAGCTTTCAGAAGTTAAACAACAGGAATTAACTGGGACTGAGTAAAAAGACGGGAGAATTGTAGAGAAAAACGTGAAGTGGGTAAGAAGAGTAGGATGAAGTTTGAGCATCTTTTTTTTCCCCTCCATCTCCATCTTCCAAAATACTTCAGAAAACTGCTCTCAGCTCAAACCAGTGCACAGGACCCAGGAACGCCCAGATATGTGGCAGTGCCAAAGCCTCATCTTAGCTTTGCACCTTGCTGCTCGTCTTGGCCAGATGTATGCAGTTGCCAGCAGACAAAGCAAGGAATTTGGGAGGCAGGATGCCACACCTGGAAGGAGTGTTGCAGGAAGGTCTCCTCGCTTCTCCAGCCCTGTTCGGTCCACGTGTCTTAGCTTGGGGAAGAAGCACAAAAGTTTCTTTTCTCTGGATTAAGAGATATTCAGAGAGCTACAGTGATCCCACTGTACCTAATAACACAATCCTGCTAACAATTATTTTATCCTGATAACGTCTGCAGTGTGCCCTGGTACGTGAAATTTCTTTTGTGGTGTTGGTTTAGGGAGGACTCAAATGGACAATTAAGTACTTGTCCTGCACAATAGAACCTAGAGAGCGCAGGCTGCTTCCTGAGAGGGTTTGTTCCTTTCCTTTAACAGTGTCAGTGCTGTAGCGTGTCTCCGTGGTGGTATCCCAGTGAGAGTAGATTGTGAAGCAAAATGCAAGGTTGTTTCTAGCATGTTTATTTACAAAGACCACATTTTTCAGGAAATGCCTTCTTCTTTCTCCTGCCACCTTGAAGATGTCGAAAGTTCAGTTTTGTCTAATAAAATCCCCTTGTGCAGATACCCCAATTCTGGCCTTGGGGATGATTAAGTCAAATGGTTTCCTTGACACACAATTGGCAATCGGACTTGATGACTCAGAACTTGAATTATAAATGTCTGTATCTTTTTTTGTTTTAGCTCCTCTCTTCATTTCTCTTTGTTTGCCGTAGACCTTCAGTGTGAGGAAGTGCTTTTGCTACACTGACACATGTTACGCTGGCACACGTTTCTCTGTTGGCAAATGCTCCTGTAAATTAGCCTTTGCGTCATGATGATGGCAAAATACTCATTGGGCTGGCTCTGCATGGGAATAGTGTGTGCTAAAAACCGGACTGTAGGGATGAGCCAAGACTTGCAGGGTGAGGTAAGGTCCTGACTCGGCTGAAGGTGGATTTTTGGTCAGGCAAGATAAAGAAATACGTCTGCTTACAGATTTGTGTGGCTTGTTTTTTTTTTCTCTGTTATTTTTGCTGTGGTTTCTTCCTATGCATCTTGTCCCACTGCAGGCACACAAAAAAATCCCAGGTATCTGGGAAAACACAAAACCTGACGTTCGTACGAGGTGTTTTGTGCTTACGCCAGAGTTCCTTTTCACTTACAGGTATTCCTGTTACTCTCTGCAACTGAGGAAGGATGTGCTGCTCGTGCTCGATCTGGTAGGGGAACAAATAAAGTGGGTTTAGATGTTGCTTTGTCAGTGCTGTCTGGAAAATTTGGTACAGTTTCAGTGAGGTTTAATCGTAACACAGTGAAACTGAGAGACTATAAAGAGATGAACTCTTGAGTGCATTAGCTGCAGGATGTGCCTACTTTATAAATCTTATTATTTAGGGGATTGTTCTTCCTTTTTCAGAGTTGTAGTAGGGATTTACCAGACAAACCAAACTGTTCCACAAAGGAGGATTCTGAGGCCGGATTTGTCAAGTACGACACTCCTGCCAAGTGCTTGTTGTATGTGACTGCTAGAAAACTGGTGCTGGTTTCAAAACCAATTTGTCTTAATAACCAGGGTGAAACAGATTGGTGGGCATGGCTTACATCAGTGCGCAGGGACGCGTTTAGAAAACCCTAATAAAAGCAGTGAAATGATGATAACTCCTTGAGGCGAGGGTGTGGCGGGATCTTGACCTTGGGAATAGTTGCTGCAGTGACTATTTCTATGGTGTCATAAAGTAATTTAGATTGGAAGGGACTTCTTGGTCACCTTTTCAATCCTTTCCTCCAAGCACGACCAATGTTGTAGTCAGGTGAGGTTGCTTGTGGTGCTGTTCAGTTTTGAATATTCCCAAGAATGGGAATTCTGGTAAGAATGGGAATTCTACAATTTGGGCAGCATTTTTTGGTGCCTAGCTGCTATTGCTGTGCAGTTGTGTTTTTTTTCCTATGAGATACACTGCGAAAACTGCACATCTGAAAACCTATTTTGGGACCAATGCTGTAAAACACACTTAAAACAGGTTTTAAGTGTGAATTCCCTTAGCTCAACCCCAAAAGAGCCACCTTAGCTCAACCCTAGAGGCAACATCATCTTGTTCTGACTGGCACCAGGACGAATTGTTCGCTTCGTATTCCACCTGCAAGGTGGTAACCGGCCGAGACAGCTGGGCAGTGGCGTGGACTCCTGAGCGTGAGCCAGAGGCGTCGCGGCCAGGTAAAAACACCTCGCGTGGCTGCTCAGGAAGCCCTGCAGAAGGACAAACGTACGACGGGATGTGCAGTTTCACTCCACGGAGCCATTACTTGCCAAGTCAGAGAAGCAACGTTGCAGCGTCGGGCTGGACTTCCTAACAGTAACGAAATCCCTTGCTGCCATCGTTTTTCCTTCCTGTTTCTGGGGCTGGGACTCCTTCCGTAGCGTGGTGCGTCCTGTCTGCTTGCTTCTGTGCACCCAGAAGTGTTGGTGGCGGTTTTGTTCTGCTCTGTGCTCACCTGCGTGCTCGACTGAGTTCTTTGAGTCCTGTGCAGTATCTGCAGCCTACTTTTGATGATTATTTTTTTCCTGATTTCTGGAAACATCTGTATTTTTTCCCAAAGCCTCCTAGTGAAGGAAGCTTACAGCTCAGGAACACTTTTCTGCAGAGGTTTTTTATTGTTTGGTTGGTTTTTTTTTGGTAAGCATTAGGTCCTAAAGCGAATTATTTCCGCTCATTTCTATATCTAAGGAGATGTTCTTTCTTTGATGCCTCAGGATTTGAATTCTAAGATAAAGCCACATTCTGTGCATCATGTGAGCTTTCTTAACCATTCATTCTCCTCTTGGCTCTTAAAAGCAGAGTCTCCTGAATAATAAATCCATTGAATGTGCAGGTTTCCAGGTTTTCTCTGACAAACGAGGAAACTTTTCCCAGCCTGAGTATTTTCAGGCCAGCTTCAGATTTTTTTTTTCTTTCTGGAGCTTCAAACGCTGTGTTCCAGCAAATGAAAGCAAGGTATTGATCTGGCATAATCTAATGGCACACGTGTACTCCGCTGCTGTTGTCGTGGTGTTTCCTGCAGGAAAGCAAAGCATGAAGATGGGCGCTTTTATGAAGGTCCAGCCAAATGTTTTATAACATCCTAAGATGATTTCTGGCTGGTGGTCTGGATTGTAGAGGAAGCAGTGAGCCTTTAGAGCAGGGAAGAGCCAAGCTGAAAGGAAATCACCCTTTCCTTTTTTCATTTTGTGTCTTTTTTTTTTCTTTAGCTGCGGCTGTTGAACAGGACATATGAAGAAACAGGGCAGGACAGTGAAACCTGGTGCTACGGTGCCTGGTTGTTTAGTATTTGCTGAGAGCAGAGGAGTTCCTTTAGGATTACTCATGAGCTGATCCACGATTTCTCAAGGGGAAAGCCCTAGAACCTGTGTCTGCTCTTAGATCCGGTCGTAGCTATTTGTTACTGGAATATTAACAACGTGCTCCCAGGAAAGACTGCGGTTGGAACACTTAGAGTAACGATTCTGCTGAATTTTAATCTCTTCTTTTAAGCACGAGGAGAAATGGCAACAGATTTAATGGTTGGAAAAAGCAGCTTTTTTCTGCTTAATGGCACTCCAAGTCTTCTAAATGGAATACATATGTGTAATAAAGCTGTCTCTGAATCGATCTTTGTTTTGAAGAGAAGTAGATTTAGTGATGCAAATGTTGGGTCCTTTTCAAAATCGTTTTTGAGAAACAGGTTTTTTTACATGCTCTCAAATTAATTGGCATTTCTCTTGAATTTGCTGTTCCTTGAAAGCTCTTGCCCCACCAACAGGAGGGAATACAGTTCACGTTTTCAGGTAACACGTGCATTTTCCATAGCATCCCTTGGCCAACTTGACACGAAGGTACAGCAAAACCTGCTTATTTTTGAAGGCATATCTGTTCAATTTAGTTGCATTTTGGTTTTGGAGTATCTGTGCTATAAAATTCATAAAGTGCTAGATCAACTTTTGGAAAACAAGGTGCATGCAGGGCTGAGATGCTGAGATCTTGGCTCTTGGACTGAGAGACTTCGTACATCTTCCCCATTCTCCCTAAGGAAATAAACCACTTTTTTTTTTGGCCTGTTGGGGAAAAATAGAACTGCGTCTGTGTCTTTTAGGAACCGTGGCACTTGAACTTCCCTTTTTTCTGAGCTACCAAGAAGCACTCTGGAAATAAGGCATTTTCTTTGTAGTGCTTCGGGTGCTCCAGCAGTTGTTTGCAGAGAGCTCCCGTCGGTGTCTGTGATTTATTTCTGAGCTAACGTAGCCTGATCCTGCAAGCCAAGGGCATTCAGATTTAACTTTTCATTTTAGGTGTGCGTACGGTTATGTGCTGTCTACAATTACCAGTTGGACTAATAAAAAAAATGTTTTTTTACCTGGGAAGTTTCTTTGAGCAACGTGAGTGAAGACCTTCAAAAGGTTTTTGAATGGGTTTTGCCATTTGTGACGAGTTGGGCTTGTTGGGATTTCGGCGGAGGAGGGAAACTAATGCCTCGTTGTAATGTGGCTCTTTGTTTGGAACTCTTTCAGATTTATTGCCAAGCCCTGTGCCATAAACCTTGGCATTCAAGACAGTGGACCTCACAGAGCCCAGCCTAATGCAATTTTAGAGAAAGTGTTTACATCCATCACTAAGGTGAGTCACGCTGCAAATTCTGCTAGAAACGGAGGCCTGTAGGAATGAATGCTGGTATTTTTTGTCTTCCACTTCTCTAGGGTGAAGAGTGCATCTCACCCTGTGCATACGTGTGTGCTCTTTCTTATTTTACATTGCCTCTGAGATCTTCTCGTAGGAACATAAATTCTCTTTACGGCTGACCTGAGCTTTTGCACATAGAGGAATCTTTTTTGAATCAAAGTTGTTGCCTTTTAAAAAGATAAGAGGTTTCTTCCTCTAGTCCCCTTTGTCCAAATTGTAACTAAGGGAACGGGTGGCAACTCTTGGTTTAACAAGAAATTTCCTAGCATCTTTCACTTCCCATTGGAGAAGCGCTGCTCCCTTGAGATCTGGCGGCCAGGCATTTGAACCTCGTTCACCTCTTTGCGATTGCTCAGCAGCCGTCACAGTGGAAATCACTTCCACAAGTAAAGGCCTTCGGTCAAGGGAAGCGTGCCCTGCCCCTCGGCAGGCTGTTCAATGTTGACAGGAGGTATTTCTGTTGTTAGCAGCTTCGTGTCTTTTCTCTCGCTTGAGCCGACAGCGCTCCTTCACTTCGGAACGACGGAATTGCGCGCTGCCGGTACTCTGTTGAATATTGACAGCTAAATCAACCCAGATGGTGCGATAGATTTTCATTAAAGATAGGGAAATGGAAGGTTTTATGTTCTCATTTGGCGATGCTGAACTTCATTTTGAGTGGAGCAGATAAAGCACTCGGTGAATGGAAGGGAAATTCTATAAAAACCGTAGCAAAACTTGCCTCGTGGGAACATTAAAGTTCTGAAGTATTTGGAATGACATGTGAACTGAAAGGCCCCTATAATTTGATGCCATTTGTGGGGAAGACTTTTATGTAGGGGATGTCCTTGAAATTAATGTTCAGGAAACCCATGGGGATGCGTGCTGTGCAAAATTTATCTAGCTAATGAAAACAGAGCTGCATTTAACTGGACCAGCATGCTCGTGTGCCGTTGAGATCTGGAGGATGGGAATGTAGGGTGGCACTGATGCAGGGCAAAGCTGTCATTGCTCTTCTGAAATGGGAGCTCTGTCCGTTCTCTGAGGCAGGTTAGCTTCCAGTGCACGAGTGTCAGGCAGCTTGAACCTGAGCCTAGCACAGAGGCAAGAGGTCTGGCAGCGATGGAATTACCAAGAAAGTTGTGGTTTCAGTACTGAACATCAGATGACGGATTATTCTGCTTTTCAGTTCAACAGTCTGGTGACTCTTTATTAAATGAGCATTCTGCATAGCTTTTTGGGCTTGTATGTAACTCGAGTGGTAAAATGTGTTTATCATCTTTCAGTTGTAAGAGCTCCCTGGCAGAGCTTGTTAAAAGGACACTGGTCTGAAACTAACGTGGCTTATCTCACCACTGGGCCATTTTAGAGGTAGTTATCAGGTTTTGTTCACTTTGCTCTTATAAATCCATTGATGTCATTATTCAAACAAACTGCCAGTAGAGTTTCCAGTCGGAGAAGAGTGATGCATTCTTTGTCGTGCAGTTATTTCAGTTGTCAAGTTTAAATTTATTCGTAAACTTTAAAAGTGATAACGGAAATAATGCCATCTCCGTGATGCCCTTTTGGAATATATTAGTAACTGATACGTTAAACCCAAATTCCTACTTTAAAGTTTCCCTAAAATCCCCAGTGAGTAACAACCCTTAAGTGTATTCAGCTTTGATCTCTCTGAATTCTGGACGGGTTGAATTGATGTGCAAGTTTTAACAGGTAGGACAGGACATCTTAAAAGTTGCTCCTCCTCCCAAATGAAGAAACAGAACAATTGCATTCTGTGTAGTAATGTGCTGTCAGATGACGAAATAGATGAGGAAATGTTAAACCATTCTGAATAATTAAGTCATTAGTGGCTTTTGTTAGTTAAACTTGAATGAAAATTTGTGGCAACGGGTTCTTGCTTCTAAACTGTAATGGTGTGTATGTAGTGACTTCAGTGTGTTTTTTGTCTGTGTGTTTCTGTCGTAGTACAGAAGGGTTTTCAGACTGAACACAGATTGAGAAGTAGGAGAAATGACACTTGTTTCATTTTCCTTCAGTCTCCAGATGGAAAAAGGTTAGAAGGCTTGTCAAAGCAGCTAGACTGGGATGTTCGAAAGATCCAGCGCTGGTTTCGTCATCGGAGGAACCAGGACAAACCCACCACCCTCACTAAATTTTGTGAGAGCATGTATGTTTGTGCAGAGGCCAAGATGTGCCTTCATCTTAAAGCTCCAGCTGTATGTTCTCTTTTCTAAACTGCAATTGTCAGCTGCTAACTTAAACTAGTGTCTTGGGGTTGGCTGGTGGAAGATAAATGCTCATACAGGCAATTGGAAGACTTTAGGAGGGTTTTTTAGGATCGATTACTGTAAAATACTTTAACACAGCCCGGACCACCTGTACAGGAATCATTCCTGTCTGTGATAAGCAACTTTTCATAGCACACCAGGTCCATAATGCAGATGGTAACACTTCAGGGGGTGTGTGTGCATTTAGGCATGTGCACACTCCTGTAATTATACCAAAGACAAGTCTGCTGTCTGCACGCTTACATTGTAGACCAACATTTTTCCCAAATAGAGTGACCTTATGGCTTGCACAATGGTGTGTGTGTGCTGTCTTATATAGACACTTCTTGGATTCCTGTTCTTTTCATTTCAATTCGTTCTTTTGTTCTTTGTTTCCTTCTGGATGCTTATAGTTACCCCTGCTAGTGTAGTAGCATCTGAACATTTTTTCCTGACTTATTTCTTCTGTGCTGGTTTCTTTCCTTTCCAGTAACTTTCTTCATATTAATTCTTCCCCCCAGTATGGTTTTGTCTACTTAAAGCCACAAGGTAAGAGGGGCAAATACATTTATTAGGATACCTTCTGGATAACAATGACTTTTCTTGTTGTTATCTTGATTTGATGTGAAAGATGCATGTTCACTCTGGACTTGGCTGTTGATACAAACTAGTCTGGTTTGAAAACTCTTAAATAGGTTTATCCTTGCACAAAATATTTACAAGTGGAGGATTACCGGTTGGCGGGTGATGCTTTTTAGGTGTCAGAATTGGTTTTTTTCACAGTTTGTTCCAATTTTTGTTACAGATGTTAACCAGAAGTTATTTCTACTTCATACATTTCGTTTTCTGCTTCTTTTTCCAGGTGGAGATTTACATTTTATTTAAGTATATTTTTTTATGGAATCAGGTTTCTCTGGACGGTGAGTAGATCTTTCACACCCCTCCTGCCTTACTCTTCTGTGCGATGTGCTACTGGATTGTGACTGTCTTGCTGAAATTAAAGGGGTTTGTTTACCAGCGTGCCTTCTGTGCTTGCACCTAGCTTAAAACAAGGGGAGTTTAGTGGTGCCAGTCATCTTTGTGTTCCTTTACTTGAGATCTGGTTCTAAACAAATCTGTCATTATGGAAATGTCAGAAACCTATTTGTTGTGTTACACCAGAACAGGACAGCCCTGCTTTCTTGGTGTGGAGAGCTGCTTATTTTCTTGCTAATCTCTTTCCTTCCTCAGGGATGCAGATTCATCTCTTTGGATCATTATTATTAGCGCTGTATGCTTATTCTTTGAATTTCCATTGCATTAGAGCGAGCCTTTGGGTGCCCGGAGAATATTTGAAATCATCATGATGTCTTACAATAAACCTAGTTTGGATGGTAGAATGGAGATACAATTTATTGAAACAGAATTGTAGCGGTCAATTGCCTTAGATGGTAGCAAATTAAAAAACAATTGCAGCAACCAAACAATGCAGAATAACAACTTGTCTCTTTCCTTTAAGGCACCCTGGTTCTGGGACACACGACAGTGCTGGTACAACTATCCTTTTCAGGTAGGACGTAAACACTTACTGGATCCAAATCTTCTCAATTTCAGTTCGTGTTTTTGTTAATGGCAGCACATGGAAACTCATTAGATGCGGCTGCTTCTCATTCTGTGCATGCTGCACAGGCTGCAACCTGGTAAGCTTTCTAGTTAGTGTGTGGCCATCCCTTCCTGCAGGTACAAAGATGGCATTTGCCCTTTGTGTCTTCAGATCCTGGTTAGCTTTGTTAACAGCAGCGTTTCCTCAGAGGGAAGAGACTCGGTTCATACTCATTTTGTGTTTACTTGCTGCTGAGGTTATTAAAAGTAACTTATTTACAGTGTTATTTTAATTATGCAGCAAGTATGATTGTATAGAGGCCAACCGGTTTGGTTCAGTGCCTGGTTTTCCTAATCCAAGAGGCTGCAGTATGATCTGTAAACCTTGAACTTTATTCAAAAAGACTAAGATTCTGCTGTCAAACACAAATGTTTGCTTGTGTGAATAAGCCTATAGTAAGATGGCTGTTGCTTAAGCTTGTTTTTACTAAACCTTAATTCTGAATCTTTTAACTTATGCCTCAGCGTTCTGAAGGAACAGAGTGGGATGGGAAGGAAGGAGAAAGTGGATTTTAATGTAAATTTTGAAGTATTTTGTCCTCTAACTGTGCTATGTTTGTTTGTTTTCCAGCCTCTAACATCCAGGCTTTATTATTACTATATCTTGGAGCTGGCCTTCTATTGGTCTCTCATGTTTTCTCAGTTTACAGACATTAAACGGAAGGTGAGATTAACCAGAATTGCACTAACCACTTTTGCTAAATAGACAAGACTAACGAAAAGTGTGAGTGTGCTTGGCCAGTAGAGCTGAAGCATAGTAATAACTGAATTTTCTTCCTCATTCACATCTCTGTGTAGCCTACCTCCTTCTGTAATCACTACACAGTCCTTGGGGGAAAGGCAGGAGCAAGTGTGCTACGCAACCTGGTGTAGCCTCGAGAGTCCCTTTCACCTTCCAGGGGAAAGAACAGAATCAGTCAATGCCTCCTAATAAGCAGCCAGCAAATCATTGAGAGAGGAGGAAAAAAAAAAAAAAGAAAAAGATTTAATTAGAAGGCTTGCAAGAAAGCAGGAAAATAAAGTGCTCTAAGCATTACCTTGCTGAGCAGGATGAGAAAATGGCAAAGACTAAAGTGATAACGCGTGCTTTTTCTGAAAGTAATTTTTTGTCTGCGTATGTAGCAGAATGATGACTGGTCGTGATTGCTGGAATCTAATTCCGTTGTGTTGCGTTCTAGGATTTGGCTTATTGTTGCTGTTGGAAAACAGTTCAAAATAAATCAGAGTTTATTGCTTCTGTTATACAAACTGCAAAGTAACAAACTGTCACAATTCTTGCGTTAACTGTTCAAAAAGAAAAGGGTTTTTGGTTTTTTTTTTTTCCCCTGTACTAAAATATTAGCTCCAAAATAAAGAATAGGTGCAGAAAGAGTGTGATTAACAGCATCTCTGATACAATCTGTTTATAATATTTAGTTCTGTGCTCTGTGTATTACATTCCTCATGGTAAGGTGCACTGAGGTGGAGTGTAAGTGGTGGACCCAGGTGACCGAACTGGAACACAGCCTTGAATGTACGTGCATTGTGAGAACTTTTTTACTGGAGTGGCCTAGCTCTTGCTGTTGGATTATCTTGTGTTCTATGCCTGCTATGCTCTGGCAGGTTTTTACATGCTGACTACATTAACAGCAGCGTGCTTCGAGTTTGTGCCAAGAGCTGAAAGGACTAGCAATATGACTGCAAAACCAAAAGGAGCCAAAAATAAGGACCATATGTTGTCCTATCAATCTTTTGAGAGGATTCTGCAGCCATACCTGTCTTGATCTTGCGAGTATGTGCCAAAGACTGCTGTACTTCTGTATGCAGAATGACAACCTTACAGAAGCACAGGTGCTGGGAGAGACCTTTCTGGAACCTCTAGTGATCATGATGGATGTTGTGTGATGAGCTGTGCTTTATATGAAGCGGAGTTGAGTCTGAACTGGACTGAAGTAATCCGCTGACCCCAGCTAGTCAGTTTGGTGGCTCTGCTCTAAACATCTGTATTTGTTTGTCAGCCAAAGGGTCTGAATTCTTTTCTTCTGTTTCCAGGACTTCCTGATCATGTTCGTCCATCACTTGGCTACAATTGGACTCATTACGTTCTCTTACATGAATAATATGGTGCGGGTTGGAACGCTGGTGCTGTGTCTCCATGATGCATCCGATTTCCTCTTAGAGGTGAGTTTCCTTTCAAATCTTTACCTAACGCTAGTGTGGTCTCAGGGGAGCAAGCTGACTTTCCTGTTCTTGCTAAAACAGCATTAAATATGCCGTAAAACCTGTGTTGCTGATCCTGCCTTGTCAGCTTTTCCTCATAACTGCTGAGAATAATCCTTAAATGTTCCTAAGTCCTTAAAAATGTGATGGCTTGAGGGTTTTGGAGCTCTCCAGCCTGGTAATTATATGATTGCATGAAGGGAATAACACTCTCATGTCTCTTTCCTTTTTTAGGCTGCAAAGCTAGCCAATTATGCCAAGTACCAGCGTCTCTGTGATGCCTTCTTCATGCTCTTTGGTGTCGTGTTCATTGTTACACGGTTGGGCATTTATCCTTTTTGGTAAGCACCTTGAGGTGTAAGGTCTTGTTTGTTCTTCCAAGCCTTTAAGCAAAGCCTTTGTACCTAGACTTCTTGCACGCAGTACAGCCTGTCCCCTCAAGGCAGCCTGAAGTTGCAGACAACCCAAGCACCATTTGGAGCAGTACTTTCCATCAAAAATCTGAAGAAACCTCTCAGCAGTCGGTTGAGAGTGTGTGAAAAGTGACTAGAATCTTAACGCACAGCTGGCCCCTCTCCTCTTACTGCAAAGTGATGACGATGCTCGTTAGCTGGAGCAGAGTCAGCTGGTATCTGAACGACCCAAAGAGTTGTTTGCTTCTCTTGACTTGAGAAGTTTTGGAAGTAGTTACAGCTGAGGCATGGTCTCTTGAAGTAAAATTAATTTCTGAGTATCTGGCTTAGTCATCATTGCTGCTTTTGATTTCTTATGGCGCTTTTGTCCTACCCTTGAGTCGTGACTATGTAGAGCCTAAAATAGGTCTGAGGTTTCTGGAGAGGTAAAACCCTGGCTAAATGGCTTATAGCTAATCATCGTATAATGAGATTCCCTCTTGCCCCAGTAGGCTTGGTGAGGTGGTTTTGGTGTTAGCCACTTGTTTCTGCTGAAAGAGTGTACTGAAAATTTGGTTATAGCTGATTATTACTCAATTCATTTTGATTTTACTGCATATATTTCTTTCCTGAGTGATGGACAGCCTGCATGGCTATTCTTTTGGTGTGCATTAGCGGCAGACAGAAACAGTCCTTCACTTATGTCTTGGTATCAGGGTTGCAATTAAAGCTCCTGCTCGTTTCCCAGAAAATGCATCAAAGAAATCTGCATAAGGAAGGGCCTTTAATCCCTTTGTTTCCACAGTCTCCTTCCCGTGACAGATGAGGTAGTTGTTGTTTTTCTTGCTGTTGTCTGTCATAAGGTGATGCTCTTGCATCATGCTATTGCTCAGCAGTCCTGTAAATCTTTAATGTATTTTCCACTGGCTGTAATGTAATTCCACAACTTTGTGCAGAAATCTGGCGAGCTTGCAGTGCTATTGCAAACCTTAGGCTGCTTCACTTCATGTATATTCCCTTTCCTAATTAGTAGTGTAAAACACCAGCAGACCTCTGGAGTTGTATGTAAGTCACCGATAAGCCAGCTAGGAGGTAGATGTTTCTGTAAGTGCCTTTTTGGGGGGCTCAGGTTCTTCAAAAGGCTTGGTTTTCTTTTCCTGCAAAGTGTTCAAAGCTCTGTGAAACTAATGGCATCTTTAAAGGTCTCTCCACACATCTCTACTTTATAGTCGAAAATGTTTATTAAATTACTTAAGTACTGGCAGTAACTCCCAGCGATGAGAACAGCAAAGCAGCGATGAAAGCACAATGTTTTGTCCGTGAACTAGTTTCTAGTCCTCCAGCTCGGCAGGAGGAACCTATAGAAATAAGAGAGAAGGGAATAGCACCCAGGGAGGCAGAGCTACTGGGAAATAAATTCTTCAGTGATCTTTAAATATGGGTGAAGACGGCCCGAGGAGGAATGTGTTAACAGTTGTTTTGATGACCGGAGCAGCTTGACATCACTTCCTGTAAAGTTATTACAAATGCTCATGCAGTCGAGAAGGAAATTGGCAGCAGATCTGCGTGTGTGTAACCAAACTGCCTAACATTCGCATCTTCTCCTGTTTGTTGCTCCGTTCAAATGTTTCTAATTAGCTTTAGTCTGTCTCCTAACTCTGGCAAGAGGCTAGATGCTTTGCTGCTCTGACAGGAGCAAAGCAACAGATGCTTCAGCGATACAAACTGTTGTGCAGCTGGCCAGTCATCTTAATTTAGAGCTGGAAGCCATGTTACCGGCACAACTGATCTGTCACGTGTTTCTGGATCTCTTTTAGGATTTTGAACACAACCCTCTTTGAAAGCTGGGAGTTGATTGGTCCCTATCCTTCCTGGTGGCTCTTCAATGGCCTTTTGGTAACCTTGCAGATCTTGCATATCATCTGGTCCTATCTCATCGTTCGCACCGCCTACAAGGCCCTCATGAGGGGAAAGGTAAGATCGGTGACTGTTTTGGGACCTCCTTCCATATTCTCTCTGAAAGAATCCTGCGAAGCCGAGCCCTTCAGTGAGGGCTGGTGCTAGTTCTCAGTGTAACTGCATCAGAAATGTTTTGCAGAAGAGCAATTCAGTTTGTTTTTTCACCCTGGTTGCTCTGCAGACTGGAGTGGCCAGGTATACACAAAAGAGGATGTTTTCCTCTCTGCTCCGGTCATGCAGGGAAATAATGCCATTACCCAGTACACCGAGATGATGTAATAATGATGGTGATGACAGATTTGTTAAGTGATTGATTTGTTTGGAGTTTAAGGCATTAGAAAGCTCATTTTTTGAACAATTTGAATGGGCTGGTTTTTAGCTGCTAGCTTTCCAGCATCTGCTGGTTCTTGGGTTATGCATCTTCCACTTGTTAGCAGTGACAAAGGCTTCTGGCTGCCAGTGCACGGCCAGGCATTGAGCTGCAGCATGCGGAGAAGAAAGGGTTATCAGAAATTCTGGGGAGTACACTGGCTGTTACTGGGATGCAGTCTAGCTTCAGTCATAAGTATTCTAATTTTAATTGCATTGGGGTCTTAGGGAGAATGAGGGTGAATCCACAGCAACTGGTTAGCCGCAGATGGTACCCTAAGAGCAAACAATGCTGGCTTTTGGCTGCAACCTAAGTTGCCAAGCTTAAAAGGTGCACTTCAAGTGAAGAGGCATGAGACAGGGAAAGCCAGTCTGGGAACTGATTTGACACCTGGCCAACCCATCAGGAGAAGCCGCTTCCTTCCATCTACCAGAGTGCAACAACTGATTCGCTAGCACAAAATGCCTTTTTTTATCATGTGTCTGAGTTTCTCTCATAGCTCTGCTTTATTTTGTTTGACTTTTTAGTTGCCCTTACACATGGAACGTAAGCTTGAAGAATGTATCGTAGGTGTTTGTGGCGCTCATCATCAGAGGAAGACATGTTTTAGAGCATGCACATGATTTTTTTTTCATCTGTTTGCCACAGCTGCTACTGCAAGGCTTGTTTTCTGTCTGTGCAGCTGTTCCTGCAGCTGAGGTCTACACCTTTTTTCCTTTCCTTGCTTCTCTCCTGTCCAGGTGACCTAGCCAGAGAAAGGACTCTAAGCTTTGTCTTCTTCATTCTTTTCTCACTCCTTTTCCTCTGTGCCAGATTGGAGCTGGACAGTTTCATCCTTTGCATGTAAGTGTGATCTGTACTTCTGTTTCTACACTGAAACACATCTGTGTCTGTTTCGAGGCTGGGACGAACACAAAGCTATGGTCTTGGGGTTTCAGGTGGGTAGTGCCTCCTCTTAAAATGTTTGTCTCCCTGTTTTGTACAGTGCTGGCTTTGACAGCATGCCAAAATGCAGATTTTTCCAAAGGTCTCAGAGGTCTAAGCAGTGTCCTGTGGTGGTTTGTTCTTCTGCTGACAGATGGCTGTATGACCTTCACCTTTCTGCTTTCGTAGGCCCACAGCGACTCCCACATCTCTCTTTAGTGCTTGTTAACAATCTGCTGGGTGAAAGAGGGCAGCAGAGAAGTTCTTTTTTTGTGAAAGGGATTACAACAGTCACTAACCCCCCAGATAACTGGGAGAAATATTGAGGGATTGCTGCTTCCTTCCTGTGACCCTTTGAACTTCCAATATAGGAGAGTGGGGAAAGATACCAGAAGTTTTGGCAACACACAGAAGCCAGTACGTCCAACAGGCCTGTCAGAACCAATCCTGGAGATCATTAACTTGACCTGGCTTTCCGCCACATCTTCCTTGGAGCTGAAAAGCTTCTTGGCTGGTACTGTTTGAAAGCCATAAGCCTGACTCAGAGCAAGCAGAGTAGGAACAAGTCCCGAAGTGCCTGGAAACATGCTAGCCACAAAGTGTTTGCATGTGAAGTAAATGAGGGCTATTAGTTGCAGCCAGAAGTGTGGAGGGCCTGCCTTGGGGTATGTAAAGCATGTGCCACTCACGCAGCCACAGCTCGGCACCGGTGCGTTTATGGCTCTGGCGCCCAGCCAACGACCAAGGTGCTTATTTGCAGTTCGGGCCGGGCTTGTGATCCCTTCCCTTCACCTTCTGGTGCACTTGGCTCTGCGGTGTTGGTACACTGCCCTCCTGTGGCACTCTGAGAGCAGCTAATAGCGACGTGTGCCGACTCCTGGCCAGAACCATGCCTGGAGGGGTTTCCAAAGGTTCAAAATCCCACGTACAAATCGAATTCAGCTGGGTTTGCAGCCCGTCTTTTAACTAAAGCCATAACTCTGTGGAGCAGATCTAGATTCCTGTGGCTGGGATGCTCCTCCTGTACCTGGACTGGTTTTTGCTGGATAACGTAGTTGTCTCTTTTCTACAGCCTGATGTCCAAACGCACTTTTGCTCGTAAATGGGATCTTGTGTATGAACCACAAGCTGTGAAAATGGGAGGCGCTTTGTGCAAACAGTAATGTGATAAATATAGCTGGTTAATTTTTAAAGTATCAAAGGCACTCCCTGCAGTGTGCTCTCCAGAGGTGATACGCATACGTTGTGTCATCATACATGCTGATTATAAAGGTGTGAGAAGATTTATTTTTTCCATTTAAAACCCATTTGTTGTTTGGAAAAGCAGCCTTTAACCAATCCAGAATGAGGCTGTCCGAAGACAAAAGCAGGCAAAGATCCTACAGCATCCTCTGATCTGGTGAGAGCAAGAATGTGTAGCGCTTCCACAGATGGACAGGGTATTTGAAAAATGGAACTCGTAGTTCCAGCTGCCCTTTCCAACATCTTTCTTGCTTTCTGTACATGATGGCAGGCTCTTCCTAGTAAGTTTGAAGTTGTTACGGATGGAATATAGAAGGTAATTGTAAGTGACCGAGGCTGATTAATCACATGGACGCAACCTTTTTACTGCTGTTTCCTGTGAATTTATCAACTTCCCTCCTCCCCTCCCCACTACCCAATCTCTTTTGAATTGTTTAGGTATCAAAGGATGACCGCAGTGATGTAGAGAGCAGCTCTGAAGAGGAGGATGTGACTTCCAACAGCACAAAAGGAGTTCTCAGCACTTCGAGCAATGGCTCCAACCGCGTTAACGGCCATGTGGCTAGCGGCCAGTGGACAGAAGAGGAGTAAGGCTGTGGGTCAGCCTTGAGCAAACACGAACTTGTCTTTCAATATCTAGATGTGTTGAGCTCCACATTCCCAAGTGATCTTTAATCAAGATACCCCCTCCCCAGAAAACCTCCAGCAAATCTGAAATGGGCACAATCCAGACCAGTCAAAGGCTTTGCACGACAGAAGGGAGAAAGCCGATTACTAGGGCAAAACCAAAGCCACAGATTTCATTTTAAGCCATGTTGTACCCAATCTTAGTCCCATTGATATTTGCAGAGGTGTGTTTCTATGTGACAGACTGGTTTTTACTAGGATCAACTCAAGGTGGAAACGAGTTTGGATGAGGCTGGCTGCTGCCCGCAGGAGGGTCCGGGTGCCATCTCGGTGACTGTTCCAGCGCAGGTTCCGCGCGGCTCCTCGATGCACTCCAGAAGCTGCTCAGAGCATGGAGAGAGGGGTGGGTTTCTATTCCACCTCCGAGCTACCCGGGCTGTAGCAGAGACTTTCCTCAGCCCTACTGCGAGCGCTCTGGACTACAGCCACGCTTGGAATTGGACTGTGCTACAACAAAACCGTTGTTCTGACTCGGTGGTGGGGTGCTGTAGGCTGAGGAGGAGCTTCTAGCTCGTTATCTCTGCTGTCACGAGGGACCAGGCCAGCGTTTGCTGCCTCTTTTGGTGCTGTGAGCCCCTCTGAAGTCTTACCTACAGCCTTCCACAAAGGGGGAGGGGGTTTGCTTATTGCCCCTAAGTCAACTCTCACAATACATACCTTATTGTTTTTTTTTCCTGTTGAAAGGCGCGGTTTTGAAGACTTTTGTAGATGTACTGGCTCGAGTTGGCTAAGCTGGGACCTGAGGGTGGACCAGGGCTGGGGGGGCTGCTCGTAGTTTTCCACAAAACGTTTCAGTCCTGCTCGTCTGTACTTCTAGCCATGAGTGAATGTTGCTGCTCTGATTTTTGCAATTCTGTGGAGGAAATCACTGGGCCGGCAGGGCGGCCTCACCGCGGGCTTCGCTTCTTATTTTTTACTTGATGGTACTTGGGGGCAACGGGCAGACCTGTGCGCCGAGCAGGAGCAGAATTTCGGAAACTCCTTGAGTTGTTACCATTTTATACCATTGTTTACTCTTATCTCCGATTAAAAAAACAACAACTGCTTCAGAACCTCGCTCCACGCGCCTCGCCTTAAATAAAACCCCCAACCCCTTCCCCCAGCCCCGGGGCGGGACGAAGACACGACACGGAGCTCGGGGGGGCTTCTCACGGGGCTTTTATTGCGCTGCCCAGGCCCCGTGGGGCCTCACGGGGTTCGGATCCACGGCCCGAACCCCCCCCTCTCAGCTCTCGGGCCTCGCCGTCACCGCCGCCGCCTCCCGCTCCCGGCGGCGCTGCAGCAGGCGGTAGGCGCGGACGCCGCACAGGTACCCGCCGTACACCGTCAGCAGCATCATGGAGCCGGAGAACGCCTTGTAGCCGAAGTCAGCCAGCTGCTTGCCGGATACCATGGCCGGGCCTGCAACACAAGGCGGCGGTCAGCAAGAGGCCCCGGTTCCACCCCCCCCCCCCCCCCGTCCCGGTCCCGGTCCCGGTCCCGGTCCCTACCCGCGCTCCCAGGCTCCGCCGCCACCACAGGGCCGCGCTTCCCGCTAGGGTCACGTGGGGAAAGCGGGGCCGCGGGGCCTGCTGGGAGTTGTAGTCTTACGGGGGGGGCGGGCTGTGGCGCCATCTGCTGTGTGGCTGCTCCTTTCCCTCAGGAGCCCGCCATGCCCCAGGCGCTGTCGCCTGTCCATCAGGTTCTGTCCCCAATCCCCCAGGCCCGTTTCCCTCTGAACAGGGCCTCCTCGTTCCTCAACGCTGTGTGAGGCTGAGGAGCCAGCCCATCTTTGGCCTCACACGGGACAGAGCGAAGGGCAACTTGCTCCAGCCCTGAGGTGATCGGGCCACCCCTGGTCCCCGCTGCAGCCCTGAGGTGGTCACTGGCCTCTCCATCCTCCCTCGTGGCCCAGGCTGTGCTCACACATCTGGAGGGGCTCATAATTTGGAGAGCTTGTGCGCCTCCAAAAGCGCCGTGGCTGCTGTTGGCACAGTGCGGTGTTCTCCTCAGCCACGAGCTCCTTGCTTGTAATTTGAGGTTGGAAATGAGGAGGTGTTTCTTCTCAGAAAGAGCGGTCAGGCACTGGGACGGGTCACCCGGGGTGGTGGTGGAATCACCGTCCCTGGGGGTTTTTAAGGTCAGGTTGGAGGTGGTGCTTAGGGACATGGTTTAGTGGGTGACCATGGTGGTAGGGGGATGGTTGGACCAGATGATCTTGGAGGGCTTTTCCAACCCTAATGATTCTGGGATTCTCAAATACCACAGACACAGCACAGCAGCCCGAGGCTGGGGGCTCTTTGAGGCGCTCAGAGTACAAGAGACAGCACCAGCCCCTCGCCTGTGTCTTCTTGCCCAGGCTGCAGCAGCCCCTGGCGCTGCAGAGCCCTGAGCCATGCAGACCCTGCAGCGCCTGGATGTGCTGAGGCTGCAGAACATAACTCCAAATGGCAAAGGGAAGACTTTTTATAGCTCATGAACTCCACCGCTAGCGCAAGGCATGAAAAGGCTGAAAGCGAGGGATGCATACGCTGGCCACCCCCAGGTGAGACTCGGGACCTTCAGCAAATGCTGACAAGGCCTACAGGAGCTCAGGCACTGCCGGCCATGCGTAGTGGCAAAGAAAGCCGTGCTTGGAGGGCTGTACTTCTGTGGCTGATGAGCTAACAGCTAAATTTAAGTCCAAAACACAGCTCCTGATCCTGCTGCAGCTCCAGGCAGGTGCTGGCAAGAGCTTTACATGCTGAAGTGAGAGACTGCAATGTGTCTAGGGAGGAGAGCTTGGACACTCTCTCCCCTGTATGAGCCTCATATCCAAACACTTGAGCTGGGATTCCTGGAGCCCATCAAGACAAAGGGAAGTAGAAGCTGTGCCAACCCTGCAAGAAGACACTAGACTTCCTTTATTTTCCCTCCAAGCTCACTAAAGTTTCTCAGAGGAAGCCAATGTTGGCTACTTTCTGAATGATAGCTCAGTTGAATTTAAAGGTCGTAGGGTGCTACTGAGAATGCGTGTCTAATAAAAGGCACAGAAACAACTGCACTGCCAGCAGATTAAATTCCCCTAGCAAGAGGGCGAGCGGAGAACTAACAGTCCTGGAAAGGTCACTCAGTACGAGATGTATTTCAAAGAAAGGCAGGGATGAGGCAAGTCCAGCAGGGAAAAGAAGCTGGAGAGAGATGAATAAAACAGCACAGACCGTCCCAAGAAGCTAAGACATCAGAAGTCTGGGGTACAGGTGGCACAGTGGGATCCTGGCACGGTTCCTGCCAGCCCCAGGTTAGGATTCTGTACCCAGCTCAGCGCTGCACTTTCTACCCTCCCCAGTCCTACAGCCAAAGTTTTAACACAGGAACTGCTGCTGAGAAAAAGCAAGTGGGGCACTGCGTTATGTTCTGAGCCAACGTTGTCCTGCAGGGGCACTCTTACTCATTTCTGGAACAGCACACAAGGGTGCAGAGCCAGGAGGGAACAGCCAGTGCCCTCTCCTGCACTCTGAGACCAGCAGGCACCAACCCAAAGAGAACGATGCACTGGAAGCACAGAGAACAGCGTACGCCTCCCCTTCCCTCTCCAAATTTATTATTATTCTAAACATTCACAAAGTACACGGCTAGTCAGAGACCCCAATGGCACTAGGACCCAGAACGGGGGTGGACAGTGAGATCTGCAGCAGCTCCAGCAGCCTGCCAGCCCAGACAGGGATCAGTGAACCGCCGGACACGCGGGCCTGAGCAAACACGAGCAGAGTGAACCAGCTTCAGAGGCCCGGAGAGGCACGTGGCAGCCAGCTGGACAAGGGGCAAGTTTCAAAGGCACGGCATGAGGCACGAGACCTCTGTCCTCTGTTGTGATGCTGGAGGTCTGCCTGTACCCCCGTGGATCACGTCCTTTGCTGCCCCTTGCGCTACTGGGCAATTTCCAGCACCCTCCCACGAGGGGCAGCAGGGAAAGCGTGGAACCTGCTTTCTCAGCTCCTATAAAGCCACAGAGAAGAAGCAAAGACCAGCCTAAAGCCAGAGCGAGGGCAAAAGCTGCTGCGGGTCACTCATCTAAAAGCACCATGGCCCAACTGCTTCGGCAGGTACACTGCCAAGGGCTACGCTGCCTGCCAGCTGCTCAGAAGAACTTTGGGGCAGTTGGTCCCTGCGTTGCCAAAGCCAGCCAGAGGACAAACCAAGGCGAGGGAGGAGGGCTGCCCAGGGACAGTCAGCGGGCGTGGAATTAGCACAGACAAATCGGTGACAAAAGGGGTCAGCGGCCAGGCTTGGGTGCGAGAGCAAAAAGCTGAATAACTGAGCTCCGAATGCTCCCTCCGGAGCTGTCCTCACACGCGCAGAGCCTCGGCCATCCCGTTCAGCAGGAGCAGCTGGTGGTGGCTGGGGAAGCAGCGCATGGCAGGGTGGCAAAGAGCTATTTTCCGTGCTGGTGCTTCTTAGAAAGAAGAGTGATTGTCAGCCCCTTTGAAAGTCCTCAGGAGCTTCAGTCTCTGGTGGAGCCTGGCAGGGAACCGTGCCCCCTCTGCGAGGCAGCAAAGCCAAAAGCAACAGCAGCAAGCAGGAAAGAGCTGGTGTCACGCGAAGTGGCCCCATGGGGCTAATAGCAAAGCTTGCCCTCCAAGGCAGTGCCTCCTGCACAGCCTGTATTTATCAAGACGACAGCAGAGTCCCTGTGAGAACTGAATCCATCGCAGCAAAAGAAAGTGAAAGGAGGAAGATGCTCAGCCCCGCTCAGGGCAGACCCTAGACAGAAGCAGAAGCTAAATGAGCCCTTTGAAGAGAGAGGGAGATCAGCAGGTACCTCCGTGCAGATGCCAGGCTCAGGCTGGCAGTCTCCAGGGCTGAGAAGGGGAACCTCTGCCCTTCCAGCACTCTGCAAAGGCTCCCAGGAAATCTGGACTCCTCACAAAGCTGTAGCAGCAGCAGGTTGGTGCGGGCAGGAGCTCTCTGCTCATCTCAGCAGGATCGGTGGTTCTGCAGGCAGAGCCCACTTACATGTGCTCGGGGTGGTTCTGGAGACACTTGATGACATCAGTAACAGGTTTGCCCTCGTAACAGATCTGATACACGGCTGTGAAGAGGGGGAACCTACGGGCAGATGAACAAAATCAGCCCTTGCTGCACTGTTGGAGCTGGTGGAGTCAGAGCAGCTCCGCTTCTCTTGCGCCGCTCAGGACCACTGGGCAGGAGCAGGTGGGACTGAGGCGTGCTGCCTCACCCGCCAGGCTGGATGCGGGCAGTGCAAAGCTTTGCCTGAGCTGCAGGGAAGCTGAGGGTGAATTCCCCCTCCCACACCTGCAGGGAAGATCCCAGCCCAGCCTCAAAAAAAAAAAAAAGCAGACAAGGGGGATGAGAGCACTCACTTCTCCACCATGTTCTTGCTTTTAAGGATGCGATGCAGCTCAGCAGACGTCTGGGGACCCTGCAGCTTCTGCCCATTCAACATCTCCTTCTCCAGCTGCTCAATAGACTGAAACGACCCAACAGAGAGGGCAGCTGGACCCTGCCACGCCATCCACCGCCCCACAGTTCCTTCCCTGGAGCCAGGTTGTGGCGCTGGGCAAGTGAAGGATGCCACAATGCTAGCTGGCTCCCTGCCGCTGCCAACTCAGCAGGCTGAGGCAGGAATTATCGTTCCCCTCGTTGCCTGCTCCCTGCCCTGCTCACCTTCCCGGTCTTGGCAAAAGCCTCGGCCACCTTGCGGTTGCGACCACCGTAGCAGGTAGTGATGAGGTCTGCGACCCCGCAGCTCTCCAGGAAGGTGGAGGGGGTGACGGGGCCCTTGCAGAAGAGTTTGGCGAAGCCAATCATCTCCATCAGTCCCAGACGGATAACGGCAGCCTTCGTGTTGTCTCCGAAGCCGAGACCATCACAGAAACCAGCCCCTACAGCCACGACGTTCTGGAAGACAATAGCACAGAGCGATCTGTTCCCACTAGAGCCCGGGGCTTTGCCACATCCACAGGCTGCCCGTGTGATCCCGAGAGCAGGCTGCTGCCTGCCCCTGCCTGTCTAGCAGCCATCAATCCCTCCGGGGAGCCCAACAGGACACACGCAGCTGCCTCCAAAACCTGGCCTTTTGCCCAAGCGTCTCAGCGAGCCAGGGTGCAATATCCAGAGGAGTTCATCCAAGTGGCAGCCTCCTCCTCCCCAGAGCTCCCAGCAGAGCTCAGGCTCTGCTAACCGAGATCTGCAAACCCCAGCGAGCAGCTCACCCACCTTGAGAGCCCCGCAGATCTCGACGGTGTCGGCCTCCTGCACCACCGTGACGCGGAAATTCGGTGTCTGCATCAGCTCCTTCAGGATCTGCCCGTACTGCGCGTTCTTGCACCCTGACGAAGCAAAAGGAGAAGCATGAGGGGAGAGGGAGACGTGAAGGAGACCCCAGAGGAGGGCTGTTCCCTTCTCCAGTGCACTGGTTTGTCCCTGCAGCGTCGCCCTTGCATCCAGTGCAGCGAGAGGAACCTGTTGCTCAACTGCTGGACATTGCTAAACGCTTGGGGGGGGGACCACAAAGTGCCAAGCCTACGTTGCCTGGCAGATAATCAAGGTTCAACCT
Organism: Heteronetta atricapilla; assembly: GCA_011075105.1. NCBI lineage: Eukaryota > Metazoa > Chordata > Aves > Anseriformes > Anatidae > Heteronetta > Heteronetta atricapilla. The sequence goes on from CM021762.1 coordinate 1,138,711, forward strand.
TGGCATTCCCAGAAGACAGGGACGGTGCCTGCCATTGCATTGAGCAAGACAGCAGTGGCATGCCCAGTAGATTAAAGGCATCTTCAGAGACTGCAGATCTGTGGTCGGAGCCTGCTGCTCTCTCTGTTCCTGCAGGGCCCTGCATGGGAGAGTTTCTGCGCTTGCAGTGACAGCAAGCTCTGCTTCCACGTCTCCGGTCTCTGCAGCCTTCTGCATGGCTTGTTTGCTTTTGTTTAAAACACGGGCACTTTGAATCTTGTAACTTCTAACCCAGAGAACTGTTCTGTTGGTTTTGGCTGCTGTGTATGATTCACAAACAGTGCGGAGGATGTCAGGAGCTGCCGCCAGATGAGCTCTCAAGTAGCCCTGGCTGGCGATGACATGAGATCCGGGTGACTGTACCTTGAAGCCCAGTGAGATAAAGGTAGGTGAACTCGGTATTTCCCAAAGGGTCTCTCAGTGTCCATCCCTTTCACGTGTACCAGGCTGCCTGCCAGATGCTCCCAGTCGGTGCTGGCAGGAGCTTTCAGACACACAACTCTGTTTTTAATGAAGTGAGCAATCACGCTGCAAACCCTGTGAATGAGTTCGTCCAGCTCCCATGGAGCCTCGCTGCCTTCACAGGGAAAAAGGGACGGCTCTCTCTAGGCAGCACCACGCTCCCCCCGTTCCGTCTTCCTGCTCGTCAGAAACGACGGCCGCTAACGAGGAGGGATGTCGGCTCCTTACCGATGGTTGTTTCGCAGAACTTCTCCTCTGCCACCTCATTAGCAATGTTGGCCCCCATGAGGACGCTCATCTCAATTCCCAGTTTCTCGTGGATGATGTCTGAGATCAGCCTCAGCCCATCTGGTCCTTCGTCCACCCCCTGGGAGACAACCACGGACAGCGATGAGCACCTGTCCCCTCCAGGACCTGGCCCCTGCTGTCCCAGCCCCGTCACTCCCCATCCTGCGATGCTGTCACCCCAACAGCCCCCTCCCAAGCTCAGCTGCACCCCGCTCACAGCACTTAACCCCCCCTGCATGCCCTCACCCTTTTCTACTCCACGAATACACCTCCAAACCCCCCCAAAAAAACTTCCCACACCCTCTCGTACGCCACCGAAACCCCAGAGCCCACTTCCGAACCCCTGGCTCCCCTTTGCAGCCCCGCAGAAGTTGTAACCCCCCCAGGGCAGCTCTCCTCCCGCTCACACCTTGATGAGCGACATCCCGATAGCTCCTTTCTTCACGTGGCCCTTGAGCTGCTCGCAGACCTTGCCGATGAACTGGTGGGGCACCACGAACAGGAGCACATCGGCCCCGGCGCAGGCTTTCAGCAGGTCTGGCTCTGCCACCTGCAGGGTGGGACTGTCAGCGCCTACACCCGTTTTTTTGTGGCCAGGGACCTGCCCCGGTCCACGACGAGGGGATCAGGGGCTGGAGGACAACTGCGTGGGGTTTCCCTGGACAGGAGAATGGCCACAAAGGCTGGCGGGGCAGAGGGGCTGGAGCTCGGCAGCACAAAAGGCTCAAGCCCAGGCTCACGGTCACAGGGCAGCAGCGCCCGGGCTCGCCGCGCACCGCCGCTGCCAGCTCGGAGGCAGCCGCATGGCCTCGAGCCCAGCCTGTGGGATGCCAGAGCAGGGGCAAAGGTGGGCAGCGAGGGTGGCCAGGGCTGCGGCTCATCCAAGCGCGCTGCAAGGTCACTGGGAACGTGTGAGCGAGCCCCGTGCATCCCCTTCGTTCGCACAGGCGGCAGCTCCCAGCACAGCTTTTTTATTACCTGTCACCAGGGAGCCCGGCTGCCAGCACCGGATCTCGTGCTCGGCAGGGAAGGCCACACTCACCACGTTGGGGGGCAGCTTGTGTCCCGGCAGGTACTTGACGTTCTCGTGCTCCGTGTTGATGATTTCGGTGAGCCGCCGGCCGCCCACCTCCTCCTCCAGCACCCACATGCTCACCTGGTTCTCGAAGGTGCTCAGCCGCGCCGCGTTGCTGCCCGCGATCTTGGCGATGGCCGAGCCCCTGCACGGGCAGAGCAGAGCCGTAGGCATCGAGGCTGCTAGCACCGGGGAGCCCGGTGCACCCCACGACACTTGCACGGGGGTCCCGGTGTCCCGTGGTGAGCGGGGACAGCGCCGTGCTCCGGGAGGGGACCCGCAGTGCCCAGACACCGGGTGCTCACCAGTTGCCGGAGCCCACGATGCACACTTTCTTGCCGCCCATGGTGCAAAGAGCTGGAGCGCTGCGCTGTGCTGAGCCCGCCGCCGGTATTTGAAGGCTGCCCCCGAGCAGGGGCGGCCCCAGCCCGCCTCCCGCTCCGCCCCGGGGCAAACCGGGCACCCGTGGCCTCGGGGGGCCGCCCAGGTCGCTGTCCCGGCCGCAGCCGGTGCTCGCAGCTCCGTGGGAGCCAACCCAACGGCGAGCAGCGCTGCAGCTGCAGATCGCTGCCCCGAAGCGAAGGTGAAGGCGCTCGGATCGCCAATCTCAGCACAGCCGGGAACGGTGACTGCCCAGCTGCTTCCCCCCTTCTCCCCCCCCGTTCAGTTTGCTGCATAAAAGCATTTTATTTTCCCCCAAAGAAGCGTCGTCCCCATCGTCCCCGCCGCCTCCCCGAGTAGGAAACGTGAACCTGCAGACCCAGGAGGCAACTCCAGCCTTAATCTCAGCGTTAAGCAGTAGCAGCACCAATTGCTTGACCTTACGCAAAGCGCCCTTCCTTCCAGACACAGAGGATCTCTTTCTCTCGCAGCAAGGCTTTACAAGTTTTCTGTAAAGCATTTGCATTTCTACCCTGATAAACAAGGCAGGGTGCAAAGAGTAAAGCCCCTTTCGTGTGCCCTTAAACCCATCCCTCTAACCTTTAATACAGTTTCCTCAAAATCATGCCTGAATCCCGTGGGGCTTACAACAGGCTGTCACCGTTCTGCAAGGCAGCAGGGTGAATACTGGGCTGTCTAGATTTTATCAGCACCTTGGCCACTGGATTTCCAGATTTGGTCAAGTTACTTCGCTTATTTACCACAAAAGCGCTCTGCGAAGGCTTAGTGGGCGTTGCGAGCCACAGATCCTTACCTGAAAAGCCACTGTATAAAAGGCCAAAACGTGACCAACATTTTCTCTGCAGTTTCTTAAACAAGTTAAAAAAAATAAAGTGAAAATAATCCTGTCCCTTCCCAGGCAAATACACGAGGTATCATCCACCAAGGCAGCTGCTGTGAGAAAGTGAGCCGTCAGCACAGAAGAAGGGAGGACAGCTTCCTTCACAGGAGGCTTTTATTAAAACTGGGTGACATCTACAAGGATACAGTACAAAAAAAATTTTGGTCCATGGAAAAACCCATAACATTCAGTTAAGAAAAGCAGTTATTCTGCAACAGCTACGTTTGCCTACGCAGTACTCAGCATCCTTCATGTGTGACTACCCTGAGGAGTCAGTGGGCTGCTTCATCAGCACCAAGACCTTCACCCCAGTACCACAGAGGAGCCATTTCAAAGAGGGTAAAGGAGAAGGGAAGTCGAGAGTCTATTACTCACAGACATGTAGTAACACAGACACAAGGAGTAGGGCCACCCAGGCTCCCAAATTCATAGTAACCTTCCCAACCACACCATAGCTGGGTGTGGGGATGAGGGGGGCTTGTCAGTAACGCGGTTTTGCAGCTGTTCCAAGAGAATATGACCAACTTCTGAGTCCATTTGCATTAGTCCCGAGCAGAAATACTGAGATCCGGGTTAGAGACGCTGTTCTCTTACACCTGACCACTAGTTCACTAGTAAATCGTTCCATGATGAGGCATAGTCCCGTGAAGAGGCGTGGGGGCTGCTACTCCCCACAGTAAAGAAAGTCTACTTGTACATTCCTGAACCATGCTGGGCCTTATGGCAGCCCCGGAACCTAAAACTTGACTAAAAACCACAGGAGCTTCAGCATGGAAACGTCTCCTAACTCACATATGCTTGGAGCTACATCCATTCCCAAGGACTGTCCTGTTACACTCAGGTCCGCACAAAGGAGCCTCTGGTCCCCACAGCAAGTGACATATGACAACTGTCCCAAAGGAATGAGCGTACAACACTCCACCCCTGCACAATTACACAGGCAGCTGTTGCATCCTCTCTCCCTGCTACAGGGAAAACAAGCAGCCAGGTGGCTTGCTGGAACCCCAAGTGTTTCGAAGTGCAGTGAAGTCTCAGCACTCCAGAGCTTCCACACCCCTGCAGTAAGCCAATGCTTCATCTCCCCTGTGATTCCCAGCCTAAAACAGTCTGTCATAAACATGAAGGGAGCAGGACAGGAAAAAAAGGGACAAGGGAAGAAGCAATTCTCCACACAGTCCAGTAACTTCCTCAAGGAGGAGACTGACCTGTGGGGCAGCCCGGTGCAGCAGCATCCTCCGCGTGAAGGAGGGGAGGGCTGGGAGGTATGTCAGCTCCTGGCATCCTGCCCGCTCCATCTCCTGGTACCTTGCTACAAAAAGAGGCAGGGACTAGACTAGCCAGAGCTCCACCCTTAGAGCAGATCCAGGCTTCCCAGACCCAGGTCTCACGTGTGCCACAACTAGATGCTAGTTGAGGAGGAACGGGCTGTGGTTTCTGAACTTGAGAAAAGCTCCAAGTCAGCATTCATACTGGCTACTGGGGACACTACAGGCAGTACGGAGTCATGGAAAGGCTCTCAGAAGCCCTGGGACTGACAAGGCAACAGTCAGGAAGAAAACCAGGTAGAAGTGTGTGCTTGTTGGAGCCTGTCTGCTTGCCACTCCCCAGAAGACCCCAGGTGTCCTAGAGTTGCCCCAACAGGGACAATGCCAGGATGGATAATGGTGCAGGCCTCAGTGCCGGAGTGGGATTACGTGAGCCGTAACAGCGTACTCTGCAGCTCCGTCTCCACAAGTAGCTGAGATGCCTTCTGGCTGGGGAGGAGCGGAGCGGCCTATGTGTTGCGGATTCCCAGGGCCTGCTCTAGTTCCTGCCGTCTTTGCTGTACCTGCAAGAGAAGCCAGAGCTGCAGCATTAACACAGTCAGCAGCGCAGCATCCGAGTACCACAGGGCCCAGGTGTAAAAGGGTGAGTCCAAACCGGGACCAAGACGCATCAGCAGCGCCTACAAGTCAGGCTTAGCAATGCCACTTTTCACCAGCAGTGAAAAAGGAGTGACGGGTATGCTGAACCACCAGGTACAGAGGAGGACACCTGCTTGGGGACGCTCACCTTGGAGTAGAAGTATCTGCACACAGCTTCCTGAGCCCACGGCTGGAAGTAGAACTCAGCTCTACGCTCCTCTTCAGGATTCCCAACAACATCAGTCATTGTCTGGAAAGCACAAAGGACAAAACAGTTCAGGGAGCGTGAAAGCTCTGGCTGTGCTGAGCGAGCCTGCACACCCCCCCCCTTCCTCAAAGAAACGTCAGTACAGTCAGGTCAGGTTCTTATCCTTGACTTCAATACCAGTCTTGCTTTCTGAAAAGGAAATTGCCTCTCTCCCTCTCTCTCTCTGTGGGAGCTAGTAATAATGAGGAAAGAGTGTGACTGGATCCACCTTCCCCACAAGACAAAGCTTTTACCTTCAAGTCCCGGCACTGGGACTGCAGCCAGTCATTGATGAAGCCCTGAGGATCTCGGGCAAAACTCAGCATGAACTCACGCTGGGTCTTCAGCTGGTTAATTGTCTCAATTGTTTCATGGATCTGAAAGAGATAAGCACAGCAACGGGACTGCTGAATAGGGGAAAATGTCAGAGAAGCATCAAGAGATCCAACACACGAAGGTGAATTCTTATACTCCCTGGCTGACTTATCAGATAGGATTCTCAACTCCCACCTTCCTGCTCTAAACATTACCAATTTCCCTACTGACCACTTCCTTTAAAACTCTGCTTCCAGATAAAGCCACCTATTTGAAAGCATGGCAGGGCCGACTCCAGCTTCCAAACGCACAACAGCGCAAAGCTGAACTGTCACGTTCAGGGGTCACTTTGCTCCAAACACGCACTCCTACCCAGCACTGAGGACAGCAGACCTGAAGGAGCTCTTCCTACCTTGTTATCCAGAGCAGCAATTTCCTGTTGACTAGCTGTTGAGAGCAGGAATGAATTCATCTGAGTCTTCAAGGTATCATCCACCTCCACATCGATGTCATAGCAGGCTGTTTTCTTCTGGTCATTTGGGTCAACACTAAGGGCATCCAAAAGAATCCAAAACAAGTAAGTAGTTCAAGAAAGCACCAAACTGTGGCTACTCTAAGGTGATGCTGCATAAGGACTGCAGACAGGGACAAGCCAAGCTACTGTTAGCTTCAGCTCTAACACCAAACAGCAAAGCTCCATGTGGCTTTGCAGCACGTGGACTAAATAACTGTGTGGATAGAAATCTACTTGGAACAACTGTCAAGCAAAGGACGGTATGAACATGGGAGTGCCTGGTGGAAAAGAGGGCTGTGGTAGACAAGAGGTGGCCATTCTTGTACAAAGAAATGGTGACTGGCAACACAGGGGAACCACTACTGAAAAAGGAGAACATTACATCGTCTTCCTGTGCAAGCCTCATCCATCCCTTCCACTCTTCTTTCTACAGATACAACGCCAAGTGGATCAGTCTCACCTGATCACGTGATTGATGATGATCGGTTCCGGGGGCATAAGCAACGCGTGAAGCCTTTGTGGGATTTCAGAGAACTTCATCCGCTGAGATTCAAATATCTGTGCCAGAAACACAGGGCTCAACGGAGAGCTCAACGCCAGGGATCACTGGCTGCTCACACAGAAACGCTCAGGCAGCCACTTGCTCCAGCCACAGACACCGTTACCTGCTGGAGGTATTTGTCACAGATGACATACTCCCGCTCGTGGGGGTCCTGGAGCTTGTGGGTCTTGATATATTGCCACAAAGCCTGGATGATCACTGGACGGGTCTGAGTGTGAATCCCCAGGAGACGAGCCAAGCGGGGGTCCAATTTGAACTGGGGAGGCTTAAACAGAAATAGCGCAGAATGATGAGATGGGAGCGTGGCCACAGACACAGCTAAGCAAACACGGCATGCCCAGCACTGTTACTCCTGATGTCTTACCTGGTAATCGAGCATCAGAAGGACGGTACAGCGCACATTGACATCCCCTGGCCTCTTCACCTGGAAGCCATCCGTCTCCTGGGTTGTTGCAGTCCTGTGCCACTAGAATATGTGGAACAGGAAAGGGCATTCAGATGCACTCACGGGTTTGATTCCCTTTGCTTCTGCTGCTTGGCACCCAGCATGCTCGTCAGTAAACCACACCCACTACAGAAAATTCAGCTTATTCCCATTTATAGCTTGTAACAAGAGTTAATACATTTATTCAGACCCCTAGCAACTCAGTGGGAGAGCTAAGAAAAGGATTCCAAGAGAATTCAAGCCTGGCTCCCAGCCACTTGAACAAGTCTTAAATACCCTCACCTCTCAAGTTAGACAACTTATATACAAATCAGTCTCCTGAAACAGCAACCCATTTTTAGAGACAATACAGCAAGAAGAAGCTCACCTCTACCAGGTGATTGTCAGGGCCATAGAGGTCTTTATCAAGTTCAATGACCAGAGATTTAAAGAAGGATGAAAACTTTCTTTTCTGCTTGGTGGCATCATATTTGGACAAAGCAGACTGCAAGCAACACAGGAAGGAAGAGAGTCAGGAGAGCAAGTCCCAGGACGCAAGCACAGGCAAGGCGCCCAACAACGTTCCTCTAAGTTCCAAGCATTTACATTCATCAATATGTGCTGGAAAATCAATTTCCAAATCAAAAAAAATGGTGAAAGACTGGAGATAGAAATGAGCTTGGAGGAATTAGCTCACTCAGAAATTAGATAAAATGCAAGTGCCCTGGTTCTAAGAGCCACGGACCGTCTCTCACCATTAATTCTTATAGCTATAAGAACTTTGTATAACTCATGTTCTGCCATGGGGATACCCAGCGGTCTCTGAGTTGGGCTCTCGGTCTCGTCACCATCAGACTCCTTGGAAAACAGAGATGGAGGAGGATATCAAGCCCTTAGCAACGCTCTCGGACACTCAGAAACTGCTTTCACTGTCAATTCCAGATCCATAAAGTCATCTCAGTGGCTGCGTAACTCACACTTACATCTTCCAGCAGCCGTCCTTCCACCCGAAGCTCCCAGGAGGCAACTGTTCCTTCTCCATCTTCTGCATCTGACTTGGCTGGATTGAAGGTGTTGGAGATAAAAATGCGTAGCTTTCGCTTTTGCTACAAGAAAAAGCATCAGTTCAGTGTTAATTCTGACGTAAACAGATGGCTATCTTGCTTATGCTTTGCCAAAACTAAGCCTAATATTCTTGTTTGCCTCGTATTCCCCCTCTCCTAAGAGGAACAGCACGGAAAGAGGCATTCCTGGTTCTGCTCCTCGGTTGTGCCTGGAGTATTAATTAAGATTCCTTACAGGCCACGCTTAGGGGGACATGACCCGAACTTCAGTGCCCTCCTCCTCACTCCGCTAAGGTAAGATTCTCCAATCCTTGCTTACGATACCGTGAACGCAGCCCCCCCTACCTTAATGGGTCGCTTCAAAGCCTCCTGGATATCCAGGCGTTTCCTCATGATCGTCTGGTCCAATTTCCTTTCAAAGGCCAGCAAGTCCATATAGGCCTGAGACTCGGGGACGAGCTCACGGATCTACAGCAAAGCACGAGCCAGTCAAGAACGCAAATCACCACCAGCACCCTCGCACTTCTTTCCTATCACCAGGGGCTGCAACCGCGCGCGCCACTCACCCTCTGAGGTAGAATTTTGTCAGCCATCTTTTTCTTTTTAGCACTGCAGAGGAAGGAGATGCTCATTAGAATGTCGTCGATGCAAATTACCGACAGGCAGTCACGAAAGGAGCAGCGCGATGGCTTATTCCCTGGTTTGGCACTGCGACGTTAGCAGTGCTCGCAGCCAGGAGGCCGTTCTCAGGCCCAGGCTCTCGTTTTCGGAGGCAGTTATCGTTACCGGCACGCGGTCAGGCTCTTTATTTCCCCCAGCCCCTGCCCCGCCAGGCCTCCAGCACTGCCGAGCCGACAGATCCTGCGGCAGCGTGACCAACCCATTACCTGCACGTTTCAGAGCCACAACAAAAGCCTAGAAGGCAGCATCGCGTCGGAAAGGCTGCGCTGACAGCACGCCTTGCCACGGCGACTTGGGATTTCTAGGACTGACTTTTCTAGGAGACTCATTTTAAAGCAAGGGCTGCACTGCCAACGCTACTGAGGCATCGCATTGTTCTGCCAGGAACCTAACACAAACTTGCCCTTGTCTAGTAGCTGGGCTTTATTCTTACATCTGCTGGAAGCTCCCCTCTCCCAAAAAAGGGGCTGCACACGAAAGCTGAACTCTCTTTTAGCCACCCAACAAAAAAAGATGCAATGAGAGGCCCGGGCACGGCACGAAGGCAGAACACGGGCACACCGAAAAGCTTTGTGCTGCTGAGAGCTGCCAGCGGACGACACAAAGTCAGCAATGCTGCCACTTCAATCCCTGCTTCAGCAAGGCCTTAGGGCTCGCCCTCTGATTGCGGCGGTGCCCTACCCGCACCCCAATACCCAATCTTTCCCCATTATGCCTTTGGGGAAAGAAGCAATGAACGTGTGCCAGCCCGGGGACGCTTGAGGGGATCGGGGGATGCTTGGGGATTTTGGGGGATGCTTGGGGGTGCTCGGGGATGTCTGGGGATGCTCAGAGATGACTGGGGATGTCCAAAGATGCTTGGGGCTGCTCGGGGATATCCAGGGATGCTTGGGGATGATCAGGGATGCTAGGAGACGCCCAGGGATGCTTGAGGATGATCACGGGATGTTGGGGGATGATCAAGGGATGTCAGGGGATGCTTGGGGATGCCCAGGGAAGCTTGGGGATGCACAGGGATGTCCGGGGATGCTCGGGGATGCCCAGGGATGTCCGGGGATTTCCAGGGATGCTCGGGGGCTGCCCCACTGCCTCCGACCCTTACTTGTGGTTGCGGTTGGGCACGGCCTGCGGCTGCACCTGCTGAAGCTGCTGCGGCGCCGGCCTCTTGCGGGCCTGATCCAGGCTGGCCTGCGCCATCCCGGGCCGCACCGCGGGGCTCCCGCCGTAACCAGGCGGCCCCATGGAAGGCCCCTGCGGGGCCAGCCGGTTGCCCGGCAACATTCCGGGGCGCTGCGGAGAGAAGAAAAGCGGTCCAGCGCCCGTCGGGGCGGGGGGACGGCCCCGGCCCCGGCCCCGGCCCCATCCCCGCTCCCTCCCGCCCCGCCGGCCCCTTCCCCGCCTCACCGGGTAGGCGGCCCCCGGCAGCGGCGAGCGGTACAGGCCCTGTCCCGGGGCCGGGCCCATACGGACCGGCCCTCCCGGAGCTCCCGGCCCCAGGGCCCCGGCCCCGGCAGCGGCCCCCCCGCCGCCACCGCTGGGAGTCACCGACTGGAAGCCCGCCCGCGCCGCCATCTTCTGCGAGCACAAAGGGAGCGGGGCCGGAACGGAGGCGCCGGAACGGCGGGGCCCGGAGCGCCCAGCCCCAGCCCCGGCCGGGAGCAGAGAGGCGGCGGCGGCGGGCGGGCGACCCCTGGCGGATGGGGGGACCCGGGGAGTGGGGCGGGGTGGG